>CM039679.1:87065514-87621713 GCA_022537955.1 Schmidtea mediterranea
ATTACTTATACTATTTTTAATTTTGTTACTACTATTATAAATACTATTAAATATATTATTATCATTATTCAGTAATGTCTCAGAAAAATTACCTTTCAGAACATAGCTCCAATCACCTCGTCTCTTGTTGAATCTTCGGCATTTGGGAATTCCGTCAGATTTCTGTCTTCTATCTGTTCATATTCATCATCCATAGCAGCCATATCTCGATCGTAATCTGGAGAGTGATATTATTTGTTTGACATCTCTTTATATTTATTCTGCTGGTAAGGATTGTTTCCTCTTGAATAGTTTGGAGAGTTTGTTATTGTTTATCTAAAACAATTAATTTTCAAATGCCCTTTTTACCACAAAATCAATTTGCATGTAATGGATGTAATGCAACATACATTGGAGAGACTTCTCGTCATCTCTGTACTCGAGTTCTAGAGCATTATCGATTGAAGGGTTTTACCAAAATTAGTAAGCACAATAGAGGCTGAAACAGTAAAATATAAATGTCTGATTTTAGAATTTTGTTGAAAAGTTTTAATAATTATTGGGAACGTGTGATATAATAAGCTTTGCTGATAAGGTCATTGGATCCAAAGATTAATGTGCAAAGTGTTTTGACTACGAATGTTTTGAATGTTTTTAAATAGCTTGAGTATGTTTAATCATAAATTGATGCTTGTGTATTGTTTTTAAAAAAATTTTAATTTTTAATATTATTAAAATAATTTAATTTAATTTAAGTTTTTAAATATTTCATTTCTATTTTTAAAATTATAATATAGATAAATATTTATAATATTTATTTAAAAAATTTTAAAAAATAAGTTAAAAGTATTTAAATATTTTTTTAAGTGTTTATTTATTAAAATATTAAAATTATATAATATAAAAAAATAATTTATTTTAAATATAAGTTAATTCATACTATTTTTAGTTAGTTTTTTGTACCTGAAGATGACAGTTATGCTGTTAAAATATATAGTACAAAGAGATTTTTATTGGAGTTTTCTTTTAATTAAGTCATAGCCAAATTTATTTAATTATATATATCAGAAATAAAAGTTAATCAAAAGGTAATCAAATATAAATTATAATAGCTCTAATATTTTCTTTCATACTAACAAGCCTTAGCAAATTGTTGGCACAAATGAAAAATTTGCTCTTATATTTTTTTAAATCAGGAAAATATAAAATAATAAAATAAATTGCATTATAGAGTAACAGATATTCAAATACAGTCTATTACAGTAACTATATGTTTAGGTAAAATCTATGTTCAAACCCGAATTATATCCTGCATTGAGACTTATAAAATAATTCACTCTGTGTTAATACACTTTGAAATATTGTTGTGTTGGGACTAAAAAATCTAGATTACATGTTATTCGTCTATAATTTGTTTAATGAAATAATGCTATTGGTTAAAATTTGATTGGCTCGAAAATCATAATTAAAATGATAAATGATTATTCAAATTCCATTTTATTATTATAGAAATGGATACTCTTTCCGAAAAGGGTAAAATTGTTATTAATAATTTTCAATTTTAATATTTTTTAATTTAAAAACAAGTTAATGAGAATCCTAATAAGTAAATGGAGTAGCTGTATTCAAAAATCCGAACGGACCTAATATGGTGTGCTCCAGAAATAATTACTTTTTGTTCACAACATGGATTGATTTGGAATCGATTCAAGAAGAGCTGCCAAGAATCGAGCATTCATCAATTTGCGCATATGAGTTCGAAGCTTGTCTAGGTCGGCTTTGAAACCATATCAATTAGTTGCTGTTAGACGAGTTGAGGAAATGTCACTTTCCTCCATTGTTGATCAACAATAAATGTTTTCTAAATAAATTTTTTGTTTTATTTCTATTTTTTTATATTTTGTAAGTAAAACATTTTAAATTGTAATGCTATAGACACATATTTAAATAAATAACATTCTATTTAGGACCCACATATTTAAATATAGAGTATAATTTACGACACATAAAGTGAAGAAAATACAGAGATAAGTGCAATAATTGCGCGCTTGAATTTAGTTGGTCACCCTTTGTTATAAATATGTGACGTTCAGTGAAATTAGTCATAATTTACAAATTACCAAGCAAACTATAACTTAAAACATAAAAAAGGAAAAATGTTCTATAAATAATCCATTGCAACAAGTAAAAATGGTTCACAATTATAAAATGTATTTCCTAAAATAATAAAACAGAAATCAAGTTGGCAAATCCAGTGAAGCTAAGAAAAACTCCATATCCACGTTGGATCAATACATTGTCAAATAACAATATTGATGTTTGGAAAAATGAATTTATGAAAAATAAATATTTCTTATGTATTTTTCTTATTCCAGCTTGACACAAATATCTATAAATCATTGATTAACAATTCTTTACTTTTATCTTTTTTCTATCTTCATTTTCCTTTGACTCGTCGATTGGTAAAATCTTCGTTGTGTATTGTTCAATAAATTTTGAAATTTGAATTATCAAAGAAATGATTTATCTTGCTAATATTCTCATACTCACAAACAGACCGAGAAGAAGGGAAGGTGTTCAGGAGGGCAATTTGATATGATCCTTCGAAATTGGGGGATGCTTGAAAATATAGCTAGCAATACTATTAGAAACTGTACAAAAAGATCAAAACTTTACTTCGCGCTTTAATGTAGTCCTTTCATTTTAGGGCAACAAACAAAATTAACTGTACTATATATTAATTTATAAAAAATATTTGATTATGAATCAGTAAAGATATCGATGTTTTTTTGATATTCACGAAATTTCGGAACAACCTTTTTCAAGTGATTAAAATAATGATCGATTAATTTTATAAAATAAGAAAAAATAACATCAGTGGTGAAAATTAAAAGAAATTATTATTTATAAATATATATTCTTCAAAAATACAATGAAACTCTTTTATTAGTAAAAAATATATTCTTTGTTTAATAGACTTAGCCGAAATTTTGAAAATATTTAAAAGATCTGGTGAAGGGGGTTTTGAAATTACTTGGAAATTTTTTCAATAAAGATATGAGTCATATTATATGATTAATGCGATGGCTCATTGTGAGTACGAATGTTTGGAATTAAATTTCATTTTGACTTTTAAAATTTGATCTTAACCTCCGGGGATAGGGTGCTTCGCGTTAGAGGACTTACATTTACTTTCTAATGACTAATAGCAGTAGCCGACGAAAATACCATGCATAAACTAATATTCATAAAGTTACTCAATTCTTCAATTATGAATCCATCATAAATAGAAAATAAACATCAAAAGACAAATGTGCCTTAAAATCATGTGACAGATAAAATATTTATCCGACGACAAACTTTTAAGTCATATATAATTACACGCCTCTATGTACTTTAGATTCCAAACATAATCACGTCATAATTTCTTACATCCGACTACCCCTTGCAAAATTAAGTTCAAGAAAAAGATACGAATACCCATAAAATTGTAATAACCCAAGGTGGTAGTGCTATTAAGTGTAATTATTATTTATTTTGTGATATGTTTCAATTACACTAACCAAATGAAACTCAGGTGTCGCATTTGACCATGAAATTAAATTCAACGATGGAAAGGCCGTAGCGACCACCGGCGACGATCACCTTAACATTTTGGCAACTAAGCGAACTTTAAGCGGACGACCATCCCTCTGTTGCAGTACCAATGGATGACATGTGGGTAGTACAACAATGTTGTATGCTTGGGTTAAACTACTACAAGGTAAGTGTCGGTCCAAGGTCATAGCAAAACCTTCCAAAAACAAATTAAAATGAATTTAGTTTTGAATAGGAAAAATTGAACCGAATACCAAAATCGAGCACTGACATCATGCCATTAGCTAGTTGGACCGTTGGATAGCTCAACCAAATATTGCTTTAGCAATAGAGTTCATATTTTGCAAACAACCACCCACTCAGACAGAGTTCCAACATTGCTTCGTAACGGGTGCCGAGTAGTAAGTGAAAAATATTTGTATGGGGATGCCTCGGTAACCAACATATAGTCTCGGAATCCAACAGCCAGCAACACACCACCGACCATAAATGAAATTCTGATCAATGACTTAATTAATCTACCAATCAAAGGATCAAACAATGTAGGTTAACTAACCTTACCAAAACTCAGAACAAATTATTAATATTTGTCCATTGGCAAATCATGCAACCCATCCTAATGTTGGGCCAGAACACAAATAGCCTTGAGAATTGTTTAAATGCATCAGTAATACAGCACGAAAACTCATCACCAAGATAACTTAAAATATAACATACAACACCAACTAAACATTTAAAATCTGAGAGAATATAAATAAATATAAAATCAAAAACATAAAAGTAAAATAAAATAAATACATAATGCATCAAGAACCGCACGAAATCTACATAAAAAATAACATAATAACAAGAAAATTTAACCGTAAAATGACCATTTATATAAAAGTAAAAATTAATGAATTAAATGAATAAAAATAAAATATTTTTGACTGAATAAATTTAATTAAAAATGTTAAAAATAAATTACCAATTTAAATTAAGAAATTAATAAAAATTTAATTTAGATAACACAAATAATTTCAAGGTCGAATTTTGTTTAATCGCAATAAAATTAAAACGCAAGGTTAAGGCCAAATTATAGGTATATATACTGATGTGTTTTGACAAAATTTCAGTCTTATTTTTCAGAGAAAAATTTTTCTAGTATATCTCGAGTTAGTGTGCATAACTAGATGAGAGCCGTGCATTCAGGCAATTAACACGGATAAGTGTTTTTGCTGAACACATGAACTCTCAGATAGTGCACAGGTATTGATCTATTTGATGAATTACTGACGATTTTATGCAAATTTGTTTGATAGATAGTACGAAAGTTTATGAAATGTTATTGACAAGATGATTTTATGCCAGTTTATTTTTGCCATTGCGAAAATTTGCGAAACGTTGTGAACTATTGACAAGATAATTTTTGCCAATTTATGATTGTTACTATGCAAAGGGATGAATTTATGTATGCCAAATAAATATTTTAAAGCCACAATCTTGTGCATTGAAACTTTTACTCAACTAATACGGTAAAACTTATTTATTTATTTCATTTTTTCGGCCCACAGCCAAAACATATCGCAAGACAGTAAAATAAAACACAACAGCTCAGGCTGTGTAGGAGTAGTTTACCTGCCAATAGCCTGTGCTCGTGAAGGTTCCGGCGTGAATAACGCAGGGCCTAAACGTCAATATTACCGTTATAGGGGAAACTGGGAGGAGGGGAAGCAGTGTTTTGGCTGCTCCTCCGCCACTCATTTCCTGTAAATTCGACATAAATATTTTAACAACAATCGGCTAAAAATCACTAACACGGAGTAGTCCAGTGGGCACTTATTAACTATGAAATGAACATACATAGATCTTAAGGACAAAGATAGGATATGTGTAGCGGGGAAAATTGCGAAATCGTTGCAACAGTTAAAATAAATAGCCATAGGAAAAAGATTAATCCGAACGACCAAAATCATGAAAAATAATGTTTTAAATAATATATAAGAAGTAAATAAAAAATATTGAATTAAAACGGAAAATATGGGCAGAACGCTGCTCAAATTTTCCGAATCAATTAAAATACTTATCAAAAATGGTAAAATAAAAGTGAAATGCGGCTCAACTGTTGGTATAAGATTTATGAAACTGTAAAATAAGGGCAGAATGCTGCTCAAATTTTCCGAATTAATTCAGATACTTAACAAAGATAGTAAAGTAAAAATGGAACGCGTAAAATAAGGGCGGAACGCTGATCAAATTTTCCAAATTGATGATACTTTCTCGAAAACTGCAGAATAAGGATAAAACCGTAAAATAAGGGCGGAATGCTGCTAAAATTTTTCGAATTAATAAAAATAGTTTATCGAAACTGGAAAAATACAGAGGGATTATGGTTCAATTTTTATATAAGAAAAATATTTTATAAAGCTGAGGAATAAGGAAGGATCCCTACTAAAACTTGATAATAATAATGATAATAGTAACGATAATGGTAATTATAATAATAAATGATGGTAATTATAATAAAAAAAAAATAATAATAATAATAATAATAATAATAATAATAATAATAAATATAACGGTAATTATAGTAATAAAAATAATAATAAAGGTAATAGTAGTAACAATTAATAAAGGTAATACATATAATAGTAACAATGATAATGCTAGTAATAAGAATAGGGAACATTGTAGATATAATAGGGATAAGGGTAAGAGAGATACGGTTCGGATACTTACATAACAAAGGTTTCACAGGCCATAGCAAAATCATGAATACGGACAACTATAAGAAGGACCAAGTGAATGGACATAAAGATAAATGATATGAGAGTATAGGTTAACATTTGAATGAGATAGGAGAATAATGGGACCTAAAAATCGAAATCGAGCACAGGCCTTATATCGGCAGCTCGTTGGACCGATGGATCGGTCGGTCAATTAGCAATAGCGCTCACTTTTTTGCGGACGATCTACCCACTCGAACACAGTTCCAACGTTGCTTAGCAATGGGTGCCGAGTGGCAAGCGAAAGATATTTGTATGGGGTTGTCTGGGTAACAACCATATTGTTGGGCTTAGAGCCAAAATTAAAACAAATTTTCAAAACCAATTTAAACAAAAAGGTGAAAATTGTATAAGTTAGAATAAAATGATTAATGTAGTTTTGAAATTGTCAATATGGCTGCCGTAACATAAACACGCACCGCAAGAAGAGACTGTCTTAGACATTTTTCAGTCAGGTGACTACTAGAAAAATTTTTAGACATTTTTAGACTAGCAGTGAATCATTCTTAGACCAAATTTTGTATGCCAATTTATGCCAATTTTTCAAATCTGGTTGCATGATTGTGGATTGTAAGTACTGTTATTTTTTGTGTAAATATATATTTCGAAGTCTTGTTACTTTGATTTTATTCTGGATGGTCGTGGAATCTTTTGGTGCCACTGACAAATCCCCCTAAAATCTTATTTATAATAAGTATAGTAATAGATGGTCCATGGGACGGATCTCGGGCCGGCTAGTGGGTGAAAACCCTTAGTTGAGCTCGTGGGTCATGCCTCGTGGACCCCTCGGCAGTCCGCAGTCGGGTCTGGCGATAATGCACAGGACCGCTACGCAGGGCGCCGTTGTATACTCGGGGCGGCTACTGAAAAGTGGCCGGAACGAGTCGGAATAAAATTTGGGAAGTGCGACTTTAGTTAAGGGGAATAAAGTTTTGTAAGGAAAATTTAAAACTTTGTCAGAAAATAAATCAGAAAATCAAATAGGAAAGGATAGGATAGGCTAGGAATGTAAATTTGAAAGTATTTTTCCAAAAGTCGAATGATCTATTTTGACAGAAGAGGGAAATGTTTTCTTAAAGTGACCGCAGAGGGTTGTAACTACTTAAAATCATGGGAAATGTACCGGAAGTTAAAGAATTATTACTCAAATTTTAATATAGAGAAAGATAAAGGTAAATTAGGAAAATGTAGTCGATTCCGTGATTGAATAAATAAAATAGGAAATTTGCCGAAAAATAAGGGAGGAACGCTGCCCAAATTTTTGGAGAATACATTTATAAATAACGCGTAAAGATGATAAATAAGCATGGAAATTGTAGGAATAGACGAGTAAGGACCAGGATATAGAAAGAGAAAGACGTAAGACCTCCCATCGGCAGTCCAGAACCCGAAAGTGAAAATATCATGAGGAGTAGTTTTAGAAATGGAGCTCACCTGCTCATGAATTTTCAACCTCTATGTACAGTACCAACAAGGAAATCACCATGGGTACATAGGAGGGATATAATAATAATCTTGCTGGCGTTTAGGGGTAGATACATGTAAACCCTAGAAAAAATAAATAAAAACCAACCCTATTCGCCAACATGATTTTTGGGGGCTCAGCCGGGATTGAAAGCCATGTCAATTGGAAAGATGCAAACCCAAAGATGTTTAAAAATAACAGAGAGTTTTAGCAATGAACCCGCAGCCAATAGTCGAGTAAAAACTATGCCGATAGGATCGAAATAAGGATAACATGAAACTGGAAAGAAATTGTGAGAATGGCAAAATACCAAAAGTTAAATCATTAGAATAAATATGTCGGGACGACATTTTAAAAATCGATAGGGGACGACCGAACAAAACGCTACAATAATAGTATTAAAGGCAACTCTTAAAAAATTGAATAATAATGTTAATAAAAGTAACAAAGTGGCAAAAGTATCGATAATTAAAAATGGGAATAATAATAACAATAATAATAATAATAATAATAATAATAATAATAATAATAATAATAATAATAATAATAATAATAAAAAATAATTATAATAGTAATGATGGTAATGATAGTGATGATAATAATGGTAATGATAACAGTAATAATAATGGTAATAATAATAATTATAGTAGTATTGATGGAAATAATAGTGGTAATAATAATAATAATAATAATAATAATAATAATAATAATAATTATAATAGTAATGATGGTAATAATAGTGATAATAATCATAATGATAGAGACAGTAATAATGGTAATAATAACTGTACTAAAAATTATTTCTGAGCTTTTGTTGTATGATAGAATTATTACATTGCACGCAAATATTTATAAAGTATAAAAGCATGAATAGGTAAACTGAATGATTGAAGAAAATTAGGAATGATGAGGTAGAAGCATGGTATGATGAATGTATATAAAATAGGATGATTGAATGGTATGGAGTTTGATGAAGTAAAAATATGGAGTGAGAATGTGGAATGATTGGGTTTACACAAAAATTAAAATAACAGACAAAATATATAAAAAGACAACCATAACAATGCGAATTAAACCGACTTGAAGATAATAGCAATAAAAACGACAAATAGAGGAAAATAGTCACTAGCAGTAAACTGATGACGATATAGAAAGACCGCGAAAAATATCACAGAAAAATGAATTTCAACAACAACAGTAAAAATAGAAATATCAAAATGAAATGAAAGAGAATGAATAGAGTCAATGATGATATGTGAAAAATAAGATGCAACGAATATCTTTATAATGCGAAAGTTGAATAACAGAAAATACAAAATGAATAAATATCGAATAATATCATCGATAAATAAATGGCGATAATAGAAAACAAAAAAAAATCGAAAAATAAAAGGGGTAAAACCACTAATCATACCAAAAGAAAAATACAGAGACAACGAATAACAGTCGAATGAGAAAATTAACGCCATTTAAGACATACAATTGTAAACTACAACCCAAAATCAGTAATGAATCGCAGTATGAAAGACTTATATATGAGTAAAAAGGAATAAAACATCAATGAAGGACAAATAAAAATTGGAGCGAATAAAATCAAACACAGTAAAGAGAAAGAATTGAAGAGCGCAAAACAGTTGAATGAATGCAGAGACAATGCCAATAAATTGAAAGTTACGCGGAACTAGCAAATGGAAGATCAAAGCCATGGAAACAATTAAAAACATCATGGATAAATTATAACATGGGAATAACAGAAAATAGTCGAAAAATATAATCTAAACAACGAATAATATCCGATACACACAATAAGGATGATAATGTTCAGTATTCAAACTGATATTGTTAAAATATATAACGAACAGCATAAAAGTCAAAAGTAAATTACAATAGTGAATGTACAAAGTAAAATGATAAGATAAAATACAAGACAATAAAAGTGTCAATGAGGGAATATGAAGATAACAAAACAAAAACAATAAAATGAAGGGTAATGGCAGTGAATTACGACAAAATACCGAAAGTCGAAGTGTTTAAACAATAAACACAAATAACATCGAACAATTGAGGAACAAGAACAGTGAATAACATAGCAAATGAATATAGAAAATAAAGAATGGCAACACATTTATATAATGATATTGAATCAGAAGGAACGGGAATATCGACAAACGAAATAAAAAGAGAATGAATGAAAATCGTTGAATAATATACAAAATAATAAATAGCGTGAAAGTAAATATGATAACAACTAATAGTGGCAAATGTAAAAAGAAAACTGATGCGGGAAAATAGCGAAAAGTACCAACATTGACTTTGAAAATACTCGGTAAAATTTGAATAACAGAAAAAAAAATTAACATTCAGTGACAGCAGAGAACAACAAAATTACAAAATAAAATAGATTTACATCAAGGAGGGAGCATTGAAATGAAACTAATAAGATAATGAATAACACCAAAATGGTAAGAATGCGTCGAAGGAGGTTGACCAATGTAGAGGCTAAAAAGCAATACCAGTAATAGACCAACAATTAATAAATTAATAAATAAATTAATTAATTAATACCGAAAAGGGTAAAATAAGAATACCAACCATAATTAATAACAAGTTTGAGAAATTGAACAGGGAATAACATATTTGAATGTTATAATAACGGATAATTAATAATATCAAAAAATCATAAATTGAAATCGGAAAATATTGAAAAGAGGAGGTATGTGAAAAGACAATCAGTGAGAACGTAGACCAAATATCAAGGGTACAGAGAAATAGTAAATAAAGCCGACTTAAATATGCAATATCACGCGATAGAACTATAAGTCAAACAAATATCAGACGCGGTTAAAAATGAGATTCATAAAGTAGAATACACACTCGAATGTTGCATTAGTCAAATAAAGTGAGAATATAAGTGTTTACGCCCCCCTGTGGTCACTTCAATACTGTCGACAATGTGCGGAGACAATAAAAACTTGTGTACTTTGTAAAAATAACATTGACGAAAAGTAGTCGAGTATTATGATTAAATGAAGTTGAATTAATAAAAGTCTAGCAGTTGACCCTTCCTGCGCCTATATCTCTATATATAAAATATGAATATTTATATGTAAAAACAGAAAAGTGATGAATGGAGAAAGTTAAAAAATGAAAGTGTCCCGATCATCCAGAATAAAGTTCAAAAGGGGGTAAAATACTTTTGAGCTACCTTCGGGTAGTACGTTTGAAGCCAAATCGGGAGGGGATAACCGATCACCCAGAGGAGAAGTATAAAACGACCTTCCGGAGAGGTTTGCCTAGTTGAGAAACTACTGTGGTAATGCTGATCACCTTACCATTGCAGTGGTGGATCAACGAAGCCGTTTTTGTATTTTAAATCTGGGGGGTAGGTGAAGAACTCTTGAAGAGGCAGAATAAGAAGCGCGCGCGTAAGAAATAAACAAAGAATAAATATAGTAAATAGAAAACAATAATAAAAGGAAGATAATTAACAAGCTCGAATAAGGGATGAATAAAATATGAGAACAGAAACGGCCAGGAAGCCGATAAGAAAACGTAATATCAATCTGTACTAATAAGTCAAATTTTAGGCGTAATAATGGCCAAGTTGAATAAGAAGGGCAGGTACAAACAAAACCTGACCCCAGCTCGGATTAACGAGACGCGTGTATTACAAAACTCGGTCCATTCGCATTACTTCAGCTCAGACTGACTCCGTACTATAGAACATTGGTTCATTCGCATTACTTCAGCTGAGACTGACTTCGCATTACAGGACATTGATTCATTCGCATTACTTCGGCTGAGACTGACTTCGTATTACAGAACATTAGTTCATTCGCATTACTTCAGCTCAGACCGACTTCGTATTATAAAACTCGGTCCATTCGCATTACTTCAGCTCAGACTGACTCCGTACTACAGAACATTGGTTCATTCGCATTACTTCAGCTGAGACTGACTTCGCATTACAGGACATTGATTCATTCGCATTACTTCGGCTGAGACTGACTCCGTATTACAGAACATTAGTTCATTCGCATTACTTCAGCTCAAACCGACTTCGTATTATAAAACTCGGTCCATTCGCATTACTTCAGCTCAGACTGACTCCGTACTACAGAACATTGGTTCATTCGCATTACTTCAGCTGAGACTGACTTCGCATTACAGGACATTGATTCATTCGCATTACTTCAGCATAGTCTGACTTCGCATTAATAGAACATAGTTCTATCGTACTAGGTTAGCACAGTCTCGATTCGTAATAATAGGACATAGTCCGATCGTGTAAATGAGCAAAGTTTCAAATCGTACTAAAGGAGCATAGGTCTCAGTGAAATAACGGAGCATAGTTTTGACTATGTTAAAGAGCGTAGTTCTCAAATAAAGGAAATGATCAAAGGAAAAACAGTTGAAGAAATCGAAGAAATTAGTGAAATAAAGAATAAGAAAATACCCGTGCACGAAGAATCAAATATATTGTGTAAAAGCTATAGCAGATAACGATGTTAAAGATAAAAGAGTAGGAAAGCGGAAAACGATGTAAATGATGATAATTATTGACAAGAAATAACGAAAAACGGGAAATATAGAATAAGAAAACGAAATGATAAGACAAAAGATGAAATTGGGATAAACCAGAGGAGGTTAAAACAAAGTGAGATAGATAAAACGATGAAAAATAAATGAGAAAGGGGGAGAAATAAGAATTATTTAAGGATAAATAAAAAGGGGATTGCGAAACGCAAAATGAATGAAAATAAAATACGGTGGGTAATAGAACTTGGGAAACGGCGTGGTCAAACGAATTGTTAAAAATAAATAATTATTACGACTATACAGATAATTGCTACTAGCCCACATAGATAATTAAAAATCGACGCAAAACAAAATCAAAGAGATAAAGAATACTGACGAGAATTATAATGAAAAATGTGACGAAGCCTGGGGAACATGAATTATTATAAGTACGAGTAAAATAACCGAGATAATTGGGAGAAACAGACAATATGGGAATCCTGAGAAACGATGATAAGTTAACATTGGTTAAAAGACAAATGAGTAAAGAAAATCTAGATGAAATAAAAGATGTTTAAACGCAATTATAAAATAAATACCGTTGGTTGGAATTAAAATTAATAACGCAAGGAAAACGAACAATAAAATGCTATGCTATATAATCATTATAATGTAAAATTCATAAATGTTTAATAAACAGTGGGGAGGTGATATTTTTCTATTCAGGTAAATCAATCAAACAAGACAACAATTCAGTATCGACAACAACCAAGCCAACAATTCAGTATCGATAGTAACAAAGAGATTAACCCGTATCGACAACAACCAAGCCAACAATCCAGTAGCAACAACAACCAAGCCAATCAAGAAATAAAGCAGCAAGACGAGATCCGTAAACGACGATGAATAACGAGAATTCTGAGAAATATTGTGATCACTACCAAAGACCAGGCCACAGATCTAGTAAATATCATGCTCAAATAGAATGTTGGAATTGTGGAAAATTAGGACATACCGCAACAAGATGTAGAGTACCCAAAATAAGTTTCCAATGTTGGCAAGAGAATCACCTCCCAGCTGCATATCGAACAAGAAGAAATCATGACCAAAATAACAACACCAAAACGCCAGAAAGCAAGTCAACTGAGTTGCAAAATGAGATAAACATCCCTACAAGAATGTGTAGCTATTTGCTCGATAACCAACCACACACGGAAATCAATCAACAATCAGAAATAAATGTACAGCAAGACTGGAACACGTTGAAGATCACCGAAGCATTAGAAGCAGAAAAACGGTATAGTGAGATAAGAACATTTCAAGCGCGTATAGAAGAAGAACGTTGGAGAAGAAGGAAAGAGGAGTTGTTGAAAGCTGACATAATAAAATTAACGACCAATGATAGCCAAGTAGAAAAGATTAACGAAATGTGGGAAAAACGAATAAATAGAATACCAAGAATCAATATGGTGCGAGCAATTACAAAAAAGGAACCAAGTGTACAAAGAATTCCACAAATAAGGATTGAAAGCGAGATAATCGAAGGAATGGAAAACGTGAATTTGAATAATGAGGATCACAATGAACCGGCAATGGGAAGTGATGTAAATAGAAATACCGAAACAAGAAATCAATTCGGAAATACAATGTTTCAAAAGAACTGTAAATCAATAATAAACGAGGAAACTGAAAAGAAAGCGAACACCAATGAAGATTATACAAAACGAATGAACGAAACTACTAAAATCAGAAGAATAAACCAAACCAGGAAAGACAGAAGGAATGAAGGAAAATTCAATCAAGGATATAAAACTTATGATAATGCTATCAGATACTGTAATAAATGCCGACAACAAGGTCACAATGAAAGCGAATGTTATAGAAAGAACATAAGTCCGACTTATCATAGAAATCGATACACGAAAAATCAACACTATCGCGCAAAGTTATGTTATGAATGCAGTGAAGTAGGGCATTTAGCAAACAGCTGCCCAAATATGAAAGATAAATTGGGAAACCAACTCCAGAGAAATAAGGGAGAACAGAGCAATCAAATGTATGTAAAGAGAGGAATGTATCAGTCAGACATAAGGAAGTATCAACCAACGGTAACAACAAGGCAACAATATACGAATAAAGAAGAGAAAAAGAACGAACCAAACAAACAACTAGATATAAACTCATACCCAGTATTGAAAAGACAATTTATCGAACAAATTAGGATAATAAGGGAATTGATTGTAAAAGTAACTAAACAGGATGAAAAAATTATAATGTGGAAGCAAGTAGCAGCAAACAAATCAAGAGAGAGTGAAACACTAATGACAACAGTACTCAGACTAAAAGAAGAGGTAATGTTAGCAGAATTAAAAATAAACGAAATGAAGGAAGAGCAAGATGAATATGAGATATTGATTAGATGTACAAAATTGGTAGAGCTGAAGAAGATTAAAAGTAATATAGAGAATAAAATGGAGATAAACAGCGAAGTGTAGACGAAAAAGTCAAAAAAGATATGTATATAATTAAAAGTAGTATCGATGTATATGTAGAATTTGATGTATAAGTGGATAAAATAAAAGTAGCAAAACAAAAATAGGTGTATATTTAGACATTAATGTAAATATTACTAAGTATCAATAAATATGTAGTAAAAAAAAAATGAAAATAAAAAATTGAAGAAGCAGTTTAACCAGAGATAGAATGTTAAAAACATATAAAAATTTAATAAGAAAAATCAATGTCGAGGACGACATTTTTGCGAAGACCGAGGAAGATACGCCTAACAATGAAGACAATGACAATCAACAATAAAACAACGACGAAAAGGAAACAACGAAAAGAAAGGAAATGGCAAGCAAAAGAAAGCCAATGGGTGTAACAACAATAAAAACAATAGAAACAACAAAAACAAAAAGACAATGACAATCAACAATAAAACAACGACGAAAAGGAAACAACGAAAAGAAAGGAAATGGCAAGCAAAAGAAAGCCAATGGGTGTAACAACAATAAAAACAATAGAAACAACAAAAACAAAAAGACAATGACAATCAACAATAAAACAACGACGAAAAGGAAACAACGAAAAGAAAGAAAATGGAAAGGAAAAGAAAGCTAACGGGTGTAACAACAATAAAAACAATAGAAACAACAAAAAACGAAATCAAAAAGACGAAATATGGAAAACGCACTGTATGCCTACCGTAAATAGAAATAAATTTGAAAAATAATATTACGACGTTACCAATAATACCAACAACTTGGAGATTAACCTTAGCTCAACAGCGAGTAACAATCAATAAGAGAGAAAGAGAAAGTATACGAATAAATATAGCAAATGAATATAACAAATATCAACGATCAGACAATAAATCAAATATGCATAGGAAGAATTGAACGAGATGAATAACCTATCGTAATATGGAAGCGACTATGTATGAGAGAAATGTCACCAAAAAAAAAGTATTACAATATCATTTCTGCGAACTCAAAAAGGATCATCGAAATAAAACAAATAACCTAACTTCAAAAACAAAATATTCCGTATGTGACGAACAGGATGATGATGCAATAACAAGATAACTAATCGTAGAAAACAGAAAAAACTCAACTCAACGACAAAAAATGAAACAAACGAATCAACAAAAATGGAAACGATCAAACAGGAAAATGAACTGAGAAAACAAAAGCGGTGTAATGAGGCGGTTCAGAAAGTCAGAACCTCATCTAAATTATAACGAACATAGATAAAGGGAATATGAGTGTATATAATGTATAAAATATATGTATAAAAGTATTATAAAGCGGTATGTATAGTATATAACCCCTCCAAAAATTTTGTTAACGTTTAAAATTAGATGAGAAAGTAAAGAACGAGCATAAAAATTAAGATAAATGAATCAAAACTATCAGGAAGGCGTAAACGTTCACGGAGATGTGGAAACGGCATAGAATTATGTTAACGAGTACAGTAAACTCAGTACAAATAAATGAACTGACAGCCAAATGATGCTGCAAAATACGAATAATTATTATGTCGATCATTGAAGAACAACAGAGAAGAATTATTAGAATGGGAAGATAAATGAGAACGCTGAAAACACAGAATCAGTGACAAAGAAACGAACTGCAATGGCAAACGCAACCGGTAGAAGTAGATCAGCAAGAGGAATGGACAGATTGTCTGCTGAATCAAGTAAAAGAAACACAAGAACCGGATTCGTCTAGTAGCGAGAAAGAAAATTACTTGTGTAAAAGGATTAACTGTATAAATGTAGAAAGAAAATTCAAAGTCAAAAATAAAAAGAAATCAAAATTACGTAAAAGAATAAATGGATAAAAGTAGAAAATACAAAGAAAAATATAGTAGAAGATGAATTCAACAAAAGGCATGACGGAAATCAACGAAATTATCAAAATAACCAGGAAACAACCACAAATAAAACTAGAACCAAGATTTTGATGTGGATTATGTACGGAGTTACTAAAAGAGCCGTGACAAACCGAATGCGGATAGAGATTGTGCACCGAGTGCATAATAAACCGAACATCAAACCGTTCAAAGAGATTTCCTGACTATGGGGGTACTAAAATAGAATCCCTTAAAGAAACTCAAGAAGACCGAGCAACCACCAAAGAAATATTATCCATGAGAATAAAATACCAAAACGAACCGTGCAAGTGAAAAGGGACAATCAAATACACAAATGACCATATGGACAAATGTAATTATAAAAGAAAACCATGTGAAAGATGTCAAAAACCAGTAACAAAAGGTGAGAAAAGTGTCTGTGAATAAGGGAAAATAAAATGTGAACACTTAAACATGACCGAAATGTAGAAACAAATATAATAAAAACATGTGAAAATAGAGGAGGAAAAGGTCGGTGGTAAATTCAGACGAACATGCCCAAGTCAATGTGGGTAATAGAAGAAGTAGAGTTAAAATAGCATTGGGAAAGATGCAGCCGAAAGAGAACAGAATGCCAGATGGTAAAAATGGAATGTAAAACAAAAACTTTGAAAGAAGAACTGTTACAATAGCCACCGAAGCTCCCAAAAGGATGAAGCAGGAAACCATGTGGAATTATGTGAAAGACAACGTGTTGTTAGTAAAAGTATCGGTGGAAAAGAAGGGAGCCGGGGGATATCAGATTGAGTACGCCGAGAATGTAAATTGATTATAAATACACATATGTATATATTGTAAAAGTATGACCCATAAATATTTTAAAATCTGTACTGCGTAAAATTAAAACGATGAACACCGCAAAAGAAAAATAAACTGATTGTAGAAAACGAATACCGAACAAATGATAATTGATGTGCGAGTCGATATTCCGACATTAAGGGTTATGAAACTAATGAACAACAAGGTAAATAGAGCAATATTGATTAAAAACGATGCCGCCGAAAAAATAAATCGAATGGAAACTGAGATGGAAGACATAAAGTGATGATGAAACAGTTGATAGAAAGAACCAAGAACATATACAACCATCAAACATTTAAACTTCACGATAGAACGAATTGCTAAAAGTATACGAGAAAGACATGGCGGAAATGAAAGAAACGATAGAAAGTAAAACCGAAAACGATGTCGGAGCAGCAAAGAAAAGGTAAATTTTACAACAAACGTCAACAGTACAAAAAGCGGAAACGGAAAACTATAAATGGCAAGCCGAGTGGTGAGAAAAGAAAACCAAAGAAAAGGACGAACAAGTAAACCAGTTGAACAAAATAAAAGATTTCAATAAAGATAAAGAAATGAAATTAAAGTGTAATAAGGTAATGTCAGAATTGCAAAACCGAAGAAACGGGCAGTTGGAAAACGAAGTATATGAGTAAAGCGAAAGATTGATCAAAAAGGTAGACGAATTAGGAACGATGAGAATCGAATACTTTGGACAAGTAGCGGAAGCTGCATACTACGAATACTGAGAGAAACAAGCAAATAAGAAGAGAGAGAAACTCGAAGATCAAGTGAAGCAAGTGGGAAACGTACAAATAAGAGTGAAAGAAGAACTGGTAAACACAAAAAGAAAGCAAATCGCACAAATAACTCAATGATCCAAAGTAATGGGACAAAGTGGAAGAGCCATAGAAGGGCTAAGGAAACAAGCAAGAACCTGGAAGAGAAAATACCAAGAAACCGCAAGAGAGCTGAAGGAATCGCCGCAAAAGTGGACACCTCTAGATGATTGGAAAATGTGGGAACAACTCGAAGACCAGAGGAAGAATATCAACAAGAGGCAAAAGCAATTAAAGAAAGCTGAAGAGAGAGAAGAGGATTCAAAAATTGATCTTAGTAATTCGAGAAATCAATATAACAGTGGCGCAAAGAACCTTTAGAAAACTATCAGGATTAAAGGAACAAAATCAACTGTTAGTGGAAATAGACCAGTCGCGCTCAGAACATGATGAACGAGATGTGGTAGGATATAAGGACATGTGTGAGAAAAGAGACAAATTGAGAAAGTGAGAAAAAGGTAAGAGGCACAATGTGAAAATAAGAAGGAGGCACTCGAGAAGAAAGTGAGAAACTTGGAAAGTGATGTTGAAAGGCTCAATGCCCATGAAAATACTACTATGCTAGAAACGGAAGTAGAGGATCTCATAGAAGAAGTAAACTAACTATCTTATATGTTGGATGGAGAAATGGCTACCACACAAGAATTGCGAGAAAAACGAAAAACGAATATATGTATATATATATATATATATATATATATATATATATATATATATATATATATATATATATATATATATATATATATATGTGTGTATGTATATGTATATATATATAATCAGAAAATATATAAAAACCAGAAAAATGTATAAAATTCATAAAAAGATAAAATTCATATAAATCAGAAAATCAAAACGATAATAAAAATAACAAAAATAATGAATAGTCAGATTGAACTAACAACCATAGAAGTAGAGTCCGGCGAGACCGTTATCAACGAAAGTGCAAATATCAAACTCATCAAAATTGAAGTGGAGAACGAGTTTTCGATACCTATGGAATGTGAAATCGAGGAATCAGCAGAAACGAAAAAAAAAATAAAATAACGAACAAGAGGAGATGATAGAAAAGATGATAATGTTGGGCCAGAACGTAAACGGCCTTGAAAAAATGTTTAAATGGATCAGAAACACACACGCAAATACAACATGCAATTTAAATAAACCCACCGAAACATCAAGTAAACCATATAAAATCTGAGAAATAAAAGAATTAAATATAAATTAACAAACATAAAAATAAATTAAAATATTAACAAAATGCACCAAGATCCGCACGATACCTACACAAATACAACAAGAAAACACAACAAATTCGACGAAATTGAAAAAATCAATTAAAGTTCATTAAAGTAAAATTTAAATCGAAAAATTTGAATTAGCAATAATTCAATAAAAATTCTAAATAAAAAATTATAAAAATAAATCAAAAAATAATAAAAATAAATAATAGAATTTGCTAGAAAAGAACAAGGTCGAATTTTGTTTTACTGCATCAAATTTCACACACCATAAAATTAGGTATATATACTGATCCATTTTCACATTTAACTTAACCATTTTTCAAACTGATTTCAACCATTTTGAAAACCGTTTTTCAACTATTTGAATCTAGTTTAATACTTTAAAACTATTTCGTGAAAACTATTTGAAATTGTTGTTCAACTTTATTTTGAATTTTCAGCAACAGAATTTTTAGGTGAGAATTATTTATGGTGGAACCCTCTTTCCACGTCACGTCCCTGCATCTCAATGGAGCTCTGCTCGGCGTTGGCGTGGGGAGAGAGGTATTTATGTTATTTTATGTTATGTTATGATGATTTTTATGAATTATGGAATGGCTAAAATGGGTAACTATATTGTTTTATTATTAATAAATATTAGTAATCTATACAACTTACTTTATATGCTTTTATAAATTAAAAATGTCGAAATTTTTCCGGCCCACAGCCGACACACAACGCAAGTAAATAAAATCTACATAGTACAGATGCATGTAAGTGCGTGGAAAACCGCCAATGATATGTACCCGTGAAGACTCAGCGTGCGCAACGCAGCGGTCGTAACGTCAATATTCATCCCTATAGCTGAAGCGAGAAATAAGGAAGAAGCCTCTGGCTGCTTCCTCGTTTCTCAATTCTGTAAAATCGACCCAAAATCATATCACATACGGCTTAAAATCACCACACCGAGTAGTCCAGTGGGCGCTCAATAAATATAATATGAACATACTATGCCCTTAAGGTCTATTAAAGGAAAAGGGTACGGGGATGAAGTAAATTGAAATCGCTGATATAACCAGTTTCGTGTTAATACTGTAAAGTAAATCAGATAAAGTTTGAAAAGAAAAACCATGTTTTTAAATTCGATAAAGTTTATGATTAACAATAAAATAAAACCCTGTTTTTGAATTCGATAAAGTTTATGATTAACAATAAATTAAAACCCTGTTTTTTTAAATTCGACAAAGTTTATGATTAACAATAAAATGAAACCCTGTTTTTGAATTCGATAAAGTTTATGATTAACAATAAAATAGAACCCTGTTTTTAAATTCGATAAAGTTTATGATTATCGATAAAATAAAACCCTGTTTCTAAATTCGATAAAGTTTATGATTAACGGTAAATTAAACCCTGTTTTTAAATAGATTCGCTAAGGTTTATGATCACCAATGAAATAAAACCCTATTTTAGATAGATTCGACAAGGTCTAATAAAATTATGCTGTAAATAAATTAGATAAAGTTTATGATTACCAATAAATTAGCATTATGTTTCAAATAACTTAGATGAAGTTTATGATGACCAATAAATTAAAACCATGTGGTAATAAATTAGACAAAGAATTTTCGATGCAACGTAACTCAAATGAATAAAGTGGGTTAAACTTGGGTTTGAACTAAATTAAGTACTAAAATCATGTTTTAACGGAGATTCAATAGACCCGATTGCTAACATTAAATCAACAAGACGTTAATAACGATGAACAAATAAAGAGTTTCGAGACTAAAAGGTTAAAATAGTTATTGGATGAGGGTAAATCTCGATCTAAGTGAGCGTATTAAGATAATGGTAATAGTTTCCTTAATTAAATTATCATACTGCGCTTCGATAAGGTTAAAATAACCTTCCAACAAGAGAGGTACCGCGTTAACCAAAACCGATTATTTCATCGAATGAGACGGAATAGATGTGATGGATTCAATTTGAAAATGACCTCTACATTAACAACCTAATAAAAGCTTTAAATCAGGTAAAAGCCCAAGATTAATTAAATGTAGCATGAACATTAGACCAAACCGCTATAAAATTGAAGCAATTAGTATAATAATCAAAAATCCATTTTTACATTATGAAAAGTCAATTATAAAAACGTTTTATTAACAACAGAACACAGAAAAACTCACCACCTACATCAAGGTTCGATGATAACCATAGTACAACCATAAATATCCCGACGAAACGATGAGTAAAACCCTCCATCCGAGGAAGATAATAAATTCCAAATGCATGGGTAGCATAGTATTGCGAAGGAGTCCCCGAGCGCTACGGCGAATTACGAATATTTTTTCGCATAAGTACACCGATCAGAATATTCAAATGAGCATCGATATTAAAAATTCCGAAACGGTTTAAATTAACTAAGCCAGACACGTCAATAAAATTAAGTCGACTTAAGTAATATAAACAAAACATGATCTACCACGACGAAATTATCAATTCCAAAGCAGACCAGACTACTAAATATCCGTTCGAATGTCGACATAAAGTGCACAATGATAAACTAAAATCGATTTTTCCATCATCATGCGTTAGAAGTGATGAAACTCAGCAAACTCATCAATTTAAATTACCATTTTACCCGATAAATAAGAACCCCGCATAAATTAAATTGGGTAACTAATTCTCAACAAATTAGCCCTTCATGAACCCCAGAGCCGATAGCGACATCCCCAAACGTCGGGTCAAGTTACCAAGTCATGCTACTTTTTGATTGATGCCCATTAAAAGTCCCACAATTAAACCGAGTCCAGAAGAACCCTCAATGTTAGCCACCATCATGCTTAACCATAAGCACGCCAAATCTTGGACTCGCATACATAAACGCACTTCAACCAATACAAAGAAATTCCTCCTCATAATATTATTTTCATAATTTAACTCCCAATTGTTGCAGAACATGTCCCTCAATCAGACAACCGTACAATCAACTGGGAAAAAGCGCTCGAGAGTGATCCTACAAGCCGCAGACGCAGACGGACCCCGGTCACAGTGGCCTTATCCTAGCCCTTGGAAAGCACGGGATCCGAGTAGTAACCCGCACGAATCCGAAAGACAACAGTATCCAGCCGCCGAAATATTTGCTAACGCACAGGAACTCCTCACCCAGTGGGAGCAGGTGCAGGAGCGGGTGGATTTGCAGGTAGTCAAGGCAAGGATGTACCTTGCAAATGTGATGGAGGACATCCTTGCCGGGCGAATCGCAGTCGCCTATCCACCCTGTCCAGTTCGAGACACTAGGCGCCAATACACGGTAGAAGCCCTCAAGCGAAGCCTAGAGCGGTATGACCCAGATAACTAAGATAACAGAAACAACATGGTGTAGTAATTGATCAATAATAATTAGAAATTTGTGTGTTCCCTTTTCTCTCATGTAACTGGAATTAACTTTTGATTTGTTTGATAAATTTACAAATTAGACTAATCATAAATTGAAGTTGTAACAACCCGTTTAATTACAGTGATGTCCTCTCTAAGGATCCTACAGACCGAACTAGACCGCGCGAGGCAGACGAATGCAGAGTTACTCAGTCAGGTCCTGCAATTAACTCGCGAGGTGCAGCAGGTCAAGGCGACCTGTTTAGACCCTAAACGGACGAAGATACTCTACCAACGACTCACCGCAGCTCAAAAAAGCTGGGCCGAAGAACGCCAGCTCAATCGGAGTCTGCGCACACAAGTCAGGGGTTTAGAGTTAGCCCTAGCAGCCTGTCGGGAAGGGGAAGCGGTAACGTATCCGCTCATCTTCGCCCCTTCCCAACTACCGAGTCAACGCGTCGTTGATGGTGCCGCACCAAACTCAGAGGCGACAGCCATTCAACCGACCATCCGCCGGCCGGGACGCAAGGAACGGGCCCGACGCCGAGCCGCACAAGCGTCAAGTCGATCAACTTAACTTATCATTGATATGCATGTCCTTTGTTTATTAAATAAATTAGCTCTCATGTATTCAGTCATAGTGGGGTAGACTCGAAATCATCTACACTAATCAGTCTAAATTTAATTCGCATTCCACGCAAGGGACCGAGCAAAGCGAGCATAGGTCTTCTATCGACAGCTCGTGAACCCGAGGATTGTCCGAGCAACTATAGTACTAGCACATGGTACTCAATTTTTGCGGGCAACCCACCACTTGAACACATTACCAACGTTGCCTAGCAACGGGTGCCAAGTGGCGATCAGCATCATTTTGTATGGCGTTACTAGGGCAACTAGAAGGATAAGCAAGATGCGAAACCCTGTAACCCACCAATAATATCAATGGAACACCAACTCCGGGAAATAGACAGTATTACGAAGCAGTGGTTCAGTATATAAAATTGATCAAAACGTTAAAAGAGGAATGCCTCATTCTGAATAAACGAAAAAAAATGCAGAAGAGGAAAACGAATTGCTCAGACATCAAATGGAAGTGAGTAAAGGATTGGAAGAAAAAGTGGGCGAATTAAAAAACGACGAATTAGTAGCTAAATGGGCAAGATATGTACTGGAAGAACAGAAACTAATCGAATTCAAAGAAAGTATCAGAGAATGAAAAACAAAATTGAACCGGGCTTATCAAGGACTCGAAAAATATGCAATAAGGCAAAATAACAAGATGCAAAAATTAAATGAACAAGCACGAGTGTTAACCAAGAATATTAGAGAGTTGAGAATAATATTGGAAGAAAAGGAAAAGTATATTACCACGAAACTTGAAATGACAAATCGATTAATGAGATCGGAGTCGATGCTGATGAATAACCCAATCCCAAATAATCGAGACGAGACCAATCCAGAATAAAATAATGCGAAAAACGAAAATTGTACAAATGTGAATAAACAAAAATGAAAAATCTGTAATTAGAAGAAAAAGAACCTGCGGTCAAAAATCACCTTACTCCTACTATTCACCCTCGTGAACAAATCAAACTCGAACCTTCAGAAAATCCAAGAAGCCCTCGATTCAATACAAACAATCAAGTCAAAACTCACCCGAATCCAAGAATATATATTCCGAAAATCCTTATGCAAAAACCCCAATCCACACCTATTGCAGAAAATAAACCAACTCTATCTTCTCGAAAACACCCTCTCACAAATATCAATACCGTCATCCCACCCAACTCCTGAAAATCCGAAACAAAATAAATTCGAAATTAACATGCCTTTAGAAAATCCAAGAAGCCCTCTATTCAATCCAAACAATCAAGTCAAAACTCATCCGAATCCAAGAATATCTTCTCCGAAAATCCTTATGCAAAAGCCTCAATCCACACCTATTGCAGAAAATAAACCAACTCTCTCTTCTCGAAAACACCCTCTCGCAAATATCAATATCGTCATCTCACCCAACTCCTGAAAATCCGAAACCAAATAAATTCGAAATTACCATACCCTGTTTGGGAATCGTCTAAATCGTTGTCCTCATCCTTGCAATAATCTGCAAAATCATCCAGACCGCGAAATCCTATCGAAATCTCAAATTAATCGACATCGGAGAAGAAGAGAACAAAACATTCAAACTATTCGTTTCGAAAAAACCCATCAACCCGAATCCGCAATACCAAAATAACTCAATAATAATCGATCAATTCCAATCGCAGTAATCTCACCCAGATCGCGAAATCTTACAGAAGATCCCAAATCAACCAACACCCAAGAAGAAGAAATCGAAACAATCAAACAATTCGCTTCGTAAAGCCTACCAACCCAAATCCTCAATATCAAAATAACTCTGCAACAATCAATCAACTCCAGCTCATCGAATCTCAACCTAAACCAATCAACCAAGACAACGTTCCAGACCCAAGTCACAGACACTAAGCAAAACGCGATTCAACTGGTTCTAACGAACTTCATCTTGTGTGTGTAAATAAAAACTCACTAACAGTATTGATTTATGTATAAACATCCCATCACCTTAAGTGATGTCTGCTTATAACTTGTAAATTGACATTTCATCTGTATAACCTTTTTCTTGCGTTGTATAAAAGTATTGTTAATGGAATGAGAATGTGTTGATGAGAAATTGCGGGGCGCAATTTAAACGGCCCCGGGAGTGGTTTGTTGGGCTTAGAGCCAAAATTAAAACAAATTTTCTAAACCAATTTAAACAAAAAGGTGAAAATTGTATAAGTTAGAATAAAATGATTAATGTAGTTTTGAAATTGTCAATATGGCTGCCGTAACATAAACACGCACCGCAAGAAGAGACCAAAAATAAAATAAAACATATTAATTAAAACAAATTAAAAATATAACAAAAATTAAATAAAACAAATAATTAATTAAAATTCGGAAAAATGCCTACAGATGCAAAAAGAAACATATGAAAGATAAAATAAACTGCCAAAACCTTGCAAAATAAGGTTTAGAAAAAACACAGGCAGAAGAGGCGACCAGAAAACAAAATATTGGGGTTTAAAAATAATATTTTAAGAAAATAATAATAAAAATAAAATCCAACAATAAAATATTAATATATCAAAAAATAAAGAAAAATATATAAAAAATTACAAAAATATTTTGAAATAAATAAAATAATTAAAAAGCCCTAAAAATGGCGAAAAATCGCCCATTGGTCGCACACAGGCACAAAAATACTATATATACGGCAGTCATTTTCATAATTTCAGACAAAAAATTTAGACAGACTTACAGAATTCTAGACTGTCTTAGACATTTTTCAGTCAGGTGACTACTAGAAAAATTTTTAGACATTTTTAGACTAGCAGTGAATCATTCTTAGACCAAATTTTGTATGCCAATTTATGCCAATTTTTCAAATCTGGTTGCATGATTGTGGATTGTAAGTACTGTTATTTTTTGTGTAAATATATATTTCGAAGTCTTGTTACTTTGATTTTATTCTGGATGGTCGTGGAATCTTTTGGTGCCACTGACAAATCCCCCTAAAATCTTATTTATAATAAGTATAGTAATAGATGGTCCATGGGACGGATCTCGGGCCGGCTAGTGGGTGAAAACCCTTAGTTGAGCTCGTGGGTCATGCCTCGTGGACCCCTCGGCAGTCCGCAGTCGGGTCTGGCGATAATGCACAGGACCGCTACGCAGGGCGCCGTTGTATACTCGGGGCGGCTACTGAAAAGTGGCCGGAACGAGTCGGAATAAAATTCGGGAAGTGCGACTTTAGTTAAGGGGAATAAAGTTTTGTAAGGAAAATTTAAAACTTTGTCAGAAAATAAATCAGAAAATCAAATAGGAAAGGATAGGATAGGCTAGGAATGTAAATTTGAAAGTATTTTTCCAAAAGTCGAATGATCTATTTTGACAGAAGAGGGAAATGTTTTCTTAAAGTGACCGCAGAGGGTTGTAACTACTTAAAATCATGGGAAATGTACCGGAAGTTAAAGAATTATTACTCAAATTTTAATATAGAGAAAGATAAAGGTAAATTAGGAAAAATGTAGTCGATTCCGTGATTGAATAAATAAAATAGGAAATTTGCCGAAAAATAAGGGAGGAACGCTGCCCAAATTTTTGGAGAATACATTTATAAATAACGCGTAAAGATGATAAATAAGCATGGAAATTGTAGGAATAGACGAGTAAGGACCAGGATATAGAAAGAGAAAGACGTAAGACCTCCCATCGGCAGTCCAGAACCCGAAAGTGAAAATATCATGAGGAGTAGTTTTAGAAATGGAGCTCACCTGCTCATGAATTTTCAACCTCTATGTACAGTACCAACATGGAAATCACCATGGGTACATAGGAGGGATATAATAATAATCTTGCTGGCGTTTAGGGGTAGATACATGTAAACCCTAGAAAAAATAAATAAAAACCAACCCTATTCGCCAACAATATAGTTGCAAAATATCAACACCCAGAAACCCACCACTAGGATTCACTTACACATTTTATTTATCAAGAAAAGTTGATTGTTTTTTATTTATTAAATTTATGTAGCATTTGCTACGTTTTCATCAAAGAGAATTTTTAAAATGTACATTGAAAATTCTGAAAGTATATAAATTTTCAGATAAATTTTGAATTTTTACATGTAATGAAAAAAATTGAAATTTCATATTAAATTTTAAAACTATTTTATGTTCTTAAATGTTTTTCTGAATTGTATAAAATGATATTTCCTGTTGTATTTATCATTATAAAATAACATTAAGATGTTTTCCTATGCTATTTAATTTTTGTTTTAGTCGTTCAATAATTTAATTTTTGACCTGGGCGTTAAACAACTCTAAAATGAAAAACATGAAAACTTACTGTTTGAAATGAATTTATGAAGGTTATAAATAAAAAAATTCTAAAAATGAAAAAAATTTATTATAATAATACTTGGTTGAAGTTGTTACCTTCTTAATTTATTAAGCATATATTTACACGTTATCATATACATACAATTAAGCCAAGAAGCAAATAGATGTAAATCAATATCATAAAGTTCCTTTTAAAATCTTCACAAAATTTAGTAATTTGGGAAATATAAGAAGTGTTTTATCTATTTAATAAAAATAGGATTTTCTTAATAGAGATAATGTCGTTAAAAGAGTGATATTTTGCTAACAATGATTATCACAATTTTTGGAAATTAATAAAAATTTTTGACAAAATATACAAATTTGTTTTGATAACATTTGAAAGTCAGTCAAGTTGATAATTGCTGTGATTTCCTAAAGCCATGTTGATGAGTAAATTTGGAAAGTCGGTTGACTTTAAATGGCTAACATTAATATAAGAAATGAATTTCTCCAATTCTCTAGGTAATTCCAGTCGTTTTAATTTCGAGAGAAATTTTACCCCTCCCAATCGTTTTCGAATTACAGTTCGAGCTAGAAATTTTAATTTCAACGGTTTAGATTTTTGCTCTGAACAAAGGCGTTTTAGTTTTTCCACTCTCTCAGTAAATACAATTCTTTGATCAATGAACTGCTTTACCAAATTCTTTCTAAGATTCAAATTGTCATAATTGTCTTCGAACTCTGTGAATGTCGGTGAAAAAATGTTTCTCATAGCTAACAGATTTATCAACAGCAAAGCCGCATCTTTAATTAAAGATGGAATTTTTTCAAAGCAATCGAATTTTTGTTGGGGTTTCGCGTTTTTAGAGTCGATCATTGGATGGCTTAGTAAACAGATTAAAATCCCGAACCAATTATAGCATGGATTTAGATATTCAATGAAATCCAGCTGAGAAAACCCGTTTTCAATTAGATTTATGAAAACTTTGATTTCGGTAAATTTTGTGTCTTTTAGCGGTTTCGTTGAAATATTTCGCATGCTTGTTATTTGATTGACAACGCAGATGTGCTCATTCAAACTGTATCGTCGAATAGCCATGTCAAAACTGGCAGCCAATAAATTGAAAATAATAATCGAATCTATTCTATGTACATCAACTCCGCTTTGTAAAAGATCAACAAAATCGTCAAAATAATCGCTGTAGTCTGAAAGCGTATGTTGAGTTGGATTGTCCAAAAGGATTTCATAAATACTCGCTAAATAATAATCTAAAACTGACTGATACGTACATTTTCCTTTGGTCCAAGATTTGGTATAAGGAACCACATTTACCTTAGAATACAAATTTGTCCATCGCCGACAAACAATCGGCTTGTTCGGGTTCATGCCTCTCTTAATCATTGCTCTCAGTAAATCCCATTGGCGACAATCTACTGCCCACAGTAGAGGACTGCTTTCTTGATAAAAATAAACGATACTGTCTTTCGAATTATGATCCAACCAACAATTGCATAAATGCTGTAGATTTTTCCTGTAAACCGTTACACAAATGTCTTTCAATGAATAACCGCGTTCAAAAATTTTTATCAACGACTCAAAATCTCCATTTCTTATTATTTGGATTAGTGCATCTTCGATCTTCCTATTTGACCACATATCATTGTTTCCGTCGAACAGGTCTTCCGGCCAACAACAAAGTAAAATGGAAATAAATTTTCGATTCATTGAGAAAATAAAACAATCATTTCTAAAAATAATCGATAAAAAATAAAGAATACTTTCTACGGCTATACAGTGAACGAGATGCTACGCGTGAATGTGTGTGTGTGTGTGCGTGTGTTGGTTTTTCTCTAGTCTGATGCTTATACAGAATGGCACACGAAAGTTAGTATCAGGTCTATAAATGTCTAAAAATAGAAATTCGTAGAGTAGAGAATGAAAATGCTGAAGTTTGACTTGAAACCGAATATTATGTACACATGCAAAGTAGACATACAAATAAAATTTCAAAATAATATATGTATCACGTGGTGAAATGTGATAGAAAATATTTCATCAAAATCGTGTGCAAATGAAAATTTAATTTTAACAAAATAAATTAAGATGTTATTGTTTGTCAGTAATGACAGATTTTCAATGAAATCATAATATTTTCCACCACTTTTAAATCTGGAATTATTTGAATATTTGTTAACAAATTTTGTCATTCTATTATTGTCCAGGGTTATATCTGTTCAAATAAAATTTGATATATTTCTATTATTATTATTATTATTATTATTATTATTATTATTATTATTATTATTATTATTATTATTATTATTATTATTATGATTATTATTATTTATATCATTGTTATTATTATTAGTTTCAGAAACTGAAGAGGATTATTTAATAATCTAAACTTTTTTCAACAATATAATTTTTATTTCGCAGCAAGGGCCTATTTAGTTATTCACTTATTTTATATTTTAATTTATGCTGCTACCAAGGAATCACTGTTTTATACTTATACTGTTATAATAATAATAATAATAATAATAATAATAATAATAATAATAATAATAATAATAATAATAATAATAATAATAATAATAATAATAATAATAATAATAATAATTATAATAATAATGCATTATAAAAAAAGTTCATTTTTATAAATTCATTGTTTGTAAAAAGAAGCAAAGCTGCTTATCCACTTGAAACTGAAAATTTTGTGTTTGGAGAGGGACTGTAAATTGATCGTAAAACTTGGAAACTGTTAGAGCTTCAGCCGCTAGACCTATATTGAGCTTTCATCCTCATAATAATCTTGTTCTCAACCTCTAGAATCTAAATTTTATCAATATTATTGATTGACATGAAGTTCATTTGATGTCCCGGAATTACTTGAAAAAATGACCACTCAAAAATAGGACCATGATCTTGTAATCAAAAATAAAAAATATTTGCTACTACTCGAAAACATCAATCGATAAGTGTTGAAATGTTTACTTTGATAAACTTATTCTAAAATTTATTGTATCGGGAGATTTTGTCATTGATATTTTTTGATTTGTTATAAATAACTAAAATATGTCATTTTTTGGGTTCTATTTAATTGAAGAAATATTTCAAGTAAGAGTCAAGTCCTACCGAAATATATTATAAACTCAACAATATTCTTTCTCCTTTTATTCATTTTTGTCTTTTGTATCACATTTTCTGATATACGAGTAATCCCTGTTGAATTGTAAATTTTGTCGCATCTGTGTGCGCGATGGTTTTTGTTGAATTGATTTGTGTTCGGACACAGGCGCGAGTAATTTTTAGATTTTGGTAATCGATTGCCAGGACTCGAGTGGATTTTTGTCAAAATTTGATTATTTTGTTTTCGATATATTATTGGAATTTTTTCATGTAATTATTTGACTAATCAAGTTTATGAAATTTTTGTTTTAACACGTGCAGAGTTTTGGAATTTTTAATTGATCGAAATACATTTTATTTTTTGATTTAAAATATTTTTATTTGTTAATCATGATTCAATCTCAAGTTATTATACACGTTGAATGGTTTAACTCGAAGAATGGAATGGATTTATTAGTGTTGGCAATGAACTCTACGATAAAGATATTTTTGTTAATTTTAAATCTATTGCAGCAACAAACATAACCCTTTGCGGTCCTATGTCGAGTCTAACTCGACATTCCAATAATTGCTCATTTGAAGTTCAGATTTCGTTGAGCAATTCAAAAAATCATTTGAATGATTATTTATATTGTATGATTGTCATAAAAAATTTGTATTCCAAAAAAGACCTTTTATTAAAAAAACCCAATTTAGTTCAAGAAAATTATATATACAAAAAATCATTAAAACAATTGTAGACCTGGTAGGTAACTTTTTTTTACGGACCGCAAAGGGTAAACTTCATTAACTGATGGTGAAAAATTCTTTTCGATAAAGTCAGAATGGATTTGACTGGTAGAGATTTGACCGATTACTTAATGTATATTCTGACAGAACGAGTTTACCGTTTTACAACTTCAGCCGAAAGAGAAATTGTCCGAGATATTAAAGAAAAATTTTGTTATATTGCTCTTGATTTTGAACAAGAAATCCAGGCTGCAGCCTCTTTATCGTCACTTGAAAAGAGTTATGAACTTCCAGATGGTCAATATATTACTATTGTTGGGCCAGAACGCGAACGGCCTTGTAAATGTTTAAATGAATCGGTAACACACATGCAAATATAACATGCAGATTTAAATGCAAACCTATTAAAACACCAATTAACCCTATCAAAATGCGAGAAAGAAAACAATTAAATATAAAATTATAAACACAAAAATAAATTAAAATAATAACAAAGTGCAACAAGATCCGCACGAAATAAATATAAACATAACACGAAAACCCAACGATTTGACCGAAATTTGACAATTTATCAAAAATGCTAAATTTCATGAAAATGAAATAAAAATGAAATAATTTGAATTAGAAATAATTCAATTAAAAATCTAAAGAAAAAATTGTCAAATAAAATTTCAAAATAATAAAATTAAAAGATTAGAATATAGCAGAAAATTCCAAGGTCAAATTTTGTTTTACTAAATCAAAAAGAACACGCAAGGTTAGGGTCGTACAATAGGTATATATACCGATTCATTTTCACATAAATTTTAAGCAATTTTTATTCGTCAAACAGTTTTTCAAAACCTTGAACGTTATTTTGAATCACGATGTAAGTGAGAGTTTTATTTGAAAACTCTCTCCACGTCGCATCCTCGCAACCTCAATGGAGCTCTGCTTGGGTTTCAGCGTCGGGGGGAGCGGTGTATTTATGATATTTTTGGTTATGATGATTGTATCGGGTAAATTATATTTTTATTTTTAATAAAATATTTAAATAGCATAAAAACTTTGTTTTATATTGTCGAAATTTTTCCGGCCCACAGCCGAAATACACTACAAGTCATTAAAATCCAACATACTATTCGAATTCGTGTAAGTACGTGGAATATCGCCAATGATTCGTGCCCGTGAAGGCCCCGGCGTGCGGAACGCAGGAGCTGGAACGTCAATATTGTTCCGTATAGAGGAAGAGAGGGAAGAGGAAATAGTATTTTGGCTGTTTCCTCGTCTCTCAATTTCCATAAACTCGACCTAAATTTATATTCACATACGGCTCAAAATCATCACACGAGTAGTCCAGTGGGCACTCACTAATTATAATATAAACAAATTGCGCCTAAGGTCAATTCAGGGGAAGGTACTGGGGAAATTAGAAAAACGAAATCGTTGTTATGAGCTTAGAATATGTATTGTAATAGAGATTTAAATAACATATAGGTTTGAAGTTAAAGATACCGGTTTACATCAAAGCCAATAATCAATTATCATATACCCTTACAGTTACTTCTGAAATCCTGATAAGAATCAATAAGATGGTTGAGTAATACGTAAAAGCATATAGCGACTATAAACACCTAACATCACGTTGATAGATTCCCTGAGAAAAAATGAGTTAATATCGTTAATCAAGAAGCCCAACATCACGCTGAGAGTCGATAAAATACCGCGAAAAATAAAGTAATGCAGTAAATATACCGCTTAATACTATGATAAGAATCAATAGCATTGCCCTAGTAAACGTAAATTTATGCGAATACTCTAAATATCCGATGCCGCTTGAGAATTGGTAAAAAATTACTTGAAGAGAGAGATAAAATTGTACAGATACTATAATGAAATGGGCTGAAGCTAGTAAACCCACCACTTAAATCAAATACGGTAATTATTACGACTCCAAAATAAAATCTTAAGAAGAAAAAGAAAAGGGAAGTTAACCCTTAAATGCATCGTGTTGCCATTTGGCAACATACCAATATTGAAGCTCATACATTAAATAGCCTTTGCGTAATATGTCTAAATGCATATTGTAGCCATTTGGCAACAAACCCTTTTTGGATGAAATATAAACTTTTTGGAGAATTATAATTTTTTTTATTATTTTTCTGTAGTTGCAGTTACTTTATTACAAAGCGTCAAATTAAAAAAAACGAAAAAAATTAAGTCATGCATTTAAGGGTTAAGTTCTAAGGACTCTCAATGATTGTGTCACGAAAAACCGTATTAAAATAATATGGTTTAAACTCAACAAAACTATTCATGAGGAGAATTGACTGACGTAAATACGACAGCTTCCCCAAATGCTACAAAATCTACAAAAATTTTATAAATGTTAATGAATAAATTTGGTGAACTAACTATCCAAGCAACTTAGGTATTTAGTTTATTACTATTGGTGGGTTACTGGGTTTTTGCCATTTGTTTGAATTTTCCTATTGTTGCCCCGGTAACGCCATACAAATATTACTTTGACTACCACTCGGCACCCGTTGCTAGGCAACGTTGGAAATATGTTCGAGTGGGTGGATTGTCCGCAAAAAGTGAGCATTATTACTAATACTGCATTTGCTCGGACAACCCACGGGTTCAACGAGCTGTCGATAGAAGACCTATACTCGCTTTGCAATGTCCCCTGTGTGAGAAAGTTCAGGATCCGACTCGTGTTGATCGGTAGGAATAGAACGATGTTTCGGTGACGCGGTGGGAATACTCACGACTTTTCGACGATAATCCAATATTATCCGTATCTTATAACCTGCTACTTTATACTTGTTTAATAATAATTACAATTTTTATTTTATAAACAGAAAGGACGATTAAAATACGCAAGGTTTGTAAATTAATTCGATGTCAGCACGGTACCGGATATTTAATTCGATTGACGTGCTAGATGAGCAGCTCTGCGTCGGGCACGCTCCTTGCGTCCCGGCCGGTGATTATTTGACGGTACTGTTGATGGATTCGCTGCCAGCGCGGCCTTGTTGATTGGATCCCGGCACGTCAACTGAGATGGGGCGAAGATGAGCGGGTAAGTTACCGCCTCTCCTTCCCGACTGGCTGCCAGGGCGACTTCCAATCCCCTGATTTGCGTCCGAAGACTCTGATTGAGTTGACGTTCTTCCGCCCAACCCTTTTGAGCAGCAGTGAATCTGAGGTAAAGAGCCTTAGTCTTCTTCGGGTCCGACCAGGTGGACTTGATTTGTTGGGCTTCCCGTGTTAGCTGAATTACCTGGTCGAGAAGGTTCTTGTTTGCTCGTCTGGCATGGGCAAGCTCTGCTTGTAATAGTTGGGTAGATGCCATTACTGCAATAAAAATCTTTTATCTCCGCTACTAACTCGAATGATTAAATTATGACTAATATAAAACATAGGTTGTGAAAATTTAGTCTACCGAATCATGGAATAAAACAAACGACGCTTATTTATTTTTTAATTCAACTAATAATACAAATTGATGTACTTGGTTCCAAAATCCGTGAAGTCAGGGATCTTCAAAAAATCTCCTGACTCCTTCTTCCGGAGAGTAACCTGGAGTGACGAACACTGGTCGCCTTGTGTTACGGGCCGGCCTAGTCGGATAAACATCCGCAATCCGTCCGACAGAGATGTCGTCTTCGACATTGGCTAGGTACTGCCTAGCCTTAACTACCTGTAGGTCGACCTGCCATTGAATTTCTTCCCAACGGGCGAGGAGGTTTCGCGCGTGATCTCGAATCTCCTCAGCCGGGTACTGATTGTCATCTCGCTTATTCGTCCAACGGGTGTCATTCTCCATTCCAAGCAACTGCAAGGCGGTCTGATGAGGTCTCCTGGATTGGGGCTCCTCGAGGCTTGTTGCAGGCCGTCCTCGCTTCCAAGCCTGACGCCATTCTTCCGCAACATGGGCGGAAATCCACTTGAGAGATCCTGGCCTTTCTAAAATATCATAATGATTATGTGAGCAGGTATAACGTAGTTCCAAAGTATCTCATATTAATTGCTATATTTATTCTCGCGGGTTTAGGTTTGACTGGACACTGAATTCTCTTTGAAGCTATTAATTTAATTCAATTTAAGTTAAGTCTACTCATTAAATCAGCATACTCTTTTATTTCTCTGTTTTGCTTATTGACGTCCGTGCCGACTCAATATTATAAAAGTTATAAGCATTTGTTGACACAATAATTGTTGTGGGTGAAAATTTTCCAACTATACTTTACGATGTGTAGCGTAGAAAATTGGGGTCGGATATCTATTTGTTTCTGTCTCGCACGAATGTCCCTGAATTACCACAAACGTTTACAAAATTATTCTTTAAGAATGAGGAGAGGGATAAATTTGGCGCTGGAAAAATCGAATTTCAATATTCCCTCAGATAGCTTTGTAACTTGCCTACCAAACTACTGCAACTATGTATCATGTCCTTTCAAACTGGCCTCCACGATTGTCTACATGGTTATCCAAATCCTCATTGGTAAGATTAACAAGAAGTGTAAAAATTGTACGCGGGAAACCTTTCAAGTTTAGCTGAGTGTACCTATAAGAGATATCAACCACCATCTGTTATACTTCCTCTATCCCTGATAGAACATTAATGATAATGTTTTATTCGAATCCAATGAGTTATGATTTAAAGAAATTTTAGTTGAAGTTCAGCCACGAGAATTGGAGATTTGTAATTTAACAATCAATTTAAGATTTATGTGAGGGACGAGTTGTCAATTTAAGGTATATGTAAGAGGGAATAATTGTCGATTCAAAATCTTTTGTGATAAACATAATTATTCACTTAATATTTACGAAAAATAGAATTAATTTAAAATTGATGAGGTACAAATATTTACCAGTTTAAGATTTACGACATACGAATAGTTATCCATTAAAGGTTTAGGAAATTATATAACTATCGATTCTAAAATTTATAAATAATAATGACTATCAATTTTGAAATTCATAGAAAATAATTATAACCATCGATTTAAAATTTATGAAATCATGTAACTATCAATTTTTAAAATTTATGAAATAATAATAACTATCGATTTGAAATTTAATGGAATCAATTTTAAATTGTATGAAATAATGATAATTCATGAAACAATAATGACTATCCATTTTTAAAATTTATGAATTAAAAATAACTAAAATTTATGAAATGAGATGTTAATAAAAGTTACCTTGGGTTGTGGGACTCGATTCCCGTGGTGCTTTTCCTTCCGTCGTCGTGGTTGTCGGACTCATATTTCCAAAGTGAAATTAATAGACTGACCGGTTGGTATTCCTACTTAATCATATAAACCAGTGTGAATGTGTGCATATCCGCTGCACCACGGTTAATCCAGGAGGGTGGTGATGGATATTCGCGTGAGAAAATTTTGTGTATGACTATTAAACTTAATCGATATTTGTTGTCTAGGTAAAGTGTTTACGTTGACTAACGGAAAATCCAACCTCGACGATCGCGATAGTTTTGATTCATACAATGAGATTTATGGTTTCCGGTTGATAGTAGCCCTCATTCGAACAATTTTTTAGGTTGATTTTAATTCTTATCTATTTGTATTTGATGTCGTCATATTTCTTTTGGGTATTCCCCAGTTTTGCCTATTGTTACCACATGTACTAATGACTGGATTTGTTTGGAGATGAGTAAGTCGGGTACGTTTATTTCATTTAATTATGCTCTTATTAACCTATTCCAGGGAAGTTCTGATGTTTGGTTCAGTCGTGATTCGGATTATCGTAGAAATAGAGGCAATTGTTGGAATCTCTTTATGATTGAGCGAGTTCTGGTGGGTTTATCAATTCGAACTCAACTTTGGAATGATACGCGTTTTAATACTGGATTTTCTTTCCTGATTTGTGTTTTGGATTTTATTATATTAACTAGTTAGTTTTGGTTTAAATTATTAACAAATTATAGTTGGTATATAAATTTCATTATGAAGGGTTTAAAGAACTTGATTATTACTGTTACGGGTGGAAAATGTTGTCTTGATTCTGCCGGGTGATTTAGATTTTAATAATTATCATTATAAGTATGTCCTCATCGGGTTTCCTGATAACTATTTAACAGTAACCTTAATTTATAGTTTTTACATTTCATATCAAATTTAGATTTATGAGAAATAATTACTTTAATTACATAGTGGTGAATTCGTTTTCATAAGGGTGTTTAAAAAGGCGCGACTAATCTCTGACTTAGAATCTGATTAAATTCTTTACTTTACCAGGAATTTGAAGTGCTTTATTTGATAACAAGTAGAAATCTTTAATTTAAAGTTAAGTTAAATTTGTTAATTTATTTCATATCATAGCAGTGATTTCATATTGATTTATTCCCCGTAACCTTTCCCTTTAATAAGCCTTAAACGCCATTTATGTTTGTATTACATTTAATGAGTGCCCACTGGACTACTCGGTGTGATGATTTTGAGCCGTGTGTGAATTATTTTAGGTCGAATTTAAAGAAAACGAGAAACGAGGAAGTAGCCAAAAGACCTCTTCCTTATTTCTCCTTTCTTCTATAGGGAATAATATTGACGTTCCAATCCCTGCGTTCCGCACGCCGGGTCTTCACGGGCACAGATCATCGGCGATATTCCACTGCTGGCACGGTCAACTAGGGCGTTGACTCTGCGTTGATGCCTCTTGAGCTGGGTCAGGAGTGTTTGGGCCCCCATAAGAATGTCTTGGGCCGGACTGGGGTCACTTGGCTGACCACTCCTCCGAAATTGTTGCATGGTACTCTGTATTAGGAGCATATCCTCCCATCTATTCTCTCCTGGTTGGGGTACGTCGGGGTACCTCTCCTTGTTGACACGCTCCCATGCCTGACGCCATTGGTCGGCTTCCGATACGGAGAACCGAACAAAAGGTTCTGATCGATCTGAAATAATAACATGATCGAATGGGTTCCAATACGTTAAACACTTATTAAATGGTTAAAATGATAATCATGAACTAGTATCATACCACTAAACCCCCTTAAACTTCCAATATGTTAAGCTACAATGTATCTTACGATCAAAAATTTTCTACAAAAAAAATTAAATATATCATATAATCAAAGTGATCTGATTTTCTAATATGTTAACAATGAAAATGTAGCGGATAAAAAATTTCTTTAAATTTCTAATAGGTTACAATAAAAATGTATTTTGTAATCAAAACTTCTAAATTAAAATAAAATGTATCTTATAATCCAAGCGTCCCAATTTTCGCATACGCTAAATAATAAAAATACATTATACAGTAAAAATTTCTGAGGTTCTAATTAAATTAAATTGCCTTATATACTCAAAATTTTATGAAGTTCTATTAAGTGGAAATAAAATGTATCATATAATTGACGTGTCCTAATAAAAAAGGTTAAAATAAAAATAAAAGCCTGAAGACGGATATTACTGATGCTTATCGACGGCGAATGACCAGCCTAATATCGTGATACTATTATGACGTATGAGCAAAATCAATTTTCGTTAAAAAGAAAATTTTTAACCTTAAGAATTTAGATGGGCAGTCTCTGAAAAAAATATTTTAAGAAAAGGGGTTTTAGAAATCGGGTCCTCGAGATTTAACCGGTTCAGTTCTACCAAAATTCTTCATCGGCAAAAAGAAACGATATCAATTCACTACTTTTGTCTGGCCCATTTCCTATCAAGTATCATCATGACACTGGTTCAACTATTGGAACTACGAGATTTTTAATAAATAGAGAAACCACGAGGTTCTTTCCATACTACTGGGGTGAATGGTTGTTGATCCTAATTCTATCTCTCGTCTACATAGTTGTATTATTAGATAAAATAATAACGACTGTTTGGGCATTCTTTATTGCAAATCAAAAAAAATTGAGTTGATGGATGATTTTGGCAAGTTGAGAAAGACTTTTCTGAAATGGTCTTAGAATTGATCTGATCTGATACCAATTTCGTCGAGTAACGTAATTCTTTCTATGACTTACATATTTTATAAGAGAACAAATAAAAATAAATTTTATTTACCAAGAATATCCGAGCGGGATTCTACTGGGGTGACTATCTCTGAGACACTGACTGACGCGTTTTGACACCAGGTGTTGAAATGGTCCTGCATTTTTGGAACTTGAAAATTAACTAAGATTTTGTTCTTGTTAAGTCATTATATGAGCTTTGGCGGGAGCGCACATAACTACCAGTGTGAGTTTATGTAGTCGGATGATACCCGTTGGTATGTCCAGACCGTTCATGAATTATTGTTTGCAATTAGAGCTTTGGTGTGCGAATCCGAGACATATTCTCTCTCACCTTCCCCTTGGTTGACCTTAGGCGTATTGTGTTTATATTATAGTTAATGAGTGCCCACTGGACTACTCGGTGTGGTGATTTTGAGCCGTGTGTAGAGATATTTAGGTCGATTTTAAAGAAAACGAGAAACGAGGAAGCAGCTAAAAAACCACTTCCTTATTTCTCCTTTCTTCTATACGGGATAATACTGACGTTCCGATCCTTGCGTTCCGCACGCCGGGTCTTCACGGGCACAGATCATCGGCGATATTCCACGCACTTACACGAATCTGAATAGTATGTTGATTTTAATTACTTGTAAGGTATCTTGGCTGTGGGCCGGAAAAATTTCGACATAAAATAATTATAGAAAAGTTAAGTTGAATGTTATTAATAATTTATTAATAATAAAACAATATAATAAGTACTTGATCCATCGAACAATTCATCATAAAAAATACTACTCTCCCCACGCCGTCATCCAAGCAGAGCTCCATCGAGAGTACGAGGACGCGACGTGGAGAGAGAGTTCCAAAATAAAACTCACCCTAATATAGATTTTAAATCAAGATTTGTAAGACGCTCTTTGATATCAAAAATGATGATTAAAAATTATGTGAAAATGCATCGGTATATATACCTATTTTTTGTCCCTAACCTTGCGTGTTCTTTTTGATTTGGTAAAACAAATTTTGACCTTGGATTTTTCTAGTGTATTCTATTCTTAATTTTTATTATTTCGAAATTTTATTTGACAATTTTTTCTTTAGATTTTTAATTGAATTATTTCTAATTCAAATTATTTGATTTTTATTTCATTTTCATGAAATTTGGTATTTTTAATAAGTTGTCAAATTTTGGTCAAAATCATTGGGTTTTCGTGTTATGTTTATATTTAATTCGTGCTGATCTTGGTGCATTTTGTTATTATTTTACTTTTATTTTTGTGTTTATTATTTTATATGTAATTGCTTTTCTCTCGTATTTTGCTAGGTTTAATTGATGTTTTCATAGGTTTGAATTTAAAGCTGCATGTTATATTTGCATGTGTGTTACCGATTCATTTAAACATTTACAAGGCCGTTCGTGTTCTGGTCCAACAGTATTCTATGGGGGGGATAGGACAAACTCTGTTAATTAATCGACATCGTTTTATTTTGTGTGTTTGTCGAGTCAAACCCGTAATTTAGCAGCAATATTAAGTGAGATAAATTTTAATTTAGGTTTTATTTAAAAATTAGTTAATTTTGAGTACGTCTTATAAATCAAATATATTTTAATTGTCATTGAGAATCAGACAGAATATATTTCTATCTGTATTTATAATAATTAAAGATCCTTATGATTATAAACATATTACAATTTTCGAATCTTACTTTAATAAATTTATTAAATTAATATGAGATTTTTTTGTTAAAGGGAATAAAAGGTATGGCAGCATCTGATAATCTAAAATGACAAGTCACAGGTTTCCTCTAATAGTACATGTCCGACAAATGGGGCTATATTTTTCATGCCAATTATAAACTATTTCGTAATCTTGTTATTTTAATGAAGAGTCAATTAAATTAGTAGGATTAAATTGGATTTTGTTGAGGGTAGACGATCGTCGAAAAATTTAAATGAGACCAAATTAAGGGGAATAAACGATTTTTTTTCACGGCATGACAGTTCGGGTAGTTCTGGGACTCAAAGCAGAGGAAATAAATGATCGGTTCGGCACTCCTGACGACCATGTTCCACAGATAATAAAAGGAATCTTTTCGGAATAACTCACGAGACCCACAAAACTCCAAATGACGTGCACTTGAGTAGCTATTGAACAGCCCAACAACAAACAATATTTTTAACGATAATAATTTGATTGAGTTTTCATTTAGGGGAATCGAGAGTCATTATTCGGTTTCCCGCACAGGCTGCTGATCGATGGCGACAGGCCATGTGGGATGCGGGCTTCACCGTGTCCAAACCGAGAGAGCCCGTTGGAATGCCTTGCGACAAGTAGAATATGATGAGCTACCGTTCGTATCGGTAAAACGAGAATGTGGCCGAAATCCGGCCCAGGAAATGCACGAAGAGGCCCGGTCTCTCCTCTCTCGGCTCGAGGATCACCAACGCCAGGTCGATCTCCAAGTAGCCAGGGCCAGGCTATACCTTGCAAATATAGAAGAGGACATTGCTGCCGGCAGAATTGCTGATACCGATGGCTACACACCGCCCACAGCCCCACTTGCAATTATGTTGATGAACGGATGAAAGTTAGTGTCGTCGTTCCTCCGATGCCCCGTTCCAGCCGTACCCGAAGCACAAAGCGACCGGTCTTCGTGTATCATGAGCGTTCACACGCTCAGCCGGTTCCTGACGAATGTGTTGATGGGCGTCACCAACACCCTCAAGTCCGTTGGTGACTCGAAGACGGATTCAAATTTACGATAAAATTAGTGAAATTAAATTTAAATTTAAATAAATGATTAGCTGATTTCCATTTTTTCATTTTTATTGGTTCAATAACATTAACATTTGTATGACCAATTAAGTAACTTAAGATTTGCAGACCAGAGTTAACATCATTATTTACAGATATGGAATCACTGAAAATTCTACAGAAGGAGTTGGGACACGCACGTGGTATTAACAAGAATTTCTACGAGCAGATTATTCAGTTGTCAAAAGAAATTCAACAGACAAAAGCCACCTGGATAGAACCAAAGAAAGCAAAGTTGCTTTATCAAAGGCTCACGGCAGCACAAAAGGGCTGGATTGAAGAAAGGCAATTAAACCAAAGCCTGAGGACCCAGATAAAGGGGCTAGAGGTCGCATTGTCAGCCTGCCAAGAAGGAGCGGCAGTGACATATCCCCTCGTTTTTTTGCTCCTGCCCAACTGGCCTACCGAGAGACAGTTACAGGCCCACAGACTACACCGAAGGCTAGTGGTTATCGACCCGAACGTAAAGAGCGGGCTAAGCGCCGAGCCGCTCGAATATTAAACAGCACGTAATTAACATATCGAAACGTGTTGTTTCTTTTACAAAATATATATTTGTAGTTATTTAAATGTTATTCAAAGAATTTGATAAGTGTTAAGTCGTAGAGAGTAGTATGAGGACATTGCAATGCGTGAATGGGAAGTCTACACGAGAATTATGGATACGAATGACAAAATTAACGGTATAAGGGGACCTAAAAATCAAAAGCGAGCACAGGTCTTCTATCGACAGGTCGTTGAACCCAGAGATCGTTCGGTCAATTAAGGCATTAGCAATAGCGCTCACTTTTTGCGGACGATCTACCCACTAGAACACAGTTCCAACGTTGCCAAGCAACGGGTGCCGAGTGGCAAGCGAAAGAATATTTATATGGGGTTGTCTGGGTAACAACCATATAGTTTAGAGATCGCTACCCAGTAACCCACCCATATTGGAGATGACTGACGGCAGCCTTCATGCTGGAGAATGAAAATAACCAATCCATTTTAATTATAATCATCCACTTTTAATTTTTCAGAGTAAATTAGCGATTCTTTAAAATCAAAGATCAAATGTAAATAATTTTCACTTTCATATTAAAACAATATTTCGATATTTTTAAATGAAACCAACATTTATCGATAATACAATTTAAAACAGGGAAATAAATTTGCGATAAAATAATGGTTTCTATTGGCTCAATTAAAATTTCTATCGGGAAACATCACTGGGGCCAAAAGAGTCCAGATATAGAGGAGAACAGATATCCAACTGCCAGAAATTTTGATCCACATTGCCATGCTATTAATTTTTAGAACCCGAATGTCACTCTGTAAATTGAGCCAATTTGTGAGGGTCATTTGAAGATAAATTGCTCCCAAGCAATAAATAAAATGAAATAAACTGTAGTCATATTTTACACTGTCTTTTTCATTTTCAACGATTTGCTGTCCTTTATATTTATTTGCGTTGTTGTTACCATTTCTTTGAGGAGAAACGGCAGTAATTTCATTCTGAAAAAAATAAAGATTATAAAAACATTCCTAAATGTATTTTATAAAAATTTTCATTTTTATTTCTCCACAAAAATGTTAGGGTGCTGCCAAATAAATAAAATATAATTAATTAATTTTTGATCACAAGACGCAAAATATTTCGTAGATAAACTGAAAGGTAGTAATTGAAAACCTGAATCAACATCAATTTATTTTAAATGAGATGTAAATGCAAAAACACAAATTAATTAAAAAATTGTTTGCTCCATAAAATATCGTGAAAGTTGAAAACAAGATGTAATGGTTGGAAAGCAAGAGATTAAAAGTCACAAGTAGCGATTTTCTTGTCAGATTGAATTGGTTTCCTTAAGGAAACCTGGGAGAGAAAGAGTCTTATCAAGAGAATTGTTGAAGCACTTCTAAGATCTAACAATTTTTGGTTTAATTTAGAAATCCCATTTTGATCTAAAACTTGGAAGTATTGTATAATTTTGATTGAAGAAAAAGTATTTTAAAATTCATATTAACTGTTAGTCATACGGAATTTTGGCCAATAATTGAAAAAATTGTGTTGGGAAAAACAAAGTTTTTAGACGTTGAATCTTGGTACAAGGAGTCAGAATTATAATTCATTCTTACCTGACCGTTATAAACCAAAGTAGATATGTACTAGCCTACGGTATTGGTAATCTACAATCATCTAACCCTTCTATTGACAGAAAAATGTTCGATGTAGGGCCACACAATTCTCAAGGGCTTCTCGACTTAATTAACCAAGAATCAAGACCCTAAAACCATACCAAATCTATTAAAATGTTGCAAATTATCAAGAAATTAATTGCTTCTCAATAATATTTTAAAATTAACATTTATTCAAAATATCCCTAGAAACAAGTCAACTTTATTAAAATTATCAAAAAAAGAATTGCTGCCATAAAACTTCTAAATTTTTAAATATTCATTAAAAAAACAAAAATGATGCAAAATAAAAAAATTGTACATAAATATATACTAAATATCATCTATAGCTTAATATTTTCATCACAAAAAATTACCAACAAATTTCCTTAGAATTGTCTTAAAAGCTCAAATTTATTTTAATAGCTCCTAAAATCAGTTTTCATTATAGGTTTTTATTAAATTTAATTAAAATTACCATATTTTCCGGGGTATAAGTCGATATTTTTTTCGTTTTTTGCTCAAAATTGACGTGTGCAACTTATATGTAGGATCAACTTATACGATAAATAAATTTTTTTAACTACTGCGACTGATGCACAGTAATGCTGTGTTTCATAGTAAATAGTAAGACCTACTAAGAAGCGGAAAAGAAATGACAAGTAACCACAATTATATAGATCCAAAGTTCTGCATCAACATTAGTCTAACTATCTAAACGTTAGTGACAGCAACTGCGCAGAATAATAAAAGGTCTATGTATATCATCAATCTTCCCTCCAAACACAAATTTACAATAGATACAATCCAAATCCCACCGAACTAACGATAAGACAATACCCTATTAAAAAGAAATGAACAAAAAACCGATTCTTTATCATAATAATACAAGGAAGGAAAAATTTAATAGACATCAATACCAATGTCCTCTCCAGCCACATTGAAGCTTGTTATCAACATCACAACAGCAGTAGTGAATTTCCACATGGCGATTCCAACCAAAAACCTAAGTCAGAGCAGTCCGACCTATAGCTCTTCGAAGAGCTGTTCTTACTCATGATACTTCCGAACGTTTACTCAAGATATTAGGAATTAAAAAGGCACTTGACTTAAAATTTGTACTTACTAGGACTAATGGAACCTACTCCTAGAAAATCTCTTGAGAGCAATAGAAATCTGAGGTGTAACCCGATATATAAATCCAAATAACGAATGAACATTCAAAAAACTGCCAAGTATTATCAACGAGCTATGTAATCCAAGATGAACCACTCACCTACAAATTTGTTGATATACACTATGAAATTATGAATGAAAATTTCGACATTCATTAATCAAATGCACTGGAGCACGGAACATATGCAATTTAAATGTGAACAATAAATATAGGTTTCAGATGATGATATTACAGGACTATATAACGTGACAGCAGCAGGATTAATAACAAAACTATTATCATGCGACAAGAAAATTTCTCTCAACGGTCATATTCCGTGCAACTTACAACAACAGTGCGTGAGATGAACGCAAATGTACAAGGTTACCGATACGATTCGGAAAAGGATAGTACAAAGCCGGAGACCACAACACGTCGGGAAGGTAATTTGTAATCATGTGTTTATTTTTAGTATTATTAAATATCTAATTTGGAAAATGATGAACTAAGATTCAATAAGTAATGACCCGAATGATGTTCATAAATTCAGTATTTTTATTATGATTAGCGTCTTTTAAGAGATGCTTACAACACCTCAACTTGCAAAGACACTTTCCGAAACTAGAAATTGCTGCTAATAAATAAATTCCAAGCACCTATATTCTAATTGTATACGTTAAGATAAGAGAAGATGAGATATTAAAATCTATGAAGCTTATAATAAAATAATGTCATTCATCATGATGTGGATTCTTACTCATTTTTCTGCAGACATCTCCATTAGAGACCCTAGCAAGACTACGAGTGGACAGAGATCGAGGTAACCGCGCAGTCAGCGGCTAGATACCGACAGGAATTATGGGATAGCAGATACGTAATCTCAACGATTGACAAGCCAGAGTGGCCTATTCATCGAGGATAGGACGGAAATCGGAACAGTAGGCCTAGCATCGCAATAAAGAGGGAGCCGGGCATCAACCTTGCTCGTGAGGCCCGCCAGTATGCAGAATACGTGCAGGCTAAATCAGAGGAAATCGAAAGAAAAGCAAGATGGAAAACTGGCCTCGCGCGAAATCATCTGACCCGAGTCAATGAATATAAAGCTTCTGGGCGCATACCCAGCACAGATGGACGCCTCGAGGACCCGGCTCTACAATCGATGTGTGCGCCCACTCGCCTAACGATGCCCAAGAAACTGTTACGTATGGGGTCACCGAAACGAGCTCGAGATTTGGCGGGCAATCAAGCTTCATTTTCGCTATGCAAATGACCATGGAACTAAAATTTAAACATCAACTCTTCTATCCTCTGTCAATAATTGTGTGCACAAATGTCATTGAATAAATTTAGTTTTTGTTTTATTTTCCTCTCTGAGACTGGCTAATTTATTGTCGATTGACCGAAATTTAATTCGAGTAAAGGTATATGATAATACCAAGAGAAATCACAGCCGTGAGAGAAAAAATAATATGTAGAGATAGGCGATAAACTCGATTATTATTAAATTGACTTTTCTTGTAATGCTAAACTTAATTATGTGAATTATTTATGGCATGAAAAGGGACAGGGACTCGAAATCGAACTCAGAAAACTGAGGAAGAACAATATAAATCTGACGCAACAGTTATTTCAAACTAGCCGAGAATTTCAACGATTACAAGCCACTTAGATAGAACCAAGCCGAGTCAAACGACTTTACCAACAGATTTCGCAGCTGCAACGACTGGTTGAAGAAGAACAACAGAAAGTCTTTGCTTAAAATGTGAAAATTCTGGACTAGAAACGGCACTTTCCGTGATCCAAGATGGACGGTCGGTCACATAGTCCATAGTTTTCGCGTCGACATCGGTAACACGTGGCGAAGATGTAATCGTTCCAACTGTGAAACGTTCCGACAAGTTCCGAAATCGGCTGAGCAAAGCTGAACAGAAACGGATACTATTATAATACGACAGAAACAAAAGCGCCGAACGTTCTCGTTCTAACAATTAATCGCCGTTACATTATGTAATAATAATTTTAAATAAATAAAATTTTCTTCGTTTGAATTCGTTGAATAAGGAGTTCAGGATATTGTATTCTAAAGAAACCGCAGTAGGAAGTTTCAGTGACTAAATATCCGCAATGAGGAAGCGATAATTAATGCAGAAAGGAACCGGAAAATTGAAGACGAGCACAGGCCTCCTATCGGTAGCTCGCTGAACCCAGGTGAGTTCGGGCCAGAGTAGTTTTTGCGAAAGGGCTCACCTTTGGCGGACTCATGGCTCTTGTTACATTGCAAACGTTGCTTAGCAATGAATAACAAGCAGTGGGGAAGATGAACTTTGTATGCATGGGTTGGCAAGGTTAAGAAGTGCTAACCCACCAATGCGTTAAAATAAGTGTGCAGGAGCAAATTAGCTGACGAATTTTCCAAAATTCTCTGGATTTACTCCAACCACGACTTATAGGGCGGAAAATACGGTAATCCAATTATCTTTATTTTACCAAAGACATTTTAAATCACTATATACAATGATAAATTTAAATTTATGGAATTATTTACGTGATATATCTCATGATATGAGAATAATAAAACTGGAAGATTTTAATTAGTGGAGAATTTCTGACACTATACTCTCTGAAGCAAATTCTTCGTGAAGAAAGAAGCCACAATAATCATAAAAATACATATAAAAAAATCATTGAAAGAATTATTTACTAAGGAAGTGGAAAAGCTAAAAATTTCTACTAAATAAGGGAAACATCAACTGAATAGAGAATATATACGTTGAAGATGAAAATACACTTAGAAGTAATGGAATGAAAATATATTGAGAAAAATTACCATGAAGGAAACGCATGCAGAATTTTTCGTTACAGGAAATAAGGATTAGAATTATCCAACGAAGAGGAAAAACATTCTTGGAATATGTAAATATTCAATGGTTGGGAATTAGTAATTGTTTTTCAATGATGGGTGAATTGCTCTTGAATGAAAACAGATTCAATTATTTTACTAAAATATTATAAATTGAGTTGATTTTGTTGGTAAATTTATCTTCAAGGGGAATATTTGTATCTACAAATATGTAATAATAAGTCGGGGAATAAGATACAAATTAGCGGGGATAATTAACCTATAGGTAATCAAGCCAAAAACCCCCGACTATATTGTGTAACACTACCGCAATTTTTTCTTCTGCTGCTAGTTGATGGGGTTAAGTGCTTGTGGTATACAGGGCTCGGTGGACTACTATCTATTTTCTGACAAAGCAAAAAAATTAAAGAAATTTTATTTTAAAATTAACAAGAAAGACTTTGAAGTTTTTAGTGTAGTACACATAAAAGATTTGAACTTAAAATTATAATATATTGAACTTTTTAACCACGATTATAATTTCTTACTTTTTAGTATTTTTATAACTTAAGATGACTATTTTAGAGGAAACGGAAAATATTAGAATAAAATATATAGTAAATTATGAAGTTACATTCTGTTCATGCATAGACGTTCTTCGTGATTCTGCAAATGAGTCTCTCACACTGAAATAAATGATGAAAACGTAATAAAATACCAATGAAACAATTAGATAAAAGCTCCATTCTAATTTGTAATTATTATCTGCCGGCCTAATAACAGAATTGTTTGGAAATTTAATAGAAAACTCATTTGGATAAAATTTAAGATACTTCAAAGTCGGATTGCAAACAGGATCAGGACTGCTAATCAAAGCTCCCCAGGTGAGAATTGCAATATAAATGGTAATTAAGGAGGCCTAGATATTTAATTTGAAATATTTTATTAAACTTTTAACTACCTGCAGCAGGCCGGATCTCTGAGTGTGCTCTTGAACCTTAGGGGACACTGAGATCCCTGTGGCTAGAATCGACAACACAACATCAAATAAAATAAAAAACCTATGTAAATGACAGGAAGAATTAGAGCCAAAGTAGTAAATCATTATAGAAATTAAAGAAACGGAAATAGAATAAAAAGTAATAGTGAATACAATTAATGCATAATAATAGACATTGGAATTGTCAATTTCAAATTTGTCCACCCATTTTTCATTCCATATGTGAGCGAAATCTACAATCAAAACTAATTGTATAAGAATATATAAAAACCCTCCAATCAGTCCAAATACGAACCAAATTGATGAGAAATACGGATCCGGTAGCAGTAACATAGAACACGTAACAATTAAGGCGAGTGCCATCAATTTCCAAAACCAAAATCCGTTGTTCAATTTACCTCTAATTTCCATCGACGTTTTCACTTTAATCATTGTGATAGAAAGAAAAAAAAAGAAAATCGACAACCCAAAACAGCATCTATTAATGCCACCAAAATTCGATGAGAATGTGCAGTTGAAATTAAAATTCAGCGCAACATTGTGGATATCTGTGTCAGAAGGTGGACACAAGACTGGAATCTTTCGCAGCCAACTGCCGACATCCGAATTGAGCATAACAATAGCAGTAATGATACGCAATGTAAAATACAGCAAATACATTAGACGACTCGAGGTTGAGGAGTTGATGGACGGCAAACAAGCACAGCAAAAGCTGGCCGCTGCATTACAGCAGCAACATGCCAAGGAGCTTATAAGAGATCCAATAATACAGCCCATTTGGATAAATAAATACTATTGATATCAGATTAAAAGAAAATTACCATCAATATTTTTAGTTATATATTTTGGTTGATTTGAATTTGAACAAATTTTAAGCTATTAAAACTAAATGCTTAGTGCCATACGGTACCAACGTGAGCATTGTGAAAAATATTTGTGGGTATGATCATGTTGGGTTTTAATTAATGAAATAATAAGAGTCAGTGTCACCGACTCGACATGTTCTATCAAAATCAATAATATAAACAACACAAAACGTATATCTGAATTCAAATTTGATATACACAACTAATTATAATATTCCAATATCGCAATGAGATCTATGATTCAATTATCAGATAGGTCTCGCTGTGATCGCTTTGATTCTGTGTGGTTTACAAAATTATTCACCTTTTGACCAATTTAATTCACAATTCGATTCGATTCGACGTACTGAGTTCCTTCAAATATTCTTATAATAACTAATTTAAGTCCTGAACCTCTAGATAATCGACATAATCCCTCAACCCTACTCTCAGTTTCTTCGTGTCCCTATATGAGGCAAAATGACAACAGCTTCTAAGTTTGAGTTCCTTTATATAATAGAAACCATGGCTTTGATTAATAGTCATCCAACCAAATTGCTTCCGTTTGACAGCTTTTGTCTCGCTGCTTTTTTCATCTTTTTGTAGTAGAAAAACATAATTGATTGCGCCACCATGTAACTTGCATATAATAATCTTTTACCACTGGTCCCAATTAATCATAATGTCATGGTAATGGCTTCCAAAACCAAATTTGTTTGTTTTTCATTTTGTTTACACAACTCTGGTTTTCCTTAATTAATTAATTATTTAATTAACGATTTTCTGTTTTTGTAAATTTTATTGCTTTTCGACAATTTCTGAACTTATTCTGACAAATCCATTCTCACCATGATATTCACCATCATCTTATTTGTATCTGACTCATTTTTCAAATTTGAATTAATTGATTTATCGATTTTCTACGGTTTCGCAGTCCTTGCCATTTAATATTAATTACATGGAAATTATAATTCCTTTTAAAATAATCTTTAATTTAACAACCCTAACAATGGTATATTGCAATGGTTATAATAGTGTTTGTAGATAAATTGTTTTTTAGCAATCAGAAGTAAGCCAGCCATCAACACCAAAATTATAAAGAACTACGAGAAAAAGTTGATTGATCAAACTAGGTTACGTGATCTTGCAATTTTAAATAAAAATACCGGGAAGGGACTAAAATGGATTTGAAAGAACAATTTCCAATTTTACAAGCGAGAAATTTTTTTTAAATTTTTAGTAAATTATGTATAACTATTTTATATCGTATTAATTTGGATTCTCGAATTTAGATTTTGAAAAAGTGAAACTTAATAATGTGACTTAATAACATTAGACTATTTTAATTTGAAATTTGTAAAAATTTAAACTCTTTCATTTTGTCCGAGCAAGCTCATAATATAAATTGGTATACACTATTAGAGATTAGACATGGCGGATATTCTAGGAAACTCAAATAGTTTGTGAATGATACTAGGCAACCAACATTAATTGTAAGATACATCCCATATCACTTGGGACATCGGATGGCAATATTCACCGTTAATCTTTATATTTAGTACTGGAGAAACTGGCAATCCTAATAAATAAAAAATTAAAGATTATTTAAAATACTTTCTGGTGTATATATTTTGGAATTAGATGTTTACTATAATATAAAAGAAACATGTCTAAACAATCAGTTAATTAATTGACAAAAATTAGCTTTTACGTTCTTTTTACTTTTGTTCTCACAACAAAATCATTGCTTTTGTGTAGAATTATTTTTTTAAACAAGCATCTATTTATTATTCTTATTTCTTTTAATTAAAAATGACTTTATATTATATAAAAATTTATATTAAAGCTATTTGTTTTATCGTCTAAACTTTAACCTCCAAACTACAAATTATTTAAATAAATTCGTGAATAATGACTGATGAAGTTGAAGTTATTAAGGGGCAAGCATTTGAAGTAAAACCACGATATATAGATTTAAATTATATTGGAGAAGGTGCTTATGGAATGGTTGCGTGAGTTGATACTGTTTGTTTAATATTTTAGCAAACAATAAATTATTATTAACAAAATTTTATTATAATTTGAAAATATTTTATCGTATAATTGCTAATATTAAATACAGTCTCACATTGGTTATATTTATATTATAATTATATTTATTTCTATTAAATTATATTATTATTTTAAAATAATTTTACAGATTTTACACTATATTGTCAAATAATATGAAACCTAAAACATCTTTAATTTTAAGGTTTTTGTAGACTGAAAAATATTTTGTTTAATTGAAATTTTGCTGAACGTCCTAATGTTAGGGACGTAATTTTAAATTAAAAGTATAAACATATTTACTTATTCCCTGAAAACATTGGTTTATTTGTTGTATATTTGCATACAATCTTATTTATAAAATATTCCGAACAAATAATAATATTTTGTAGGAAATCACTAGTAATTAATATCTGGTTTAATTTTGAGAATTTTTTATTAATTGAAAATATTAGAGTTTGGGAAACTGTAAAGAAAAATAAATGCTTTATTTCAGATAAGTGGAATATTTGATGCAGTGATTAAATTGAAGATCAAATTATCGCAAAAGGTGAACCAATAATTATCAAACTTAGAGGGCAGCTTATCAATTTATACAAGAAATTCAAATGTATAAAGTATTTAAAAAGATTTTTTGGGTACATAGATTTATTATTGAATATGCAAAGAAATCAATAACAATGTGATTAATGTGAGAAAGTTTTTTAATATATCGAAATAACTTTAACAATAACGCCAGTTCTCAGATTTCATGAAGGAATTAATAATATATACAATCACAAGCTTTAAAGCAATTAGAGCGGTGTAATCACAAATACGAATGAGTTGAAGCATAAAGATCGCACAGTGCCGTACCATGGAAGTTGCAACAAGTGCAATCGCACTCGGCCCACTATGTTCAAAGGGCCCCAAATTTGCAAATTCTTTCCTTCTATCTGGTATGAAATTCAGCCTAACCGAAAAGCATTAAATTAACTATTTAATGTTTTAATTTTCTATTGTTAACTATTTAATATTTTAATATTTATTCTTTATCATGATTCTGCATTGTTTGAATTATATCGTTTGAATATAGAAAATTACAAAAGAACTGGATCAAGTTTTAGGTAATACTATAATATAGGTAATATATGCATTTTAATTTTTTTTAAAACAGTTTTTGTGATATTTTTAATTTTTTTGTACAGGGTCCAAATTTTGTACAGTAAAATTTTTCAAAATAGTTATTAAATCATTATAAAAATCGAACACGATTGACTACGCAGAATATTTAGGACATTACAGTAATTAAATTTTGTGTTCCGTTATTTTTTTGTATAGTATTAAGTCAGAGAATAGATAAATTTAAACCTTTTACATAAACTGATTTTCGAATTTCTGTGCCCCTTACTTAATGAAAATAAATCTTACAATGCACAATCTTTAAAAATGTAGTGATTAGTAAACAAAATTCTATCTAAGTACACTTGATACTAATTCATCACTAATGCTCATACAAGTTTATAAAAACTGGATGATTTTAAATCGTGTAAACAAAATTGGATCAGCAGTTAACGAAATAAGACGCTAACTTTAAATGCCTTTTAGAAAGCTGTATGACCAGAATGGTTTGAATGTGATCATACAATTCCAACAAAGAATGAAGAATTTAATATCATTCAAAATTTAATAAATGCATTTGGAAAAGAATTCGAAAATTTAGAATTCGGTGACATTGATGAGTTATTGTTTGACCAGGAAACAGACAAAGAAGAATTGATTAATAGTATAATAAACTCCGATGAAACAAATCTTGAAAATGGTACTGACAGCAATCCTGACTAGTGATTGGGATTTCTCGAGATTTTTTTTCTCGTCGTATTTTATGTCTGAAGAATTCGAGATATATTTTTAATGTCTCGAAAGTTTCGAGAATTTTTAAGAAATCTTAACTTTATGTGATTTGGCCAGTTCATACAAATTTATTTCTTCTAATACTGTGGCCATATCAGTTTTATTGCACTTTTTGCCAAAATTGTGTAGTTTGAAGCTTCTAACTTTTCTGGTAGTGATTTAGGAGTGTTTGCGTTATTTTCCAATAAAATTTCTCTCGGAATTTCATCTTTCTCATCATCAAAAGTAATAAATTCGGCACTTATGTAGTTGCCCCTCCCCCATAAATTTTTTTTTCTGACTAGAAATTTAAGCAAAAAATAAATAGTTGATGTTCAAACGCCAGTAATGTTATTTTTAAAAAAAAAATAAAAGCTATAAAATTGGTGAAAAATGTAAATTAGTTAATTAAATTGAAAATAAACATTCTTTAACTTGTGTTTTATTTATATATTTTATTTTTTGTAATATTAAAAAAACTGAACCAATTTTTCAGGTCGTTAAATGTTAAATTATTTCTTAAGAAACGTTATCTAACACATAAATGTTAATTTAATTTGTATTTGGTTAACAATACTTTGGTAAATTCATATTATTTTCAGAAATCCAATAGTTATTTATAATTTTTTATTCATTTTTGCACAAAAAATGGAAGACAAAAAGCCTCTACAGCTATATACACAGCTAGTAGGTAGTTAGGAGCACATTGCAACCTCCGCCCCTTCAGCCACCTTGCGACGGATTAATTACGTAATTAATCGCAGATTACCTTGATTACATAGTAATGTAATCAAGATAATTAATTTTGTGTGCGCACAATTTTTTTTGAATTTTGGCGCATTTTTAAAAAAATTCAAATTTTGGCGCGTTTTTCTAATTTAAATTTTTGTTATTGGCTAAGAAGAGAATTTATGATCTTTTAAGGGGAAATAATCGATTAAGAACAGATTTGTTGATCTTTTTAAAGGGTTGAGTAGGTTAAGTATTGTTATTTAATATGTTATTTTTATAAAAAATAATGAATATATTTGGGAAAGTAGGGGAAAGTGTTATTTTATGGGAAATGATTGGTGGAATTTATTTTACTGAAAAATAGTCGATTAAGAACAAGTTTGTTGTCATTTTTAAGGGGGTGAGTTGGTTAAATATCGTTATTTAAAGGGTAAATATTATCTAAATGGGAATTTTTATGATTTTTATGAAAAATATTGAATATGGCTAGAAATATTGTTATTTGATGGAAAATGATTGGTCAAGAGAGGAATTTATAATATTTTTAAAGGAATTTACTGGGATGAACATCAGTGTTCAAAGGGTAAATATTATCTACTTGATAGGTTTTTATGAAAATTATGAATATAGTTGGTATAATGACATTTGAAGAGAAATGATTGGTTGAAAGGCGAATTTATAGTATTTTTAAGGGAATTGAGTTGGTTGAATTTATAAGTTACTTGATACTTTTTTCATTGATTTAAGGTTTATCAGAATATATTGATAAGATTTCAGTTCTAAGAAATTGTTTGATTCATGTAACTTTATTTGATTTTATTAAAATATTTGTAATTCAATTAAATTAAAAACTAAAATAGATTAGTATTTAAAATTTTTTTGTTACCTATTATTTATGTTTTTGTTGACAATTTTCTGAATAATTTAAATATTTATGATTATTTCCAGGAATCAAGAATTTAATAATTATTTATCCGGAAATTGTACAATTAAATACTGCGACCAGTCGATAACATACACTAATTTTCATTCAACAAGTACCTGGAACAATTACCTAACAATCTTATAAAATTTTAAAAAATGACCTAATAAATATTTCAATTATTTTACAACTTAGTTAATTTAATTAATTTTTTAATTGATAATTACTATTTTCTTTACAATTTGTTACTATGTTGAAGCTTTCTTTAAAAGATTTTATTTAAAGAACTAACAAATTTAATCAAATTTATTTAAAATTTACATCTTTCCCACTACTTTAATCAAATTCTATTTACCAGCTAACCACAGTTTAATAAAAATAATTTCTACAAAAACTAATAGACAATCACATACATTTGTCTTATAAATCTGGGTTTTCAGTAAGTGATATCAGTACACAAGAACCTATGTATGCATTGAAGCATGGTATCAGAAATTTAACATATTTGGTAGTAGTTGATAATTATTTGATTTTAGTAATGCGGTATATATTAATTTTTTTTCTATCAGTTTTATTCAAACCTTTAGCATCTTTGAGTTAATAATTTTAAGAGTCGAATCATTTTCAATAAATATATGAAAATTTATTCCAAGTACAATGAAAGTAATATATGTTTTGAGAAATTAATTTAAGAATATTTTTCTAATCAAGTTTCTTTTCACTAGCAATTAAATTAACCATTACTTGTACTTACTAATTAATTTATCATTCAGTAAACAATAAGAGTTGGAGTGAAAAGATTAGAAAATCTATAAAAATAAATTTAAGTACTTTTTGATGTGTTAAAAATTAATTTATTTAGGGGCATGTGAAAATTAAATGAAAAGGTTGACATTCATCTTTGAAAATAACTTTTAGTAATTGTTCATTGTTGGACGCAATTAAAAATATTACAAAAATAGTAGAAAAATTTCAAAGTTTTTTAACAAAACTGTTAAGTTTTACAAAATAATTTCAATAAATCACATACAAGACTATAAACAAAGCAATAAATTTTTATTCAGAGAAAATACAACAATTGATTGGGCTTCAATGATTAATACTTTCTTGATAGCAATCAGGTAACTAAGCAACCAAACAAATTACCAATTTGGAGACATCAATGATCGATAAAAGAGTGGAGAAGTTAATAAAATTTGTAATTAAAATTGTATTTCTTTTGATTGTTCAAATTTTTATGTGCTTTTATTTAAAGATTTCTTGGTCAGTAAACAATTTTTGATATTGATTTGTTCAGGAACTAGTTATTGATAACATATTGTGAGTGTGTGTATAGTGAATAACCAAGTATTTTAAGGGGAAATGATTGAGAGAAAATTTTATTTTATTTTTTAAGTGGGTTAAGTTGGTTGAACATTGGTGTCCAATGGGTAAATATTATTTAAATATGGCATTTTAATGAATAAGTTAATTATTCAATGCTTAGCATGTATATAGTTAATTGTACAGTACTCAGTTATTTGTATACAGTACCTAGTGATTGTTGTTCAGCTATTAATCAATGAATTATTCACTGTGTTTGGGTTATCAGCATTCCGAAGTTGATACCAATTAAATATAACAATGGATTTGGTTTCATTGAATTTGATTAATTATTACTTGATAACAACAAGGTAACTAAGCAACCAGACAATTTGGAGACATCAATGATCGATAAAAGAGTGAAGAAGTTAATAAAATTTAAACTTGTATTTCTTTTGCTCAACCTTTTATGCGATTTATTTCAAAATTTGTTGGTCAGTAAACTATCATTGATATTTATTGATTCGGTAACTAGTTATTGGTAACATATTGGGTTTATAGTCAATAATCATGTATTTTAAGATAATATTATCGATGAGGAACAAGTTTATTGATATTTTTAAAGGGTTAAGTCGGTTGAATATTGTTATTTAAAGGGTAAATACTATCTAAATGAAAATTTTTTTTTGTGAAAAATAACATTTAATAGAAGAATAATTGTTCAACGTTGGATAAATTTTTTAAAAAATAGTTGAAAACTGTTTGACAAAACGTATTGACTTTTACAAACTAATTTCAATGATTTCAATAAAATACAATAATCAAATACAAAATTTTATTCAGAAAAGGTAATTTTTCTTGCTAAGTACTCAGTAACTAAAAAATCAAGTGATTTACAGATATAGAGGCATTAATGACGTGAAAGAGAGTGAAGAAGATTTTATTAATAATTTTAAATTTTTACTTGTATTTCTTGTTATTGATTTACTTTTATTTAAAGTTTTGTTGGTAAGTAACCAAATATTTATTTGTTCAGTAACTAGTTATCGGTTACCTAAAATTTATACAAGTAACCGGAATGATGTTCCCAACCGGAAAACCTTAACATGTAGTGGATAGAAGTAGAAAATATCCAATCTTATTCTTCAAGAGTCGAAAATGCAGGATAATGGGTTGCAAGAGACCATTACAGGAAAGGGATCTCAAATATCAGATTCAATATTTACAAATTCAATCATTATCTTTGAACATTGACATGGGTTGTCGAATCAACTTGTACGAATTGTCTACCAAAACAGAAAACATTTACGAACCGGAACTGTTTCCAGTCTTAAGACTAGAATATAACAGTCTAGTACAAGAAATATTTAATTTTATAAAACTTAAAATTAATAATCTTAATACGACAAAAAATTCTAGATTATTTATTATGCACTGGTTGTGTTAAAATAGATTGAATTCTGACGATTGTAAAAATTAAAAATGATTGACGAGCAAGAAGCATAAGTAATCGAAACAATTCTGATGAAGATGGAAAAGCTCTTTCCAAATATGATGAACAAGCTTTCGTATTGTGCTCCTGAATATTTGGCTACAAGGGTCTATCAAATGACAGTAATCAACATCGAAGAAATTGTACGAATGCATTACGAATCGGTTCAAGGATTTGGTTTGAAATTTTTATATGACTGCATTGTTTGTGCAGATCCCTCAATGTTGACTTGTCCATCTAGATGCAGATGCTGTAGGGACTACAAGTAGAAAGAAGTTGTCCATATTTTGTTGGCCGAGCTAATAAGAGCTTACTATAAGCTGATTTGTGATGATGTAAATTAAATCAAATTTTTGATCTTTTTATGTGTTTATTTTATGTGTTTATGTGTTGAGAATTAGTTTTTTATTAAGTTTTTAATTGGTTGAATTATTATTATTATTTTAACACTAAATTTCTTTGAAAATTTGATCGTTATCAACATGTATAAAAAGTCTTTGTAAAAATTATACTAAAAATTCTATTTTAAAATCAAGTATAAAACTTTATTTTTTTAAAATCATGTTTCAAAAATTTATCTAAAAAATAGAACAAAAATTTTAATTAAAAAAATGCGCAAAAAATTTTAATTAAAAAAAAATGTAACAAAATTTGAATTTTAAAAAAATGCGCCAAAATTCAAAAAAATTATCAAAAACAATTGTGCGCACACAAAATTAATTATCTTGATTACATAATTATGTAATCAATATAATCACTGATAATTTACGTTATTAATCCGTCGCAAAGTGGGGGAGGGGTTAGTTGCAATGTGCTCCTAACTACTTACTACAGCTATATTCTTCATTTAAAACTTTGTAAAAAAATTATGGGAGGGGGACAACTGCATAAGTGCCATGAATTTTTTAATAAGCGATTTTGCAGTTTAAACTATCTAATTTTTTGCAACAATCTTAAAATAATTTATAAATGAACTACTGCTACTACAGTGATTATAGCTATTAGGATTATTCAAGAATTTCAAAATTGATCCCAATGATTCATTTCGTCGTTTAGAAATTTTTAGTTTAATTTCTTGAATCCAAGGCTCTGTTAGTAATGAATTATTTTCTATTGTATTGACCCAACCGGCGTAAGGAATCTTTCTATCATAATTAATAAACTGTTCCATCTAGTTTTACAATCAAGCAATAATTGTAATTCAGTATTTTTAGCTTTTTTACGTATTTTTAAAGTATTGAATTACGTACTGGCAAATTTTAAACTTTTTGATGATTGTGTGGATTTTAGTAACTATCGATTTTATATCTGGTGATTCATAAATAAAACAATTCGCTCTTATGTTAGCCTCGAATTCTTCTTCAGAAAATACACCAAATTCGCAATCATCAAATTCAGAATCTGAGTGGCTTTCATCACTCAAAGTTATCGTTTAAATTAAGAAAAATATTATATTAAGAATTCTCGATTTTTGTATATATTTGTAAATATTTTCAAGTATCGTGAATTTTTCAATATACTTAAATTATTAAAATAAGAGACCTGAGATATTAAAATTATAAATGTCATGAGAATTCTCGAAAAAGTCTCGACCTCAATCTATAATTCTGACGATACATACAAACCAAAGGAATTTAACTCTAAAAATGTTTCTTAAATTCTAAAATTGGCTGGTAACTTAGAAAATAAAGATTTAACCAACGATATACATATCGAACCTACCGTTAAATTTCAACGAGACCTTTAAAGCATTTGCGCGCAGTATCGAGAAACTTACAAGGTTTTACAAAAAATGAAACACAAAAATTAGTTACTGATTATTTAATTACTCCAGAAGAATCTGCTGCTGTATATAAATATGATAATAGTGGTGATGTCAAGTCACTAAAAGAAAACAATGGGTTCATTTAAAAATAGCAGCGAACAGGCGGAATAATAAAATTATTATTCTGTTTTTAATTATTTGTGTGTATTCATGTAAAAGTTATTTGTAAAATATTTATATTTTTACGGTTAAAATTTTTTCTTTTTTTATTCCATTACCAATAGTCAAAGTTATTTGTAAAATTAAGGCATATTTTTACTGCAATAATTTTTTCTTTTTTATTCCTGATACATTTGATAACATTAGAAATAAAAGCAAAATTTTATATTATTTTATTTTTATATTCATTTTTAAAAAGTATTTCAATTTCTTAATTAACTCCAATATAATTCAGCTCTGCATATGATAATATTAAAAAAGAAAAGGTCGCTATAAAGAAAATATCACCATTCGAATATCAAACGTATTGTCAAAGGACGCTTCGCGAAATTAAAATTCTAACCAGATTCAAGCATGAAAACGTAGGAATTTTAATTAATTTATATTTAGTCATATAAAATCTTTAAAATCAAACTTTTAATTCAAATGAAATTTAGTTTAAAATGTTTTGATCATCATGTCTTAGTTCAGGTTTGATGAACAGCTTTAATTAATTATCCCACAAAAGGTAATTTTTGTATTAACCGCGCAGTATATTGAAATGAAAAAAATGTGAAATAGGTTAAAATTTAAACAAAATGATTAATTTTATTTAAATAAATTTTAATCTTAAATTCAATTTCGAAAAATTCTACAGAGGTACATATAGAAATGATAAAATCAACAAACAATTAATGTGATGTATTCTGACAATTTGCATTGCTTTTGCATTAAATAATATTGCATTTTTTAATTTCTAGTTTGAAATGTGTAGTAACGATTCTTAGCACTGCATTCAAATGTGTATCATTTAGTTTTGATCTTTTTGGACTCTTAAAAAATTAGTTTTCGTTACTAAATTGTTTATAAAAATTAGATAAAATTTAAATGTTTTTCGTAAAACTATATTTATTATTAAAAGAAACTAAATATTAGTTTAAAAGACACATTAAAATGCATTGATTTAATTAACGAATGAGAAGTGAAATAGAATTAACTAAAACATGCGTAGAAATACAATTTATGAAAATATTTACAAGAAAATCTAACAAAAAGTTATTGTTTTCAAAAAAATAAACAATTTTTATTTTTTTAACAAAATTTATTTTTGATAAATTCGTCTGTTTGAAAAGGCAATTCAAATCCGTAAAGTTAAAATTTCAATTCTACCTTAAAATGAATGTGAATCGGTCGAGATATATTATAATATATGCTGGATTGGGGTTTTCCTATATTTTAATCAGTGCCATTGTTAAATTTACGTTACATCAGAATAGTGAAATATTTAATCAAAAATCAGTTTTTTATTGTTTTCTAAATTAAAACAAATTTATTATGTTTTTAAGCTGGTTTTCTTTGTCATTTTTCTCTACATATAAATCAATAACTTTATTAAAATTACATTTGAATATTATATTATTAATGAATTTAAAATCAATCTTGTTTATGTGAAAAAAATATTTTTCATTTAAATTTACAAAGAAAATAAAATTTCAGTGCCCTGTTTCGGTTGGTACTTTTAACTTGACCCATTGACATGTGCACATGAATATTTTACTAACATAATACTTGTTATATAAAAATAAATAGTATACAATTAATATTTGATGCTCCTGCTTGTAATGAATAAATGCATCTATAATATATGTTCGTGAGTCGACCAATTATAGACGAGTCAAAATTTTGTGAATTTTATCAAGTTGATATTAGCCATTTTAGAAATATGTCTTAAATTAAATTTTTCAGAAAGTAAATTTTAAGACTTGAGTCTTGATTTCATAAAGATATGAAACTACTTTAATATTACTTTTATATATAATTTATTTATAATTATTTTTTTCGTAATTTATGAATTAAACTTTGGAGTTATTTCATTTAAAGTATTGTTGGGCGCACAGGAGTTACTAAATTTCAGAAATTTTTCGTCATATGGATGTGACCTTCACTAGTAGTGACTAGGGAGAACCCCCTGATGCGCCGCATGATTTTAGTAACCATTATGTACTCGTGACCGGAATCACGTTGGTACCGTACACAATGGCCGAATGCCATTCGAGCAGGTGAGCGCCATTACTAGCACTACTCCTCGAAGGACCTTCGTCTTTCCCGAGTTGTTCGCTGCCGTTAGAAGGGCTTACGCTTTCATATGTTGGTTTCCATTACGTTCCAACCCCCGGAGAGAAAATTATGAGTGATCATCAAGCCTCGGTAATAGTTCACCACAGTTTATCCCTTTTATTCGCACCACACTTCTCAGGAATCAAGTCCCTTAAGTTAGGCTCAACGTGAAAACGAAATAAAGGAAAACATCATATTATTAACGAATTGGTTTAACAAGACAACAAGAACAGAATATCATTTAATGTTAGTCATGCCAAGTTGTCAAGGAAGGAAAAATCCACGCAAGGTCTTTAATCACACTAAACTCAGTTTCGATTTTTCGTTAGTCTCCTTCATCGATGTCCGTCGGGAAGTATCTCTTCATTGGCCTGTATGCGGAGGACTCGCTAATTGATTTTCCTCTCTTCGAGTCGAGGGACCCGCTATCTCTTGCGCAGCGATAGTGTTAGGCATTTCGCCCGTGAGAACGGCGATGTCTTCGGTTCCGAGCCCTAATCCATCGAGGATTTGGGTGACCGGGAAAGATTCCGGATCCTCGTCGGTCAGATTAATGTGAATGGACCGGGCGGGCGATCGGAAAATTATATCGGGAGCATAGAGGATATCGGGGTCAAGCTCCGGAAATTCGAACTCTTGGTAGGGTGGAGGCGGACCACTGACCGGGCAGGAGGTCTCAGCGGGTTCCAATCCTGTGAGTACTTCTTCCGCTTGACGGCGTCGTGCGCGACGTCGCCGATTTCGGTTCGGTCGCCGCCGCATCCGGTTGATAACAGCACTTTCTACAAATCCGATAGGCGGTTGAGGAACAACTGACCCGACGGGTAGGACGGGAGCTTCGGAAATCGGATTCATGGAGGTGGAGAGGGAAGAAGAGACACTGGTAACGGGGAGGTGATGGGCTGGCATTATATCTAGTTGACTGGCTCTGATGGTTCCCGGGACGTGAGCCCGAAGCTCGACGTCCGTAAACGCACGTCGGAGTGCGGTTGACTGCTCCTTGATAAGCAGTCGTTGAGCGCGAGATTCCGTGATCAGCTCATCTCGCGCCCGGGTGAGCCGTTCTATCTTCCGCCTCAGCACTTTGATGGCATCGGGCGGGGCCCAAGTACCTTTTATCCGCTCATATTTGGCTTGGAGCGTATCATACTTCTGTTTCAGCTCCTCATATTGATGGCGAACGGCCACAATCGAAGGTGGAAGTCGGGGTATTTTCGGTAACCCATTCAATCCGGAATTGTTATTATTTTTCATCCTGAAAGTGGAAACAAAAGAAAATGAAACGAAGTCCTCCGAGAGGCGAAGTGGTAATAAAATACGGGGACTTTGGGGAGGGGTCGGATGACGATTTTATGTATTAACTCCTATTTTTGTTAATTTCCCCTGTATTTCATCATAATGTAACCATTTATTATTATTAGACGGGATTACTATCTTTTCTATTTATTCTATTATGATTCAATCGTCGATTATTATTGGGTCAAACTATCATTATGTTTTATGTATTTTATTATGAGTTAACCATTAATTATTAGTAACTTCACTACTATTATTTTATTTATTCCGTTGCAGTTTACCCAACAATTATTATTTGATTCAACTATCGTTGCCTTCATGCATGCTATTATAAGTTAACCATTAATTGTTGTTACGTTAACCACTATTATTTTATTTATTTCCTTACGATTCAATCATTAATTATTATTAGATTACATTATTATTATCTTTGTGTATACTATTATAAATTGATCACTAATTATTATTAAATTAACCACTATTATCTTATTTATTTCATTATAATTTAACCAATAATTATTACTTGGTTAACTTCTTATTATCTTTATGTATTTCATTACTAACATTGATTCCCTACGTATAATCCTATGGGTTCTCAAACAGAGAATTGATATAAATATTAAAATTTATTGATTGTTAACGGTCTCTTCAGGTTAATAACGTCAAAAAAAAATAAAACCTAATATTACTTAATGTTACGGCCTACGCTCATCTTCTATCATAACATTTAGGTGCATCGAACTGAATTAATGGGTTTTATTTAATTTAAATTAAATGCAGATCTTGGTTAACATCGAAATGTGAATCCCCGTTGAGTCAGGTGGGTTGGCTCGTCTGGGCGAGTCGGGACATCTCCGTAATGATTCCAATTTGGCTTATGTAACTAGTATTCAAAAATCAGAATTTAAATACCTAAGGTGCATTTATGCGTGACCATTACCAGTTTATGTAGAGCTATTGTTATTGATTTAATTTTGAGATATTGTAACATTGTGATGTTTATGTTTTATACTATTGACATCTTCTCAATTTGGGGCACATAATTTAAATCCAATGGTTAAAGATTCGGCGTTCTCACGTACTGTCACTCCCATAGGCTATACTTTCCGTATTTTTATTTTCTACGACGTACCATTCAGTTTAGCTAATTTATAGGTTTTCTTTTCACTTGGATCTTATTTATATGGTACTTATTGCATTTGACTATTCTTATGCTTAACCCTGCTACCCATTTTCTTACTAATTAGTCCGAAAAGAAAATGATTCGTATGATCTATTCGAGATCATCCCTAAGCTCCCCTTAACTCTGCTGCCGCATCTTCCCTGATTTTAATTCGACTCGTTCCGGCCACTTTTCAGTAGCCGCCCCGAGTATACAACGGCACCTTGCGTAGCGGTCCTGTGCATTATCGCCAGACCCGACTGCGGACTGCCGAGGGGTCCACGAGGCATGACCCACGAGCACAACTAAGGGTTTTCACCCACTAGCCGGCCCGAGATCCGTCCCATGGACCATCTATTTCAATACTATACTATATATGAGATTAAAGGGGTCGGACTATAAATATGCATATGATTAATTATCATAGAAGAGAATGAAACATTTATTGCATACGGATTAACATTAAATCATATGAAAATTAATACAAAAATTATACAAAACGTTATACGAATTTTCTTTATCGCAAAGTTTCAATGGCATACAAGTTTGAAAAAAAAATTTTTTAAAGTCTAATTTGAAGTGAAGTTAAGTTAAGTTCAGTTAAAATAATGAAATTCATCACTGTATTTATACTATTTTTATGCATGTGTGCGACCAATAGGCGATTTTCTGCCATTTTTAGGGCTTTTTTATTATTTAATTGTTTTAAAATTATTTCTATTATTTTTTATATATTTTTCTTTATTTTTCTATATATAATTTAGTTTATCTTTGACTTTTACTTTTATTATTGTTTTTCTGATAATATTATTTTTGCCCTTTTTTATTTGTTTTCTGGTCGCCACTTCTGCCTATGGTTTTTCTAAACCTTATTTTGCAAGGTTTTGGCAGTTTATTTTATTTTTAATATGTTTCTTTCTGCAGCTGTCTTGCTTTTTTCGTGATTTTTATTAATTATTTGTTTTTATTTAATTTTGTTATATTTTTATTTTGTTTTAATTAATATGTTTTTCATTCATTTTTGGTATCTTTGTGCGGTGCGTGTTTATGTACAGTGATTCCTTCCATTACTTCTGCTTTCTAACTTTAATTTTAATTTTAATTTTGTTTAAATTGTGCCTCTGAGCCCAACAGTATGTTAGACCAATTTTAAAGTATTATTTATTAACAAATTAATCAGCAAAGACTTATTATCGAAAAAATGCCGAATATGAAAAAAATAATTTTTTAGGTTTTTATAATTTTCTTTTTTGAGGTTTATTTTCAGAAACTCGTTGACAACATCGAGTCAGCTTTGGAAAGATATTGAACCTAATACATTGTAAAAATAATTTCACAAATTTCTGAAATACTCTAAAAATACTACATTTTTTAAACTTTTAGATATATCTTCATTTCTCAGCAACTAATTGATATGATATTTTGTATGATTATGGAATCTGGAAAATTTCCTTAAAAGATTTTGTTTGTCTAACGTTAACTAACGTTTTTTAAAAATAAATATTTTATCCTTTTTTATAATTATCTGGAATTATTAATTATGGATGTTATGAGCACTAGAAATTCCGAAAAATATGGTAAATTTAATATGACGACACGTTATTGGCTAATTTTTTAGAGCAACCAAAAATATATGAGTTGGGCCAAGATTTCCAAAAATTCTTCGTGGAAATTGAACGTTTCTTTGAGATAATCAATATTGAAAGCTGATTTCAGTACAATTTTATAAAAGCCTTCTTGTCTGGGTAAGTTATAGAGATTTATGATGAAATTAAATCTGAATGTGGATATAAAAAATAACATTTCTTAAACTATCAATACTAATTGAGGCAAAATAACGTGAAAGATTATTGAAAAAAGTTGGCGAAGTTAACTGGAAATATATTGAAGTATAAAATAGATAAAGAAACTCTGATGAAATTCATATATTTCATACGTTGGAATTGTTGGGCTTAGAGCCAAAATGCAAACAAAAATGTTGTAGTTAATTAAAACAAAAAGTAAAAATAATGAAAATGGCCACTACACATGCACCGCAAGCAGAAACTAAAAATAAAATAAAAACATCAATTAAACAAATTAAAAATATAACAAAATTAATTAAAACAATTATTAATGTAATCTACTAAAAACCCACAGACACAGAACTAAACAAATATTTAGGGCTCCAGACAGGACGAGATTGAGATACCCAGCCTCGCAATCAAGTGTGAACCCGGTCGAAACCCGACCCGAGAAGGCGACAGCGCGCAGAATTTTCGCTATATAGATTGGAAGCCCTAGTCCGGAAATTACAATGGAAAGTAAAGATGGCCAGAAGACTATTAGAAAGGATCAACGCCGCGATTGCCTCAGGTGAGATTCCCAGCACGGATGGATATGCACCGGACTCTGGTGTCTCATTTTAGTTAAGAGATTCAGCACTCACACGGATGTGAGCACATACAAACATTGTCCTTCCGGTCAACTTATTCAACGGCTCAATCCGAGGACAGAAGAAATGAGCACTCCATTGCCAATATCCAATTAAGAAGGAACGAAATCAATACATGAAGCCACTTCAGGACCGAAGATTTGGAAGAACTTACTGATAGTGAAATCATGAACCCTCACAAATTGTTGTTATTCGTTAATAAAATTTAGTTTAGTCAAATAATTTTGGTATATAAATCTTATTAAACGAATTTTCTTTTATAAGGCCTAGTAAATAAGTTTTAAGTCAGTTAGAACTTGATTGTTGTATTGTGAATTCCATACATAGAATATGAATAACGAGGAATAAGGATCACGTGTTAGTACGAAGTTAACATTCGTAGTTTAATAAATAGAATTTCTAATTTTACACAAAGTCCTTTAAATTACGATATTACCAACACCCTAGAGAATGTTTTGATTTCACCATCACTAATTACATTACAGTTCACTAATATTTTCACTTCAGGTATGGACACCATTCACGTTATTTAACAAGAATTATCCCGTCTACGCAAAGTAAACCTGGATCTCCACCAGAAGTAATTGCAAGTCAGCAAGGAATGCCGGGAAATTAAATCAACCTGGGTCAAACCTGAGCGAGCGAAGAAGGTTAATCAGAAGATGAACGCGGCTGTTAGGAGGAATGGTAATTAGTGCAGGCGTTACGCACTCAGATACGCTGAGTGGATGTAGCGTAAACTGCTAGTCAAGAGGACAACGCAGTTACATACCCGCTGGTCTTCGCCCCAGCTCAATTGACCTACCGCGATCAAGAGACCATAAACAACCGACCCCACTCACGTCCAGTAAGATTCGAACGACGATGACGACGCCTAATCACATCCAATAAGCCAATGGAGAGTTAGGACAAGATCAAATAAACTAGTCAAATACTATGATTAATAAATGATTTGTTTAATAATATGATGGTTATGGTTTTCTCTTTATTTGTTTCTTTTGTTGTAAACAATGATGCTCTAAAATGCTGACAGATGCAGAAAATATAATTTGAAAGTTATGGGCCGAAAAGTGTAAGTAGCTCGCTGAACCCAACTGAAGGCCGGGCTTTAACAGTTTTAGAAATAAAGCTCACCTTTGCGGTCTCAAAACCATTGGTTACATTACCAACGTTGCCTAGCAACGGGTAACCAGTGAAGGGTCGAAAGTTTGTATGTCAAGGGTTCAAGGTCAGACAATCCACGAACCCCACAATACGAAAAACATTTTAGCAAAATTGTAGATCTTGCTGATATAGAAGTTTTTTTTCAAATTTCTCTAACTAAAGTAAGAAATTTTTTCATCGCTTATTAGTCAACATTTGCACAATTTGCACTTAAAAATAAATTGTATATTTCTAGTTACATTATTCAACAAAGCTCAATAATATATTCATGATAATATCCAAATGCATATATTCGAATTAAAACAAAAAATTAAAATAAAACCATTCTGATTTTGTAAAATTAGTTAGCGGCGCGAGGTTTTGTGCACCCGCCCAGTTCGCAGCCTTTATATTGGATCTGCTTAATTTGTAACTTGTTTTTTCTTGCACTGATTCTTATGACTAATTTCTGCTCAGACGTTTATTTAAAATGAAAATATCGAGTGCTTTATAACATTCTGTAATTATATACACTTAGTGTTCTATAAAGACTCGGACTACCCCATAAAACATAATATTATTTCAACAATATTCTTGTGAAATCATAATATATTACTTTTTGTACCACAATTTACAATTGGATTAGCCAGTTCAAACGTGGTCGAAGTCAGTGTTTGAAGCTGAGAAAGGTAGTCATCATTGTAACATTTCTGACCAATAAAACAAGGAATGTTTACAAATTGTGATGAAAGAACAATGAATCACTATAATGAATATATTGTGGCGGTTGAATGTGAGCACCGGAGATGTGCTTGCCATCCTGAATGAATTTGCCTGAGAAAATTGGCATTCAGATTCGTTCCTCGTTTTTTTCCTTTAAGATGTATGAAATATAAAGAAATACTGCAAGGTAGACCTCATTTTTCATGAACACGGTGACCGATTCCTCAGAAATATCATTACTGTCGATGAAACCCCTCTATACGTGTATGTACCTAAAACAAAATTGAATCCAATAAATTGAAATTCCCAGGATAAATCAGTTTCAGTAAGATGAGATCGAAAGTCATTAACGCTCGCAGTTATTTGAGATCAAAGTGAATTAAGTCCACTTACTACATCAACCTCGTGACATATACAGACAAATCCTCGAAAGCCACATGGTCTTTCTCTATGGCTTCTCCAAGACAACGCCCAAATCCACAAAAGTACGGAAAACCGGACAGGAAAGAGAAAAATATATTTGCTCTTTTAGATCAACCTCTATACTGTCCTGATTTTTATCTATTCAAGCATATGAAGAAATATTTTCGATGGAAATCTACCAAATCGTTGCAGATTTTCAACAGGATGCATAATTACTCTTTAAAAATCAATGTATAAAGACCACCATGAAACTATTTTATTGAGAAATAGCCTACAGAATCTCGTTGTTCTTATGTTAAAATTACCCATTTCGATTGGTTCCCTTTAGCACCTTCTCCGGGTACTTATTGAACACATCACGTATTTAAATAGTTAAATATATTGAATATATGATTCTGTTGTTATACTTTTGTTTTAAGAATAAATACTGCTTTTTAGATGTTATATATGTTAGTAAACATTATGAAATGCAAAATTTTGTTCTGCTATGACAATGAGTCAACAGTTGGTTAGCAATTAAAAAATTAATCATATTTTTAGTTTTATTCTTTTAAGCCAATTAATTCTACTTATTCCATATTTTTAAATTTATTTTGTTATGATTTGTTTTTATAAAAAAATATCTTTCTCTACTACGAAGGGAACTCGTTAAACAAACGTGAGTCAGTAGATCAGCATTCGTGTAGATATTCTACGAATTCTTTATTTAAAAGTGCATGTAAACAAATAAAGAAGTCCTTCAAAAAAAATTTCTCAAATCAATAAAAGAAATGGATTGTAATTTATTTCCCCAAGTAAGATATAAACTAAATTAAAAATTCCATAAACAATATTAAATAGTAAAATAAATAAAATCAGTCTCATGAAACAATAAATTTATTTTTAATTAAAACTACATCTATTATTAAAAGGTTCACTGAAAAAACTTAATGCGGACTTTTACGAGTTGTGTTTAAAATCTGTTTACAAAAATAAATCTCCGAAACCTCTTATCAAAATCAATCTTTTTTTCAACATTCACATAAATATGTTCAATTTTTGCTCTCATATTCAAATCATCTAAATAAATATTTTGTTTTAGAATAAATATTATTTAGAAATTTAATTTTGAATTTGACCTACCATAATGTTAATGCAACTAACAATTGTGATAATCATTGGAATTTAATGAAATGTTAATCTTAACAAGTTGAAGGCGTTATGTAATGAAAATTATATAACCTGAATTCCCGCATATTTTTTTTATAAATATTTGATAAAATGTGATAACAATAGATATCCATAACAGAGCTTAACATTTATTAAAGTACATATAATGCTGTAATAATCACAAAACTTTTTCATTGTTTTTGTCTTCATGTTTTATTTAATTGTAATTTATTATACGATATTGCATCAAATTCCAAATAACGTGAATTTCCTTCATCCGTTTCCAACAGTTTAAAAATGAAATTCATGTCTACCGCCTTCAAAATGTTAAAGTTTATTATTTTCAAAGTTTCGCCATTTTTGGAAAAACTCTATATTTCGTAAATTATACTTGGAATTAAAAAACAATAAGCCAAATATTGAATTGTTTTTGTCCAATAATTACTATTTATTGTAACTACGTACATGTATCATTTTACAATTTTTTAAAGTTCCGAGTTCTCCTACTAAAATTTAAAATGTTGAATATGTACAAAAAATTCATTAAAGAAGATTTTAAAGAAAAGATTAATTATTACGAACTCAAATCATTCTAACTAACAACCCTTTACAGATACAAAATTCCAAAATCTCCATGTTTTATTGTAAAATGCCGCTTCACGTTGTATTCTTTTACAACCGAAACACATTCGGTACACAGAACACACATTGTGTAGGCACATTCGGTAACATAAATAAATAGTTCATTGTCCAGTAATTGTTCAGTCATTGTTGAAGTTACGAGTTTGCGAATCTAATTAATTTTCTTTGCCACGCTACAGTCTTCCGCCGAACATAGCGCCTAGGCGTTATATGTGAATACTGCGCCTACTGGGCGTTTTATTCGAACATAACGCCTAGGCGTTATGTTCGAATAAAACGTTGTGTAAAAACTCTAAATATGACACACAACCAAGTTTTTTTCATTTGTAATATAACACATTTGCTTATTGGGTACTTTACATTAAAAAATAAAAATTATATACGAAATTCCAATCTGTTGCGTTTCAGATTTGCTGATTACATTTTTTGGTTATATTTTTTTTATAATTTTCGTAGTAAGCAATTACAATTCAAAATATCATGTTTTGACTACTTCTACTTTTACTGAGCAATATATGTTTACGATTTGACAGCACATGAATAAATGTTACTTTATGAAAAAAATTCAAGTTTGTTTTTATAAAAAAATTATAGAAATTAATACTCCTTTTACAAATTAACAAAAGTGGATGTTTTTAGCACGCTATTTCGTAAAGGTAGACTTTTTAATTTTAATTAATGCAAAGATCATTTCATTTATATTAAATTTTATATTTACAACCACATTATGAATAACTTTAGAGGGTAAATTTTTAAAACCACACGTTCTGTTCTTGAATTTAAAAAAAAACCAATTGTAAACAAAAAGTGCCTTGTAAATGTGAATAGAACTGGAATGTTTAACGATGACATCTTGAAACAATATATTAAAGAAATTGTTTTGTGTAGGCCGCAAACCAGCTTAGCTTGTGATCCAGCATTGCTGATAATGGATTCTTACGGAAGCCATGTAAAATTACATGAATCTAAATATCTCGAAAAATTCAATATTTTTGTTGTGTTAGTGCCTTCGAATTTGACAAGTCTCCTGCAACCATTAGACGTAGGAGTAAATCGTAGTTTTCAAGCATATTATAATTCACGGTATGATGAATATATATCAGAAGCACTCAAAAATCCTGAAATGCAAACTCGACAAGGAAATCCTAAAATTCCTAACTATAAAATAGTTAGCGACTGGGTTGTGGACTATATATCGACAAAGGATTCTAGCTTTATAATAAAAGCATTTAAATGTTGCGGAATTGTACCTAAAAATAGATTTTAATATTGATGCACTCCATACTACTTTACAAAAAATTTTGCAACCTACTTTTAATTACGATGATTGGATTCATGAAAATGAAGATTTAATTGCTGAAAATTCGAATTTTTTTGACAATAAAGATTGTGAAGATTGGTTTTATCCAGAGGAAGTGTCAAAAAGTTTTTTTAGATGTGTTCATCAGATAAAAGATAAAAACAGTTCTTTTTCAGTTTTTATGAATAATTACATGCCACAAATAATTTCATATATAAAAAGTAATCCAGATACATCTGACATTTTAGATGAGCATGACGAAGAACTTATGTCGTGGCGAAAATTCTTCTTCATATGCCGAAATTTATGCTACTGCCTTAAAGGAAAAATGGTGCATAAAAGTAGTAGAAGTGGACGAAAATTGTGTTCAAGTTGAAAACTTTACGTATGATGTAGAGTCTCCAACAAAATCTATTCTGTTAGTCAGAAACGAAAATTTTTTTGCTTTAAATTTAAAAGCATAGTCTCTTTATATTTACTTAATTTTATTAGATTACATATATATATTTATATATTTATGTAGTATATATTTATATATTTATGTGGTATATATATATTTATATATTTATGTGATTTAAGTAATGTTTATGTTTCCTATATTTAATATTTTTATTTTTATTTAATATACACACATATAGGAGTTATTAATCCTAAAATAATATGTATATTTATGTGAATTCTGAAAAGTTATGTTTATGTTATTTTTTTTTATTAATAAAACTTAATTTCATAAAAAAATCTTTTGTTTCAAATATAGTGCCTAGGCGTTCTAAACCAAAAAAAATGCAAAAATTTTAAAAACGAAATAAAAAGCTTTCCCGAATATAACGCCTAGGCGCTATGTTCGGCGGAAGACTGTAGCCATGACAATTAATAATTTTTATTGATAAGTTTAAATATAATTTAATTTTTAACAATTTTAAAACTATTTAAATTTTATTATTTATTGTTTACATTGTAAATATTAATAAATACAAATTGTTAAAGCTGGTTCATTTTTAACCACAAACTAATTTTAATATATATTATAAAATATATAATTCAAATAATTATAATAATTCAAAAACAGATTTAAAAAAAATTTCCTTAGAGAAAAAAATTTCTTTTAGGTCCGCGGGGCCTCTAATTGAATAGTCCTGCTTTACAATAATGTATTCTAAAGTGAAATGTGAGATTGGATTTTTCGAGGTTCCAGGAAAAATAGTTGTAAATGATTTTTTGAATAATCTGAATTTATGATTAGTTATTTAATTTTACATAAATCTTTCAAAGTTGTGTTTATTTTCTTTTCTAAGTTAACACTTCTTCAAGCATACACCATTTCCAAATCCAATCTACTACAAACAGAAATTCGTGTACACTGTCCTTTGAACGTACACACACTGACTAATGCCTTGCAGCTATATATTTGCTTCTAGCAATAAACATCATATTAAGCTAGGCTGACCAGAGGTTTTCCTAGAAAATCCGGGACATTTGTAAAAAAACCGTGACAAAACCAAAAATAGTTTTTCTATTCAGAATATTACTTTTTATTATTCATACTTTTCTGAAGAATGAACTTTTACCTTATGAGTTTAACTTCTATCGCTACACTAAGTCAATAACAATTTATTTTTTAAGTCACTTTCTATGATTTGATACAAGCATGGGACCGAATTATTTCGGCTTATTTAAATTTTGATTTCTGTTAAAGATGAGTATTTTATCTTTTTTAATTTTGAACGAAGGCAGCTTATAAATTATAAGTTATAATTAAAAATTTTAATTCAATTAAAGGGTTCTTAAATTTCCATATGTCATAAAAAATATTGTTCAAAGAAGCAAATTTTCGAATTTTATTGCTAGTAAAATTTTGTATTTGAATTAATAAAAGTCTAAGATGGTCTGACTTACTAATTTAAACATAATTGTAATGTATCAATACTTTATGGTACCTTATTTCTGAAAAACATAAAATTTGGTTCACAATTTCGATTAAATTAATAATTCCGGGACAAATAGTGCCCCGGTCGGGACCCGGGACAATTGCTGAAAATCCGGGACTGTCCTTGCAAATTCCGCGCATATGGCCAGCTTATATTAAGCACATAATTTTAAGCTAGTTTCGTATTAGTATATTTTGCAACCACAAAATGACAAGTTAACATGACGTTCAAGTTAACTGTTTATAGTAGATTCAGTTTGGAAAAGATGTATCAAGCGAAATATGAAGTGGCCAAATTTAAAAAGGCCAATACAATTACAGAAATTCTCATCAAATCATGTGTACTCAAAATGCCAACAATCATTCTCGGCATAAACAAAGAATAAAATAATATCATTCACAACTGAGTCAGTGCTTAGAGTGAAGGCGTTTTGGATCATATCAGTTCATATATCAGATTTTTGAAAATATTCAGATTTTTAAGTATACTGATATCTCTAGCTCTAGTTAATTCCTCCTTTTAGTAAAGTACATCCATGCCGATGCTATGAAAGTCAAATTTCTGCCTAGTAAAGATATCAAAACAAATATAAAAGTCAAAATCGTTTGAAGAATGATATAACTAGTGTGGGAGTTAAAAGTTTATAAAGGATGAAATCTGATTCATAGTCAAACAATAAAAAATTCTTTATGTCATTAGTTTTATAATCTATATATTTCAAATATGTTTTTAAATATTCCAAATTAATAATTTATTCTAATAATTTATTTTAAATCTTTTATAAAATGCTGAAAAATACTTTTTGCGTGGACATTTCTTGAATTGTTCATTAACCACCACTCAATTAGGACATCAAATTTGCTAAGTTTATTCACTTGAGTTCCCATTAATTATTTTCAATAAAATTTTTATTCAAATAAATATTGATTTAATTTTTTGAATATTTCCTAAAATTTTTAACTAAATCAATCGATTTTATGAAACCTATGACAAATTTTTAATTACTAATTTATTAATTTAAAATAATTTTACTGGTATTGATTAGACAGGAATCAAGACGGACAAATTTTAATTCTGGGACCTGGTAAAATATTTTAATGTGCAACAGAGTTTGTCACTGGTGAAAGGAAATTCGAAAATTTGTATGCTGTTTTTTTAAAGGGAAATGGAAAAATTGAAAACAATATATGAGAATTCCTGAAATTTGAATTTATTTTGACTGAAAATATTCTCCGGCTACTTAATTCTCCAATAAATTCACTTGAGCTATTCATTTACTAATAAATTTCATTTCAGATCTCCAGCACACAATCGTGCAATAATTGTAATTCTAGTGCACTTTTAAAGGGATATTGGATTGAAATGTAAACTACTGCTAGTTTTGTCAGTAGTAATTCTTGGAATGATTTATATTAATTTGTGAATAATTTAAATGAATATTCCATAAATGGATCTTTTTTCTTTTTTGAAAATATAGATCAGTTTATCAATTTTCATGTTTTGTGTGTAATGCCGCATACATTGGAGAAACTGCCCTTCATCTCTACACTCGATAATTAGTGATTATTTTAGGAAATGTATTAGTAAGAAAATAGATATGTCTGATTTCAAGATAATTGTGAAAATTCTGAATAATTATTGTGAACGAACAACTTGTGAGGCGTTGTTCATAAAATCTTTAAATCCTATAATTAATGTTCAAAATGTATTTTGAATGCATTTAAATAAGTGAATGTGAATTGTATATATTATGTGTTGATGTAATTTTTTAGGATGTAAAAAATGATTTTGTATTGTAAAAAGAATTTTAAATTGTAAAAAGAATTTTAAATTTAATTTTTAAAATTTTATTGTTTTATAACAAATGTTTTTTAAAAATTAATAGTTAAGCGACTTCTCGCTTTTTTACTTATCCCTAAAACTAATTTCGATTATTGATTTTATGAGAGAATTGATCAAATAATCTTCTCGGGTGTTCCACATGCTTTATGTTTCCCATATGGCTTCAGCTTTTTATTGACTTAATAAATTATTCATTAATTGTTATTTATTGAATATATAAATAACATTGATTTTATATTCAAATTTTTATCTTCATTTGTTATCCGTACATACATGTTTCCGTCACAATACCAATGTAATTTTATTTAAATCATTTTTAATTAATTTCTGTATTTATTTATTCGTTTTAAATATTATCAATTTTTATTAATTCTAATATAAGTGTTATCAGTTAGTTAAAATACATGTTTGTGTTAAATTTGTACATTAAAATGATTTTAATAAAATCTATTTTATTTTATACTATATTATGATAAATTATATATACGTACCTTAGACTAAATTAGTTGCATAAATATTAATAATTACGACGGTCTCAGTTATTTCAATATTTTAGATAAACTAGTGAATTTTTGCCTAACACAATTAATAAACATTTATTTTATTTAAGAAAACAATCTTATTTTAATATTATTCAAACACCAAATATTTTTCATAACGTTTTCATAACTATAAAATATTCATATTTTCAGAAAGACAGATTTCATTCTTCTACATTTTATTCACTACATTTACTGCATTTATAATTTTAAATTAATAAAACATTAAATTATTAGAAATTATTAGAAATTTGAAAAACTATTTTAATAATATTTTACATAATAAATCTTTGAAGTTCATATTTAATTTTTTAAATATACACCGCATATTTGGACATTCAGATCTTTTATGACCTTTTTCATGACATATCAAACACTGAAGAACTTGATGTGATTGAATTTGTTTTCGAGCTTGAAATTCTTTAGTTTTGTAACAATTATTTCTTTTCATAGATCTTCATCCGTTTGAGAAAGTTTGTAGTAATCTTGGAAAATAATCTTTATATCTTGAATAAACAACTCGCTATATGTTTTCCGGTTTTTTTAAACATATCTTGGTAAACTTTTCTTTACAGTATCAGCATAACTTCGATCATACGATCATACGATCATTCATCATACAATACTATTTTAATCTGTTATTTAAAAAAACTCACACTGATCATTAACCCTTTCATTGCTCAAGCTGTATATACTCGCACAATATGAATGACCAATACGCTCCGAATTCATTCCGGTTCAACACAACTATTCACACAGAGTACTCAAACAAATCAGGTACAAAAATGCTAAGATGATGTTTCACTTTTAGTATAGTAAAATCGGAAAATTGTGCATCTGTACGTACAATAATCAAAAGATTTGCGGACATCGAACATGAACTCTCAAAACATATTGCGCAGTGAAAGGGTTAAAACTTATACAGGTAGAACCTCGATAATTCGATACTTCAACTGACTGAAAAAATAATCGAATAAACGAGGAAATCGAATTATGCGAAGAAAATGTTTTTTGGATCATTTTAAGAAACAAACCAATGCATGATGTACAAGAGGATCGTTTTCATAAAAATAAAATAATTTAGAACTCTTAAATATGCTACGATAAATATGAACCAAATTTTTTTTATTCAATTGTATAAAAAACATAAGGTAATACGAGTAGAACCTCGATATTTTGATGCTTCAACTGACTGAAAAAAATAATCAAATAAACGAGGAAATCGAAATATCCGGCAATCGAATTATCGAGGGTCTACCCGCATCTAAGTCTGTATTTACCCATAAATTCACTAAAAGTTGCATTTCTTATAAATTCATTTAAGTGCTATATTATCAATATTAAAAAAATCAAAGAAATATAATTTACTTACTAACACGTGCGCCATAATGTATTCATTATCTAGATAAATTGATCTGATAGAGGGCCGGAATAAAATATTCAGGGGCCCTAAGCACTTACCAAGTATGATGTCGGAATAGCCAACCAAATCCAGGTAAGTGCAAGTTGTGTAAAATTAATATTTAGTACAATATTATATATTCACATGCTTTAATCTATATATCACACATCATGTAACTATGAAGATGTAAGTTGTAACATGCATGAGTAGAATGTAAACAGGTACGGAACTACTAGTAACTACTATAAGTAGCTCGTCGTGGGGCCCATTTCCATGCGGTGCTCTAAGCACGTGCTTAGTGTGCTTATTGGTTAATCCGGGTACTGCTGATAAACCTTTCAGTGTTAAGATGTATAGACGAAACTAATTTTTAACAATATAAAAGAGATACAAATTTGGAAAGTCTATATGCTAATATACAATATTTTAGCTGTGACAATTATTCTATTGAGTTCCGATTTCAGTGTTGTATAATATATAAACCTTAAAATATACTTTATTTTATAAATGGATCTAAAAGAGTCCATAAAACAATTTAACTATTTTTAATGGTTTTGATATAATTTTCTCAAATAAGTTATTTCCTTGTTAAATTTTACTTGAATAATTTATTTATATAATAAAATCAATTTTTTTTATAGAAATTTATTTTCATTTTGTCAAACTGTAAGAATGTAAAAGAATGGAATTAATGAAAACATAAATAATAAATCAAAGGTCGTTAGGTTAAGGGTTTCAATGATTTACTTTTTTTTAATTTTATGTGTATTTGACACAAATAGTTCGAAAATTTTGAAAATTTCATAAAATTTTTAGAATACTACTATATACAAAGCCCATAGAATGACGGTTGCAGTTGCAATAATAAAATCACTTGATTTATAATTTTCGTATATTTAATAATTCCCAATGTTAAGGCACATTATTATGTTATAAAGGTTTTCGTAATTATTGTCAATAAAACATATTATAAAATGCACATCTAAAATCATATTGAACTAACAAACACAGAGACATAGATATTATATATAAATTATAATTAATAATTTGTTATCTAATAAATTACTTAAATAATTACCTTTTTTGATATAATTTTTCTAATTCATGCTTTATTCAATTTAAAAAAAGTTTTATTTCTTTGATATTTAAACTATTTTCATGTTCTGTAATCAATTTTTTTATTATAAATGCACTAAATTATCAACACTTTATGATCTGGCCTTCGATTATGATCATTTTTATACATAATGAATTTCAATATTCTCTTAGCAAGAACATAATTACCATTGATATTTTACATATGTATTATAGTTAATATTTACTATTTAATCTAGTAATAATATTTATATGCAAATATTTCAAATAAAGCCGAATTTACGTAAATTAATACAATGATATGAAATATTTCACCTATCTTAAGATTTAAAAAATTCAATATTGGAATGATCCGCAAATGTTATAATAATTAAATATTATTTATAAACATTCATAATCATTGTATACTTTTCTAGTTGGGAGTAATTTTTATTTATACATAAATTACTATTTCTATTTATTATTATTATTTTTTTATGGAAAATAAATTAAATTCGGTTCTTCTTTTAGATTATCGACATTCGGGATATTATTACAGCAAACTCAATTAATGAAATGAAAGATGTGTATCCTTTTTGTCAGATTTTCTAATATTTTTGATATTTGGTTACTAATCAGTTTTAATAATAATAATAATAATAATAATAATAATAATAATAATAATAATAATAATAATAATAATAATAATAATAATAATAATAATAACAATAATAATAATAATAATATTTCAAAAACCCCTAAATCTACATACATTATTAACACATACTTTACATTTGAAAAAAACCTCTAAATTTCACTAATTTACATATTACATAAAGTTTTTCAAACAAAGTTCATTATTTTTACAAATTTCAAAAATACACTCCATTTTTAAAAAAGCAAGTGATAGTTCACATTAAAACGTTAACAGCACTTGATAAAGTTCTGCATTGGAAGTCCTTGTAAATTTGCAAGATGTTGGCTAGCAAAGGACATATTTGATGGAGTGGCAGTGCGTTGTTGATTAGTTGGTAGAGACTGATGTTGCTGGTTTTGCGCTGAACGATCACCTTAACTGCTGTAGCCATTTACTAAAGGGATTAATTTTATTTACAAGACCCCTGGTCCGGACCCGTATTAATTAATTAATTATTATAATTTACTTAAACGGCGTCCGAATAATAATAATAATAATAATAATAATAATAATAATAATAATAATAATAATAATAATAATAATAATAATAATAATAATAATAATAAAAAATAATATTAATATTAATAATGGCATTGTCGCCGATAAGAAGAGGAGGCTTCGATATCTTGTAATGTTCCCTTTTATTGTTTCTGAATTCTGTACTTAATCGAACGGACTGAATGTTAGAATGACAATTTTATTATTGCTCCTTTGAATAATAGCAGGAACGATCACATCATCATCATCTATTGTGTGGTTTTTATTTGAGTCATATAGGTCAACATTATTTTACTTTTCTCACAATCTAGAAATTTTAGTGCCATCGTCTTTCAGGAGAAATTTAATAACAAAAGAGGTTTAAATACAAATATTTGGATAATAATACAATAATATGCAGCTGTGATAATTAAATTTTATTTTTTAATTTTCAAAATTTTTCTTTATTCTAACTTTTACTCATTATTACTTTGTAACAGTAATATGTTCATTTAATGAAAATGAAATTCTTTCAATTACATCAACAGTACATCCACAGTACTCACTATCCTGTAAAATAGACTTATTAATTAAAACAAATGTGAAATTCATGAATTATTGTTCTCATAACAGCCCTTCACTGAGTTGATTAAAAATCCAGTCCTTAGAACATTAATTTACAAAACTATTTTCTAGAGATTTTAGAATTATACTAATGATACTCAGGAATTTTTAATCTTATTAGATTAACTTCTAAATTGCAAATTCACATATTTGATGAAAAACTACATTTATCAAATTACAACAAAAATTAAAATTATAAAAACTTATCGAAAATGAACGATACATTATTTTTCAAACGCTATTTCATTTGATAAAAGATTTATCATTTGAATTTTTATTTTAAAGTATGCGGATAATTTTTATCCATGCAACTAATTGGTTTCTATAAAACAAATGATAAGATTTGAGGAAAACATAATTGTTAAAGAAAACCGTATAATTTCTTTATCTTAAACAAGGATTTGTACAATTTATTAAATAAATCATTTTCAATCATACAATTACAATGTTCTACAACCTTGATTAGGTATTTATTCTCTAATAAAAATACATTTTAGTTGTGACACTTTAAAAGTGTACCCTAGGCTTAAAATCTCAGAGAATCGCAATTCTTGCCGAAAACAACCCTAAAATCTTTTTTTAAATGAGTGGTTAATATTTTTAAAATTAAATTTTTTGGTTAAATGAAATGAATTTTTGTATCAATAACCATATTTTTATCTTTTCCTAAAGATTGAAGATTCATGGGCGAATTGATAGAAGAAATCATTCATAAATATTCTCTGAATAATTTAAAGTAAATAATTTGACAAGAATAACTAACTGATAACTCATAACAATATGGCTCATACTATTTAATAGTATGACCAGAAAAGTGTTTTCTTAATTTTAAATTTAATTTGTTAAGATTAAAATGTTAATTTCTTTTAATTCCAAATATCATTATAAGAATAGTCATACTATTTATTAGTATGACCTTTAGAAAAAAAATGGTAATACTATTTGGAATAGTCATACTATTAGAAGTTTTCCGTTAATTGTTTAATTGATTAACTATTTACAATTTTCATATTTCTTTCTAAATATTTTGATTTTTTTTTATCGATTTGTACATGTCAATCATTAAAATAAATTTATTTTTTGTTTTTTCTCATTTTTGGTTTCTGAGAATTTCATTCATTTGTTTTTAGTGTTCAGCTTATACAAAAAAATATGAAAAGTTAAGTTTATATATCAAATTTTTAAAAAGACACGAACATAAATATATATAATCTGAAGATAACAAAAAAATTCGTTAATTCAAACCAAACTTAAAATAATATTATTTTAGTATTTAATATTTTCCTTGACTCATTTTCAAATAATGAAGCTATATCGTTCAATGTTTGATGGAAACAGATCTATTCAAACTTTTGAAAACCCAACAACTCAGCAATGATCATACGTGCTATTTTCTTTACCAAATTTTACGAGGTAAATTTAAACTTTTGTTTGAAAATTTAAAATGAAAATGATAACTCTTTTGATTTTACACTCAAATCTATGAATTCAAATAAACATTTTCGTATTGTAATTTTGCCAAATACAGATTTTTTAAGTTGAAACCCTTGTGAATTAAATTAATTACAATTTGAAAATTTTCATTTTCGCCTTCATTATCATTGTTACCATAATGCTCTATAATTTCAATCAGTTCCAGTTTATCAAGTACCCATTTCTCGAGGTCTACAGTTTGAATAATGTTAAAGGTCTTTCTGACAATTTAAAAAAAATTATTTTAGAAAAAAACTTTAAATTTTGTCGGTTCTTTCATTTGATCATGTTATTTCAAAATTGGTAATGAACTAAAAGGATGTTTTTATTTACATTTTTATTTCCATCTTGTTGTAAAAACTTTGGATACATATATAAGTTCGTATTTTTTTATCAATATAATTTTCAATATTTATGAGTTAAATGAATGGTTACATTTGAAATTTATTTAGAATTTTTTGTTTTAATGAATAGATAATTAAAGAATTTTCTTGTTTTTAATTTTACTTCGTAATTTAACATATATAAATATCTACCGATAAATCAGGGATTCTTAAACCATGGGTCGCGACCCCAAATGGGGTCGCGTAGCAAAATTCTGGGGTCGCGAGAGATAAAAATACAATTTAACAGAAAATGTTTTTTAACTTCTAAAATTATTGTTATAAAGATAAAATATCAATTATCGTAAATAAATATATCATAAAATCTTCTGGTTCCGAAAGATTGTTTGTACCTGCATTTCTATTAAGAGTATTGTAATAACTTGAATAACATTTACTATGAATTAGAAGATGTTATAGGAATTTTAAAAAAATATAAATTTATTTTTCTTTTATATTTGTATGGGGTCGTCAAGAAACTCGCAATCATAAATGGGGTCGTGAATTACAAAAGTTTAAGAAGCTCTGGATTAAATTATTATAAACATCCAATATCAGCGATTCACGACCTTTCTGGTACTAGAATCCATTGATAAGATTTTCAAAGTCGTCATTACTGGTAAATATGTTGAAATTTTGAATTATTAGATAAAGACACGATTGTTACAAAGCTTGCCTTTGATGGTCAGTCAGTCAGACGACATTTGTTGGAGTACCATTTTAAACATATTTACTTAAAATTTAAAACACATAAAACACAATATAATATTTAAAAATAATATATTTTTATTGCTAATATCATTGTTTTGTAACTACTGTAATATATAATTAATTTATCAGTTATTAAACTTTTCAGTCATCTTTCTCATATGTTTATCACAGATGCAAATTTTGTTTTACTATTATTTCATTTTTTGTTATTGGTTAGAAAAATATATAATTATTCATAATATTTATAGCTAGTTACGACTTCATTATAATTTGATTCTCATTCATCAGTTAGAGTCACTAATTATAAATATTGGCGTGATAATTTGTGATTTATATTTTATATATATTTGTATTGTGACTTTGGATTAAAACCTAAAGTCAATAATTAGACAAAACAACGAAATATAATTTTAGCGATTTTTATTTAAATTTAACATTATACATCATTGTTTCCATGAATGTTTCTGTTTACCGTATGACGTCGGGTATAAGTCGGTAAATTTTGAATAATATTTTTCTCTAAAAACTGTTTTCCTGCTTATAGCTGGAGCACAAACCATTAGGGTTGAAAACAGTAAAGTTAATTTTTTCCATTAAATGTTTACTTGAATAAACCGTTCAATAATCGGCATAGGAAGATTTGGATCAAGTGGATGAGAGCAGGTTCTGCAAAGCTCACAAAAGGTGGAACCTAGTGAAACTGGATGTCGCCGTTGTTGCATACAAATCCCAGTCGAACAGGATTTGTATGATGAACTGTTAGGTAATAAAAACGATGAACATGACAATTTTTATGGATTTTGATTTGTTTGATAAACTTTGTTCTTAACTTTTATTTATTAATTTATTAATAATGATTAAGACAGTAGCTTATATACTTACAATAATTTTTAGAATATTAACACTAGATTTACGGATGTTGATTATATACCTATTTTTACTGAAGTGAGCCAATTTGACTCATACAAGAAAATTGAAGTTTTCTGCAAAGAAAATTGTGACAAATCAATTTAAATGAAATGTTTATTATCAAAAAATTCATGAAAAACATTTTTTACATATAAACTCGGTTTTTGAAACACATTTTCCGCAGACATTTCTATTACATTTAGCACAATGGTTTGTACATCTGTTTCTTTTGCATGATTGTTGAACTTGACAATTCTTCCGTGCGTCAGTAGCATGAATTTTTGTCATTGGAATGGAAGTGTTCTCGACTTCTTCTCTATATTTACTTCTTAGCTGTTCAGCCAATTGGGAAAAAAAATTTTCGTTAAATATTTACTTGAGTCGTCTCTTTATACAGAATCCAAGCATTGATAGCTGCTAAATCTAAAATATTGTAGAAAACTTGTAGAGGCCATCTGCGTGAACTTGCTTTAACGCTATATTTTCGGGCCATTTGGTCAAGTACATCAACGCCATACTTGGTGCTATTATAATAGGTTACTGTTTCTGGAACAAGTTTTTTTATTTTTTTCAATTGTTATATTTTTATGTTTTGTACTTAGTAGTGAAACTTTTTTATTAGACTTGCTTTTATAAATGGTCAGGGTACAATTCTCAGATCTATACAGTTTTGTAGAAAACTGTATCATTTTATCTTTCTTGGCTTTCGCAATTTTAGGTAATTCTTTTCGGTTTGCACGTATAGTGCCAACCAAGTAATTTTCTTTGCAAGTAACTTTTTTGCAAGTGAAATGCTAGTAAAAAAATTATCTGTGGTAATATTTCGTCCACAGCCTAAATATGACTCTGCAAGCTTAGTTACTACAAATTCGCTCAAATTGGCTCACAACCGTGAAAATAGGTATACCACATTCGATAATGCAAAATGAAGAGGTCTGCGGGGAAGAGGAATGAACGTTTACATATATTTCATTATTTAACTGAAAACCAACGTATGTTTTTAAAAAGTAATGTTACAGTTTTATATATATTTTATATATATATATATATATATATATATATAGTGATCAAATTTTTAATGAGTCAAATTGGCTCGGTCCGTAAATCTAGTGTTAAAGATAAAAACAACAAACCCATAACTTGACATTTGTTTTCTTTTTAAAACTGTACAAATTAACTTTTAAATGTAAAAAATTAAAAAAATATACTTATAAATAATTTTCATTTCTGACTTGTACGCGAACCGACTTATACCCGACAACATACGTAATCTACTATTTTACCAAAATTAAACGAAACTGCAACATTGATAAAACGGCTTGTCAAACAAAGAGGCTTATCATATCACTTCCAAGTGCGAACCTTTTCCACATGATCTGGTGAATTGCCTTCAACAAACAGTCCTCAATCCTATAAGTTTCATGGTAAGAATGTTGCATATATACACAGGGTTTCATTTTTCAAGGTTAAAAATTTTCCTTTAATTTTATGTCAATTACTTTTACAAATAAAATAACTTTAGTGAGATTATAATATGCACGGTTGTTAATTTTTCTGTTAATTTCATAGACAAAATTGGTTATTGTCTAGATATCATGAAAGACTCGATTACATGGTGTATTTTATATATGGTTCTTTGCATTTTAATTGTGTTGATTAATTGAACGTGCTCTTCAAGGTTTTGTCATTTTTAAAGTTTTAGCTGGTATTAAGATATGCATAAGCTAATCTATAACTACACATTCCGGTGTCTTATAATCAAACCGTTGTCTAAGCTCACATTATTGCGATTTGCATTAATTCAGGGGTTCTCAACCTTTTTTTACACGCGTACCCCCAAATCGCTAACCTACAAAAAACTTTGCATTTCTGGCAATAAGTTCTTAACTGTCTATTAATAAAATAAAAAGATTCGTAACAAAGAAAAAAGCTTGAAATAACATTATAAAAAAACAAGAAAAAGTATAATAAATGCTTTTTAATGAAATGGTTGAGCTTGCTTGGATGAACACAACTTTGGAAGGCTTGGAATTATTTTCTTTAGCTTTAAACGCAAGTTTGGTTCTATTAATTGTTTTAAAAAGTATTAATTTTTATTTCTACTTTATCGTATTTGTTTTAGTAATAGTTCGATTATTTAAAATATTTATGAATTATAAAGTTTTAATGTAATATTTTATTGTAATATTATACAATCTAGAATTTTTTTCGCGTACTCCAGTTTGAGAATCTTTGCACTAATTCATTAATTCATTACAAAAATTCATTACTCTCATTGGTTCAACAATCAGTGAGTGCTTCGCTAATAAACATTTCTAGATCGAGTTTGTTCGAGTAAACTTCGTTAATTTCTTTTAATTCACATGTACTTCTATAAAGAGAGGTAAGTTGTAATTAAATTGATACGACTTTAAACTTTCTACAGCATGCAAAACATGAAATCCCGGAACATTTTGAGCCTGTTAATAGTTAAAAATTGAACAAAGTCCGTAACAATAGATAGAACTGTAAGGCTGGCGACGCACCAGATCAGGCAAAATGTTTTTGATTATACCAAGCAAAACGTAACCCAGACGAAATCAGTCCAAATTGTTTTGCTTTGTTTTTTATGTCGGTGCGATTTGATTTCATACAATACATAATGTGGCCGGAGTTTATTTGAATTTGGTAAAAAAATTCATTGTATAATATTAAAAATATATAATATATTGCCTATATAATATTATTTTGTATTAAACGCATAATAATAATAAAATAATTTTTTACTTTTGAAATAAGCGATCAAGAAACGACTTGAACATTGGTTCTTCTTGATTCAAGCAATTCTTTTGTTTTGCTTTGTTTTTTATAGGCTGCGTTCTTACTGTGCATTATGTGTTGCTGTTGGTACTTTTTTGCAAAAGTGAAAATGAGTAACTTTGAAATGGATGTAAAGTCTATTGCGAACTATTTTAAATTGTAATATTCAACTCATCTTTTGATCTAATGAAAGAAAAGATAAATTGTAATACTGCAACATAAATTGTTTTAAAATTTTAATTTTCTTCTTTCAAATTCTGTTCATTTTTAGTTTTAATTAGAACGATTGTTGATGAATATTTGATTCTGTAGACAAATCTTTTTAGATATGTTTAATATTCGCCATTATTGTTAGGTCGTGTAAAAAGTTCCCGGGAAGCAGCAGCAAGTGAATTTACAAAGCACTTTGCATACATTGAAGTTATAAGTTAATAAACTCTTTTTACACGACCTAGTATATTACTTTGACCAATAAAACGGTTGGTTAATCAAGTTTTTCTTTCATTGTCATTCTAGGTTGAAATTGTAATCCAAAACTGCCTGGGAACATTTTACACAACCTAGTAATAAGTGCGTTATTAGTATATTAATACAACTTTGGCATTGAAGAGACTGTTCCAGTAAGTTCGTCACGTTCACAGTTCCATATAACAACATATTTTAAGTCAATAAATTAAACCTTCATTAGAAAAAGTATTAGCAGAAAGGTGTGATTATGATGGGATTGCATTCAAAGTGTTCATTACCTCTGAATTCATTCTCAATGGTATTAAATTCTTAAATTTATTCTATAAATATATGAAAGGTATACAACTCGAAATTTGCGAAACAAAAAATTATTATTAAGGGTGTCAGTTTTTTTTGTATGATGAATGTAGTTAACTTAAAAAGCGTCATTTCATAAACATCAAAATTCATTCTTTTCTGAAAAACTTAGAATTTTGGAATCACAAGAATTTATCGGAGTGTGCTCGTAACAAAATTTGTTGACATCTTTCAATAAAAACCTCTAGAATTTGATTTATCATTAGATAAAAATATTATGTGTTTAACCACCGATGACTTTGATGGTAAAATGTGTTCTTGGTATTCATCTAGATGTTACAAGTGTATTGTCAAAACAGACTAACTGTAGTTATTGAAGAAGATTATGAAAAATATGAGAACTCATCTAAGGGAGAATCTGAAAATGAACATGATGTTAGTAATGGAAGCAATAGTTTCACAAACGAAGAAGAAAGGTCCGAAATACGAGTAATTAATAATAAAGAGCTTTTTCATTTAATTAAAAAAAACAGAATAAGCAATAAAATCTATCGCAAGTCACTTACTTAAAATGATTAAAATTTACAAAAATATGCCAAAGCAGAGTTTGAAAAGGTGCTTATTTTAGTACTAGATTTTAAGACTAAATACTATAGTATACTTCCTACGATGGAACCATTCTATTTACTAAGATTCAAAGATACCTGATTATGAATAAAACATCATATCACCGACTATTTCTTCTTTAGTTCCGGTTAAAGTTGCAGTGAAAGCATTATGTCCCAATGAGGCTTATTTGATTATAGCGGAAACAACCTTTAAATTCTTATTCCACTAACTTCAAAAGGTAGTTGAATTATCAAATGCGGCAAAGAAACGACGCACCGAAATCTCGGATATTATGTAATATTTGACGGAAAGGAAGAAACGTTCTCAGCAAATGATCAAGAAAAGTTTTCTTTTCCAAAACTCACCAAAACAATAATAATCAAATCCTTGTTGAATCTACCAAACAATGAAAATAGCGATGAAGACGATAATGATTGTGAAGTACAAAAAGGATGAAACTACATAATGGTTCCGGATACTTTTTTATGATAAAAGAAAAACTTGATCAGGTTATTTTGAAAGAAATAAATTATGTAATTTCCAGTAAGAAAACAAATAAAGCTCAAAATAATTCTAATTTTTTGAAAAGTAAATGGTGTTGTTTTCAGAAAATATTTAAGAACAAATTTAAGATATTTTTTTAACAATCGGCTAAAAAGATTGAGAGGATATTTTCGGCTGGAAATGAAATCTGTACAAAACGTCGGACAAGCTTAAACGATTAGTGTATTGATACTTTGTGTTTTATGTAAGTTTATTTCAAAACCATTAAGAATATGAAGAGCTAAAATCCTTGTTTAAGTTGTAGTGCTTATAATTTACACATAATTTTCTAATTCTCAATTGAAATGTCTTTTTTGCTAAAATATTATAATAAAAGTGAAAAAAATTTGTTATATTGAATTGAAATATGAAAAAGTTCTATAACACAAGGTAACAAAAAAATTTCCTCGACTTTAACAAATGAATGTTATGAAAATTGATGGCTACCAATGATTAAATGTTTTATCTTTTTCTCTATTAATCTATTTTCAATTTTCATCTTCACTTTTCTTTTAAGTCATGAATAAAAATTTGTTTTGTATTTAACATGAATTTGTCAGAAATCTTTTTCAGATGTTTGTAAATGCTTAAATAAAGCTCTCTTAAAAATTCGTTAGTATTTTGTTTCGCGGTCAATACACATATTTATAATAAATAATACAGATTAGTAAAAACCAATTGCTGATTCATAATTTTTAAGCAAACTGTTTATCTGTGATAGTACAAAATAATTTATTCACTGCAACATTAAAACTCAATTCATACGCAAGTTTGTGTGTTTCTATAATATAAAGGTATTGACTTTATTTCTATATTATCGACATAAACCCCACAACACCTCGTCATTATTGAATGTATGTAATTTATTTTTATTTATATTTAGATTTAACTGCTTCAATTCTATTGACTTTAAAGATCTATTTTATCTGAATAAAAAGTCTTTTAATATAAGTTGTCACGTAAATCCAACTTGATGACAGAAAAAATAACTGAAAGTTATGGGAATTTAGTCAACCATTTTAATGACTATTTAGCTTTTTAGAAATATAATTATGAGATTTTTAAGATTTATTTCAATAAATGTAACCCAGGTTAATTTTAAACTGAAATTTATATATTTAATTATAATATTGTAATATATAGAGTTTTTATTTATCTGAAAATTCGCTCATTATGAAAATTTGTATGCAATTTTTACAATTTACATTTATTTTTTCACTTTTTATAGTAAAAGTTGTTATTCACTCCAACAAATTACATCAATACACAGGTAAGTTAAACTTAAAAATACTCTTTTTTTGTCGATGGCGGAATAATTTATATAAATATAAATTTAATAAATAACTGGTAAGCAATTTCCGCAATGTTTATTCATAAAATAAATGAAATAATTTAAATCTTTATAAAAATGTATTTAGATTTATTCGTGTTTAAATATTGGCAAATTAAAGTTTAAAATGTTTTAAAGATTTGTATAAATTTTAGCATTTATTAAAAACATTTGTGGGAAAAAAGATCAAACAGAAAATTAGCAGTAAGAGAAAGACTTTATGAATTTTGTATTATGAGTGATCAGGATCTTGTAAAGATCGAAATATTTCATATTTTATGAATAAACATTGCGGAAATCGCTTACCAGTTATTTATTAAATTTATGTTTATACACATGTAAATATGTATGTATTATAATATAAATTTATTGCTTTTTTTCCCTTTACAGTAGTTGTATTTCTATTTATCGTCTATATAAGGATGAAAGTTTAAATAAACAATAATGATTAAGAATAATATTTACACGTAATAATCATATTACCACGAAAAATGGTAACAATAGGTGTATACTAAAAGATGTTGCGGCAAGAAAAGGGTAAAAACTTACAATTCATAAATTGAAATCAAAAGAATAACATGAGTTTCTTTTAAATTAATTATATTTATTTCATTTTATTTATTTATTCAATGAAAATTATAATATTTTGGCATTATCCGCGCTTTCTAACAACACCCACAAGCGTATGTGAACTGGATCAAATTAACATGCACCGAAAATTCTAATGAAAAAAATTTTCATGGAACTAATTAAAACTATAAACAACGGAAATTCCCATACAAAATATCTAGAATAAGGGATAAAAACCTCATAACTTCAAAAACATTTAAAAAATCGCATGAAAAAAGAATTGAGTGTATAAATAATGACATTTTTGAAAAATTGAGTCTTAAAACTTCGGTATATTCCACCAAAGTTTTTAAGATTTGAAAATTTAATTCGAATTTACAAAATTTCGAGAAAGTCAAAGATAAAATCAACAGTATATTTTTAGTAAATATGAAATATTTTGAATGTTAGATATTTTTAAATAATTTTCTAAAATGAATAAAAGTAAAGGTTTTTTATTTAAATTAAATATAAATAACCTATAATATTATTATTGATAATTTTTTAGTTGTTCTTTCTAAAATTTTTTAAATGATCTTTATTAGATGTCTTAAAGGTATTTCAAAGTAAAGGGAAATTAGTTTAGAGAAAGTTTCTATGTTTTGACTTTTCTAAAATGGTTTTCTAATCTCAATGCTAATTGAAATTTCTATTTCTTATTCAGGACTAAAATACATTCATTCGGCTAACGTGTTGCATAGGGATCTGAAGCCGTCGAATTTACTTCTCAATACGACATGCGATTTAAAAGTAATTATACATCAATGTTTAATAAATATTATTTTAACCTAATAAATAATAATAAATTGAACAAATGAAACTTATAAAATGATTTAAAGTGAAGTTGTTAATAATAATAATAATAATAATAATAATAATAATAATAATAATAATAATAATAATAATAATAATAATAATAATAATAATAATAATAATAATAATAATAATAATAATAATAATAATAATAATTTTTCAAAAACCCCTAAATCAATAATAATAAATAATTAAATAAATTTGACAACGATTTAATTAAAAGATAACGCCAATAAAACTTTTCGTACGATATATTTCGATAGCACAGCTATCATCTTCAGGTACTCAAAACCAACTAAAAATATTATGAATTAACATTTAATTTAAACAAATTATTTTTTATTAATTTAATTTTTAATAAATAAATATTTATAAATTATTTTCAAATAACTTTTAATTAATTTAAAATTTCATTTATAACTTTTTAAAAAAATTAAGGTAATTATAAATTTCAATTATTTTAAAAATATTAAAAAAAAGTTTTTTTAAAAAAAAACAATACATAAACATGATTTAACATACGTAAACTATTTAAAAACATTCGTAGTCACAGCACTTTGCACATTAATCTTTGGATCCAATGACCTTATCAACAATGCTTTACATATCACGCGTTCCCTATAATTATTAAAACTTTTCAACAAAATGCTAAAATCAGACATTCCTATTTCACTTTTACAGCCTCTATTGTGTTCACTAATATTGGTCAAACCTTTCAATCGACAATGCTCTAGAACTCGAGTACAGAGATGACGGGAAGTCTCTCCAATGTATGTGGCATTACACCCATTACATGTAAATTGATAAACGAGATTAATAAAAAATTAAATTTATAAAAAATAATTTGTTTAAATTAAATGTTAATTCATAATATTTTTAGTTGGTTTTGAGTACCTGAAGATGATAGTTATGCTATCGAAATATATCGTACGAGAAGTTTTTTATTGGATTTGCAAGAACTTGGTAGTCATCTTTTGAAGATGTGTCTCTTTCATTTCTCTAATTTCAGTTGGACGGACAACATTCTTTTATATTTATCAATTTTCAAACATTCTAATTATCACTCTTTATAATAAACTGGAAACTTACGTGTAATGTTGAATAAATTTTGAAATATATAATTATTAATATTAATTAATTTAAACAAATACATATGGTAGTGAGTATAATAAAAATTAAAAAAATTGCGACTACACCATACGAAACATTACATGTACAATTATATTGTGCATCTATCTGATCAGAATCCAATAACACAAAATGTAAAACTTGTACATATTAGCACACAAATATTTTCTGAAAATCATAGTTTCTTTTGATTTGTGAATTTTGTCCTTTAGGATTTTTCTTTGATATTTTTTATTTAACTTTCTAATTCCTGTTAATGGTATTTGTATTTTTTTATTCAACCATTTTCCGTTTAATTTTGACTTGATCTAAATTCTAATCAATTGGCTTATTAATTAAATTCTATGTTTAGATTTATTTTGATTACTATAATATTATTTTTACTAGATATCCTACCGAAGGCTTTCTTTAATTAAAGAGAAGGATCCATACATTAAAACAATAATTATAAAATTTATAATTATAGAACACTATAATAATTATTCAATTAATAATAAATTCTTATTTAAAATCAGTCTTTCAAGAGATTTTTAAATATTATTTAAAATTTTCACTATTAATCATTTCAAGGATTAATCTTGTTTTACTAAATCATTTTTCATAGTATACAAAACAATTTTTTACAAAATACTGGTTATTAAATAAAGTTTTTACATTTAGTTTTTCTAAAATAATTTTAATTATAAATAATTGATTTAACTTTTGAAACTAAGCATATCATTTTCCTTTTGTGGAGGCGAATCTCCAAGACTAAGAACTTTTAGTTTATAATAATTTCATGTGTATTAATACGTGTTTGAATTATCGTTTTGATTCAATGAGAATCGTTTTAATTAGATAAAATTATTATAATGCTGAGTTAGAAATTCTACCTTTTTTCACAATATTTCATCGAAAAACTTTAGATACTTTTATAGTATCAATTTTGTGCACATTGATACATTTAGGAATTCTAACCGATTTCATATTCACATTTAATTTATTTAATTATTTCTACTATTTCTATTGTATTTTCAACTCGCTAAAATTTTCAAATTGAGGCAGCGAGTTTCTGTTTTCCGAAGGATTTTACATTCAAAATAGGATAATAATTATTATGATTTTATTATTAGGTATAATAAATTAAAAGATAACGCCAATAAAAAACTTTTCGTACGATATATTTCGATAGCATAGCTATCATCTTCAGGTACTCAAAACCAACTAAAAATATTATGAATTAACATTTAATTTAAACAAATTATTTTTTATTAATTTAATTTTGTAATAAATAAATATTTATAAAATATATTCAATTCACTTTTAATTAATTTAAAATTTTAAAATTTTCACTTATATTCTAATTTATAAAAATTTAATGTATTTATAAATTTTCAATTATTTTAATAATATTAAAAAAACAAACATGATTTAACATACGTAAACTATTTAAAAATATTCAAAACATTCGTAGTCACAGCACTCTGCACATTAATCTTTGGATCCAATGACCTTATCAGCAATGCTTCACATATCACGCGTTCCCAATAATTATTAAAGTCTCTCCAATGTATGTGGCATTACACCCATTACATGTAAATTGATAAACGAGATCAGAACACAATCCAACCGGAGTTTTTGATTTATTAATAAACATATTGCGTACCTTTCACGAATTAAAGACGATCTTATACTCTAAATTTCCCATCTGTTTACATAACTTCCTTGTATAATTTGTAAAGCCTTCAGAGTACGGCAATACTAACACATATTTAGGCTCAATTTTTTTATATCCATTTTTCCCTCACCCAGACCAACACTCAATTCACACCCATCCGACAAATTACATTCAGACTTTCCAAAACATGGATCCTTAGGATTTTTAATCAATTTATCAACAGTCTCTTTTATCATCAACAATAAAAATGATTTAGAATATCCATTCTTTATCAACAACTCAACCAATTTATCAACACTTTTTACCGAATTAGCAAAAGTAGAAGATAAAGACCATGAACGATAAATCAATCCTTTCACCATATTTCTCTTATACTTAAATTCACAAAAGCTTTTTGGAGAAGTATAAAGACCAGTATCAGTTGGTTTTCTATAAATCTCTGTCTCATACTGTTTATCTTTGCGTTGAATTAACAAATCTAAAAACGCAATTGATGAATTTCTCTCCGTTTCACATGTGAATACAATGTTTTTATGTAAACTGTTCATAAAATGCAAAAACGGTTCTACATGTTTCTGGTTTTCAAATACAAGAAAAATATCATCCAGATACCTTTTATAAACAAAAGGTTTTTCAAATTGGAAAGAAGCAATTTTCTTTTCCAAACTAGCCAAAAATATTGATGCCATCGTTGGTGTTAAAGGGGAACCCATGGCGACTCCATCTATTTGTTGATACCATTCATTATTGAAAAGAAAATTGACATTTGAAGTAGCAAATTCAAGAAGTTTACGAAATGCCCTTCTATCCAAAATGTGATGTTCCGAATCATTTTCATTCCACAACGCACAGCATAAGTCAATCGTCTCAACCAGTGGTACACTCGTAAACAAACTACAAACATCAAACGAAACCATAACATCATTCATACTTCGTTTTTGTAGCTTTTCAATACAAGACACAAACTCAAAGCTATCCTAAGGATCCATGTTTTGGAAAGTCTGAATGTAATTTGTCGGATGGGTGTGAATTGAGTGTTGGTCTGGGTGAGGGAAAAATGGATATAAAAAAATTGAGCCTAAATATGTGTTAGTATTGCCGTACTCTGAAGGCTTTACAAATTATACAAGGAAGTTATGTAAACAGATGGGAAATTTAGAGTATAAGATCGTCTTTAATTCGTGAAAGGTACGCAATATGTTTATTAATAAATCAAAAACTCCGGTTGGATTGTGTTCTGATCTCGTTTATCAATTTACATGTAATGGGTGTAATGCCACATACATTGGAGAGACTTCCCGTCATCTCTGTACTCGAGTTCTAGAGCATTGCCGATTGAAGGGTTTGACCAATATTAGTGAACACAATAGAGGCTGTAAAAGTGAAATAGGAATGTCTGATTTTAGAATTTTGTTGAGAAGTTTTAATAATTATAGGGAACGCGTGATATGTGAAGCATTGCTGATAAGGTCATTGGATCCAAAGATTAATGTGCAGAGTGCTGTGACTACGAATGTTTTGAATATTTTTAAATAGTTTACGTATGTTAAATCATGTTTGTTTTTTTAATATTATTAAAATAATTGAAAATTTATAAATACATTAAATTTTTTATAAATTAGAATATAAGTGAAAATTTTAAAATTTTAAATTAATTAAAAGTGAATTGAATATATTTTATAAATATTTATTTATTACAAAATTAAATTAATAAAAAATAATTTGTTTAAATTAAATGTTAATTCATAATATTTTTAGTTGGTTTTGAGTACCTGAAGATGATAGCTATGCTATCGAAATATATCGTACGAAAAGTTTTTTATTGGCGTTATCTTTTAATTAAATCGTTGCCAAATTTATTTAATTATTTATGTATAATAAATTATATAATAATTAAATAATAATTATAGTTCTAAATTAATTATGAATTTTATAATTAATTTTATGTAATTGTAAAAAAATTACATAATATCAATATTATATTATACAACAGGAAAACAAAAAGATACGTATTGAGAGAAATTACAAAATAAAAAACATCATTCAAATTGCAATTTTTTAACAACTTATAAGGAAGGTTTTTTTGTTTTTGTTAATTTTTGTTGTAATATTAGGTATTATTTAATTTTTTTTATTTTGTGGAATTGATAAAATATAAAATATCCAAATGAATTAAAGAATTTGTTCAATCATAAGTAATACTCTACAATTCGTCTTTTGCTTTCTGTTTGGTTCCTTTTTACTGTGATTACAAACAAAGATGATTATTAAACTTTATAAAAGTCTAAATATTTCTTAAGTGTTGTTCCATAAAAAATTGAAGAAGTCAAAGCAATTTGAATGACAAAATAATATTAATATTACAAAATAATATTCATGATTAAAATACCGCAACGTAATAAATTCGATGAAAATACCACAACGTAACATGTTGCCATTTTGTGATATTATCAAAATAAATAATTACACGCCCAGAGATCTTAGTATCAATATCATAGTCTTTCAAATCATTCTGGTGGTCTTAGTTCACTTCTTGATCTTGAATTCGACAAATCATCTACATCAGGATGTTCTGAATCTGCTCAGCTTACAGTTTCTACTTTTTCCGGATAATCAGTAACCGTTCTCAGGTGACTTACATGTCTGGACATTCCATCAAATTCCACATTCATCGAGAAATTGATACCTTTGACCGTGCCAACTATTCATTGAGTGTTGCACTTCGCGTTTGATGGTTAAACAAATACATGGCTGCCAACTCTCTGAAGCGGCATCTGTAAGAAAAAATTTTGGGCTTCTACCTTCTGTTCCAAAGTGCACCTTTGATGGGACGGTGTAACTGTCTAAACCTGAATGTGGCGTAATAGAAGAAAACAGCCTTGAGGGGGTCGCAGCCTGATCTCGCAACTATTTGCTTTATGGTTCTGTGGTTTCTTTCTACTATTCCCTTCCCTTCTGGTCTATAGGCACTGCTATATTTTATCCTGGCGTTCCACATATCTGCAAAGTTTTTGAATTCTTCAGAGCGAAAACTCGGCCCATTGTCTATCAAAATCTCTTTTACAGGACCTCGTCTTAGGAAAACCAAGTTTAATACGTTGCAAACAAAATTTGAGTCGCCATGAGCTAGTTTTTTACAGATACTGTATCTGTTGTGTCCACAATCTACAATTGACAAAAAAGATCATTGTCTATATTATTAATGTCGTGAGCTATACGAAACCATTCATCACACACTTCCAATACGTCCTTATCCTACTTTATTGGCACTAGATCGAAGATTTTGTACTAGTTGCACGAATTTAAGACTTCTTTCACCATGTCTTACGTTGCTCATGGTTCCGTCTACCTTGCTAAATAAAGCGTGCGATTAATGCCCATCATGATGCTTTCCGTGCAATCTAGACACTAGTGATATGGAATCACCTGCAATGTAAAAAGGATGACATTTCATCCACGCTCTCGGCACCCTCGTCAGAATGTCTGCCAGATTTTTCTCTGATTTTACCAGTTCTATGGTTATATCGAGACTTAGTTTCTCTTTCAGTTTTTCATCATGCCGAGTCGACGCTTCACCAGATTTTCGGAGTATCGACTGGTATTGGTTTTCCTTTTTCCTGACAGGATATTGTCAATCTTGGCGTCTTCAACAATATTTCCCTTGATTTCCAAGCAAACTCCAAGACCTAGATTACTAGCGTCACTCCAAATTTTACCTTCATTACACTTATCCACGGGCCATATTCCTGCTACTGGATCTTCGTTTCTAACACGGTTTATCAGTTTGCGCATCAGCAATTTACTCTCTTGACCGACATCATCGTCGCACGAATTCCCGTCACTCAGTCGCTTAACAAAGCTGCTAGCCACTCTCAGCCACGTTGCAGTTGTATAATGCCTGACCAAGTGCCCACAAACGGAAAATAACTTTCGACGTGAATAGGGAGCATAGGCATCAAACTCCTCTATTTTATTTCCTCTTCTCCATCGTACCTCATTATTGTCTGTTTGTGAGAAAAACAAGCCCAGCGCTTTTGAGTTTGCAATAGGAACTGGATCCTTAATTGTTATATCAAACGAATCGAGTAGTTTTATTACATCTTTCTGGTCAACTCTTAAAGTATTAACTGCAATATCATTTGTTTAACTGAGCGTGGCTTCGCGGATTAATTCGTCTGAAGGAAGCATTTTGGGTAGGATCTTTGACATGATTCTAGGGGCGCAATTAAGGCCAAATCCCAGCAGAGTCAAACAGTATGTCTGTCCGGCGTATCGTTCTACCTGGTAGCGCTACAAGTTCTTTTCAACATGGATCTGTAAATAAGTATTATGCAAATAAAGGATAACTACTTCCTTCCCATTCGTCGCCATTGACGAATCGTTTCTGAGCAGATATCACTATCTCCCGTATAGCATTCAATTCATTCGTTCAGCCCCCGAAAGTCCATCACTGATCGGACGTTTCCTTTATTAACTTACTTCACGGCCAAAAGAGGTATCATCCCATCATATAATCTACTGTATTCTTGCAGCCAACCATTTGCGATCCAGGTTTGAATTTCGTTGTCGATAGTAGGACACACTTCCTCTGTCCATGATATATTTCACATTGGTTTCTAGAGCGTTGATGGCCCTCCAGACCATTCCATTTCACTGTCCATTTTGATCCATCAAATGTGGCTTCAAAATCCTCATCAGAAATTTGATCAGTACGAAACACTGGAGCGACCAATGCTACATAATTTCCAAATGATACTCAATTTCCGTTGATAAAGACTCCTCCCATTTGCGCAATTGCATCCATGCCGAGGACTAGATCGAGTCCCAACGGTAGTTTTTCCATCTCGAGATACGACAAAACAACTACATCCTGAATCATAAACTCGACCGAAGATGATTTGCGTCATTTGAGCTTTCCGTCATTCACTCTAACTGTCCACTTGTCCGAAATACTCATTCCCGAGTGCCATTTCCTTGCAAAAATCGATCGAGAGATACCTGAATCAATCACTGCTTTACATAAACTCCCTTTGATTTTTACGGTGATAATTTTGACTTCTGGCGCTATATGTATCTGAAGAAAACTGCTGGCGCTTACAGTTTTCCATTGAAGTTTTTCGATTTCTGACAGTTCTTGCGAAATGGCCTTCCATACCACCGTAGAAACACTTGAATTTCCTTCTGGTTTTCTAGTTGGCAATAATAGTGCTCATAACATCTGCCTTTCAGGTATGAGATTCCATTGGTGCCTCTCCTTCGAACTTAATTAGAGCTTTTTCGATTAAGGGCTAAAGATCACTGTATCCGACCATCTGTAGAGATTTTCCAAGACTAAAATAGAAGTCTACTGATTCTCTTGGTTGCCATTTTCGCGATCTAAAAGCTTCATAAGCCACATATAGATTTAAACCGAAAGCTTTCACCAAAGAAGGTTTGGACGACGAATAATTGTCTTTGTCGCTTTTGATTGGTGTCTCGATATATCAAGAGCTGCCCATGAAGTCGTAGTGGAAGTATCTGGTGAATGAAATCGAAGACCCCCAGTAATTGGCTCTTCAATTCGAATTCCTCGGGCCATTGGATGACATCCCCGTCTCCGGAATATTTTGGAAAAAGAATCAAATTCTTCATTAAAGCCTCGATAGCTTGTTGTTCCATGAGAAATCGAAGAAGTCAAAGCAATTTGAATGAAGAAATTATATTAATAATACACTAAGTCATGTTTTTGTTATAAACAGATTTATACAATATTTCCGTAGAACTTATTTTTGTGAACTTTGAGTTAAAATTAGAAGGCAAAGAAGAATCATAAACAGTAGTTGTGACAAATATATTTTTGTATAAATTATATTTTATTGTAGTCGATTTAAAAATAAATTATCATAACTTTTTTTACAAGAAACAATTATTCCAACACACATTTTACTATATATTTCGATAATTCACAATCATTATCAAGTAATAAACAAACGAAAAATCATATGGATTTTAATTTACATATTCAAAAAAATAATTATTTTTTAAAAATCCTTTAGATACACTTTTAAAAATAAAAATTTTATTAAATAAATTTTATACTATAAAATTTTTCAAATTTAAATATTCAAAATTAAAATTATTAAAAACATTTTTATTTATCCCAAATTTACCAACTAAACTATTTAAAAATATTCAAAAAATCCGTACTAATATCATTTTACACATTAATTTTTGAATCCAGTGACATTATTAACCACATATAATATGCTCCCGAATTTTTTTTAAAAATTTTTAATAAAATTTTAAAATAGGACATGTCTATTTTATTCATACAACCCTTATTATACTCACTAATATTGGTCAATCTCTTTAATCGACAATGTCCAAGAACTGAAATTCATAGATGACGGGATGTCTTTACAATGTATGTGGCATTACACCCATGCATGTAAATTGATAAACAAGACTTATTAATGAACATATTTTGTTAACTTACACGAATTAAAACGATTCAAATCTTAAGTTTCCCACTGCTTAATTATCTTAATATAAATTGTACAACCTTAAGATTACGGCAATATACCAACACAGATGGATATTGTTTACATCGCTATCCCATTTACATCCACTAGTTACATTACACCCAGGCATTCTCAAATATAGATTCTTAGGCTTCTTCATCAATTTGCTACCAGTCTCTTTTTTCATCATTAAAAAAATTATTGATTTGAATGCTTCTAAATATTTTGGTGGGTTTATTAGGGATAAGTAAAAATGTTGTTATTTAATTTGAAAATTTTTAATTTAAATATAATATAAAATATTTTTAATAAATCAAAAACATTTTTAAAAGTGAATTAAAATGATTTTAAAATGAATAAAGATTAATAATTTGTTTGAATATGTAAATTAAAGCCCATACAATGTATTCGTTTGTGAATCTGTCAAATTATATATAATAAAATGTGTGTTTGAATGGTGTCTTCTAATAATTAGATCACTGTCATTTTTTTTTAATTATTTATCACTTTGTTTTGTTTTAATTAATGTTTTTTCTGAATTAATTATAAGTGGAAAATGCTTTTTGAAACTTTAAGACTATTTGAAGGAAAGAAAATTTTAGTAAAATTGTAGAAACATTTTATTAAAATAAAAAATAATATCTTGAATTGAATAATGTTTAGTTATGTTTTGTTTGATGGTTATCGATTCTACTGGAACGATATTAGAATGTATTATTTCATATTTAACATCAATTTCTTATTAAAGGTGTTGTGGAAGAAGAGTCTTTCAAATCGATAACGGAAAGGTCTTTCTGTTATTTCCCTTTATTGAGGTAATTATAAATTCCCTTAAAAATCTAAAAGTTCCAATTTTAGATAATGCTCTATGTTAAGCAGGACAACGATGAAAGGTTAGGATAAAAACAAAATCTAAACTAATGTTGACCTGTTAAGTTTCAAAGACTCGATTTGATATAAAATAAAGATGCTGAATTATAAAAGTATTCTGAGGCCTGAAGGTGCAATTATAAAAGAATGGATATATTTCTATAATAATGTTATACATGAATCGGATAACTTTTTCGGTTTATATTTAATTCAAATAATTAAATTATTCACAAAATGAATTTTGTTTTTTATTTTTTAATTTTATTTTTTATACATTTTACTGATTTCAGATATACACTTTAAAATTTTACTTTTTAAATATATCCACTGTTCTAAAAAATTGAATTTAATTATATTCAGGTTAGAACTAATATTCCCAACAACGAGGGGTGTGAGGGTAGGATTTTCACTGCCCCGATCAGTTTTAAATTAAATGTCTGTTTTACTCATTAAATACTTTTTTGTGTTTAAAATTTGAATTTGCATTTAATTGATGGGGGACGTACTGAGAGGATACTCAAAGCTGTGGGACCAAGATTTTCAGATACTAGAATTTAATAAAATTTAATGAGTTTATAATTTTTGTTATATTTATTCTCGAATCTTTTTTGGTGCATTTTTTCAATTGTTACCTAAAAATAAGGTTTGCGTTACATCAGCATTCATCTGCAATTCAGATCACCCATCATTTCATCTTGTTTACGGTCAATCAAGTTGAGTTTCATTTTCGCTTTTGAATTAAATTCTAAAAACTATTTTAAATCTATAAATTCCATATAAGCAATTATTTTACTGTTGTAGCTTGACTTATTTTTCATATTTTCGGATATTTTGTGTTTTAGATATGTGACTTTGGTTTGGCACGAGTTGCAGATCCAGAACATGATCACACGGGACTGTTAACTGAATACGTTGCAACGCGATGGTACAGAGCACCGGAAATAATGCTCAATTCCAAAGGATATACTAAATCTATTGATATATGGAGTGTAGGATGTATTTTAGCCGAAATGTTGAACAACAAACCACTTTTTCCTGGAAAACATTGTTAGTTTCATTTTATTTCATTGTTTTTATGTGTTGCTACATTTCGTTATAACAACACAATAACTTTTTTATTCAAATATTTTCTCTCTTGAGTTTCATTCGTTTTCATCCTGTAGTTGTCAAACAGAAAAAAATTGAGGCTCTAAATTGATAGAAATTCTTGAAAAGATTTCGATTAAAGCATTATAAAAAAATTATTTTTACCAAAGATATAATTTTTCTATTTTTTTAATTGGTGAATATAAAAACCCATATATGACGGAATTAATATCTACAATTCTTTTACTGTTCATAACAAATTTACTTTAATTCTTTAATTTATATATAAATAACTTTTTATAATTTTCACCACTGATTGATTTTCATTTTGCAATGACATAATACATTTTTTTATTGATTGACAATGAATCAGATTATTTGTAAACATCAATAAATCATCTGTTTCATAGTCAATCAATAAAAAAAATCTCTATGTCATTGCGCGCACACACACACACATATATATATAAATCATTTTTATACACCTTTCTGAATTTAGATTGGGCTTTGAATGATTCTCTTCCAATGTCGGACAGAAAATTGTCTTGAATCAATAATATAATGACTTTGGGAGACCGTGACCTGCTCTTTTCTCATTTTCTTTTTGAGAATTGTTTTATTCAATCTTTTATCTCCATAGAAATACTTGTCTTTCAGTTTATTAATATAGTCTTACGATTCGAATTTTCCTTAAATAATTGAGGATTCAAATATTTACCGACAATTGGTCGTAGAAAATGGTTTCAATTAAATCATTGCAGTCATAGAGAGTTAATGATTTTTAATAATTATGTAATTAATAATAAATGAAAAATAGATAATAATAAAAATACTAATAAATAATAATAAAAACAAGACAGGATCTAACAGATGTTAGATTAATTCTTCTAAAATTTTATTGAATGATATTTAAGAAAATTATTTCAGAAAGGTTAATTATTTAATCCATTATATTAAAGTTGTAATTGAATCTAGTCAAGTAATCGAATGATGTGTAATGTAATGTTTATAATTGTGCACAACAATCTATGATTATGTTCACGATATTTCTTAGAGAACTAAAACCTCGGCAGGGTCGATGTGCCATATAAATTGACGGTGTAAATGCACCGTGCCATGCTTCCACTCGCGTTGAAATGTCGTCACGGACAGCTTAATAGTAATTCTAGATATCTGATGAAAAATGAATACTGCTTCTGTCGTTTTCATATGTTAATTAGCTGCAAATTCTCCTATTTAATATTAATTTAATGTATATTTAAATATTTTGTCGTATTAAATGGTTCTAGAACTATGCTGGACCATATTATTATAGTTATAATTATAAAAAATATCATAATATAGGTTCCAGGAGATAATAATCACGGTTAATAGTTCTGCAGTTTTTTTTAAATAATAAGTATTTATGCAATATTATAATATAAAATTGTGTATAATAAGTATAATACGTATTTTATATTATAATAATATTTTTTTATAAAACTTTAAAAACTACAATATAACTAAATTTTATTCACCCTCATTCTAACCCTTTTCTTTTATAACCGGGTTGAAATCAGTTTCAGCGTCATTAGAATAACTAGTAGGTTCAATTCCATGTTGAGCAAGGAAATTCTGTTTGCTTGAGCAGTCTTTTTGTTAGAAAATCCGTTATTTATACACAAGTTTTAAGTAGATCTCTTTGAAATTTGATAGCTTTTTCCACATTTGGATATATTATCAGAGTGTTTTACAATTTCTTGATCAACTGCAGACCTTCATCTAATGTTTCACCTTCAAAAAGGATAGTTTTATAGATTCATTGAGTGATTCGATTTCACTTTCATGATCCAATTTAGATATTAAAGCATACATAACTAATTCATATTTGATTATTATATCACCAGTAAAGAATTTTTAAATATCTTTGTTATTGAAGTCTTCAAACCCTTTAACTCCCTATGAATTTGACAAATTAGCCTCTACTTTGTGTATTGAAAAAATTCTGTAGTTTGTGCATTTGTTCGTTAATTATTTGATTTGATTTGATTTTTAAAATTTAATAATAATAATTTAGATATCGACCAATTAAATTTAATTCTCGGAGTACTTGGATCTCCAAATCAAGAAGATTTGGACAGTATTGTAAACCTAAAAGTAATCTTAAATACTTGTTTTTTTTTGAACCACCTGTAATAAATATTTTTAATAATTTTGTAATGAGCTTCGCTTTATGTTTATCATTAATAACATATTTTGATTTATGTGAGTTATTCTCGACAAATGTTATTTCATTTTATATATTAAATTTCCCATAAAAGGGATTGCGGCTCTCCTTTAAGATTCTTGTATGTGGTTCTTAGTAACATTAAGTTTGACCATAGCTGTTATATAGTATAATAATAATTTATCCTTTGTGTTCGAAATTTTTTATCATTTAAATCTTTGTGCATTTGAGAATGTAAATCAATTGCGAATGTATAACGTTATTAATTATTTTGACAAAATTTTAGGAAAAGAAAATTATACTAACATTGATAACATAAAAAACTTAGAACTCTAAATAAACAAAAAATATTTCGAGGAAATTATCCTCATCATCAGTTTGTCATCATAATCTATGTAATAGTTATGATTTAAGGACTAAATTAAATAATCTCAATAATTTTGTTTTTGATTGATTATTAATTATAGGGGTTTGTGATTTATTCACTAATTCCTAGCATAACATTTTTACGAATAAATTTTTTTTAAAAATGTATATCTTTTAAATAAAGTTGTCTCTTTTATTCTCACATCTTTTAATCGGATAAGTAACAACTGTGAATTCAGTAACCCACTTAATATTTTAATACATTTCCGAATTTCGATAAGCAAAGAATTATGATCGAATTTGAATTGTTTATTTGTTCATGTCACAGTAAGCATTTTGCAAATTCTATTTCGTTGGCCCTGCACCGTATCTAATACATATGGCAGCCCCGATTCCATTGGCCTCGTGCCATTGTTTTTATATTTTAGAACAACATTTAATTTATTTATTAAATAATCCAATTGTGTTAAATGTAACGCTCAATTTATTAGTCACGTATTTATATTTGCACTTCAGGAAATAATAAATGAAAATGGTTAAATGTTTCATTTCTCGTTTTATTGAAACTCATCTTTCTAAATATTCATTTAGTTGTCTGTTACAGAATGTACTGGCAATTGACCAATCAGAATCGCTTAACAATCTATTGAATTCCATTCGGCTGCCCTGGAGATGAATTATCTATCTTCCAGCCTAAATGTAGATTATTGTAGAATAAAACTATTTTTCTATTACAATTCCAGTTCTGAGTTTTGTATTTCTTTAAATAATATTTAAAATTCTAGTTTCATGTATAATAAATTTATGATATTTTATTAATGGTATGAATCAGTAATTCAGACTTCTAGGTCTTTATTCATTACTTTTTAGTAACCTAAATTTTGTAAATCTTGATTATCTCAACAGTTAGGTATGGCAAAGCGAATCAGATATAATCATATATCATTTATAGTTCTTCGATATTAAAATTAATTAAAATTCCTTATGAATAAAAAAAATCATTTTCTTTTAAACTATGTATAAAATAATCAATCATTTCAAATTTTTATATTTTTTCTTTTAAAAACATTTTGTTTTTTTAAATTATGTTTTTTATTTTCGTAAATAAAAAACTCGAAAATAATTTTTTAAACGTGCCTTTTAATTCTTATTGCAGAGGTTGTTAAAAGTTATATTTTTCATTACATTTACAATTCTTACAGTTTCTTAATTATTATGAATTTCAGTAATTTTCTCCACGTTCCATGACTTTGATCAGTATATTTTTATCAATTTCTGTGTACCTAAAATATTAAACTTTAAAACAATACTTATAATAAAAAGAAAAAGCCATTCGAACACTGGTTGTACTATTTATTTCGACAGTTTAACTGTTATCTTTAGACACAAAATCCAACTATAACAATATGGATTGATTTATATATTTAAACAAATTATTTTTTAATTAAATATTCTAATGAATAAATATTTGAATAAATATTTAAATAATTTTACACTAATTTTTAAATTTTTAATAAAACTATAAAAATTTTTATCTCTATTATAATAAAAGTTTTAAAATAATAATAAAATAAAATATCAATGTTTATAAATTAAATCATTTTACTTGACATAAAACCAATAATATTAAAATTTTAAAATTTTAAACAATAAAAAAATCAATTTATCACAAGTATACTCAAACTATACCAAAAGATATTCAGAACATTCGTTGCCATTATTCTTATATACATTTTTATTTTAATTTATATAAACGCTCAATATGACATTCATTTGTCAAATTACAATCAGACATTCCCAAACATGGATCCTTAGGATTTTTAATCAATCTGTCAACAGATTCTTTTATTATCAATTGTAAAAATTATTTCGAATACCTTTGAATTCTTAATAAATAACTCAGCCAATTTATCAACACTTTTCACTGAATTAGAAAAAGTAGAAGATAAAGACCGTGAACGATAAATCAATTCGTTCTCCATATTTCTTTTATACTTGAATTCACAAAAACTTTCTAGAGAAGTATAAGACCAGTATCATTTGGTTTTCTATAACTCTTTGTCTCCAACTGTTTATCTTTGCGTTGAATTAATAAATCTAAGAACGCAATCGATGACTTTCTCTCTGTTTCACCATCTTTATGGATTTGGTGATGCCCATACATTTTTTCTGGCTGTGACCATATCGTACGAATAGGATTACCTATCTTTTCATTAATAAGTCTGTTCTCAATAAAACCATTCAGCATTTTTTGTACAAACTCTTCATCCTTAAGAGCAGGCAATTTTCAATTCTCTCTACCCTTTTTTAATTTCACATCATTCAACTTATTTATATACACATCATGGTCACGAATAGCTAACTCATTCCATTTGTCACACTTACAAATATAAATATTCTTCTTATAAATTACGTTCTTTCTACATTTTCCATAATTCCCACTAATCTATCATCATTTTTGAAATTTCAAAATTTACTTTTAATTGGAATTTTATTAAATAAATTTTGATTCTCACTGCTTCTCTTTGCTGCTCTCATACTAATAGAATGATGCAATCTGATAGGGAAATATCCTCAAATTGTATATTTTTATAATTAAAATATCATTAATAAATGATTGTGTCCCTAATTTTTGTTCTTTTGTGTTTTTTTATTTATTAAAATGTTGTTGAGTGTTTCAGCTTAATTCACTAAATTTTCGCTGGTGTCCATAATTTTGTAGTTTTTTTTCAAATCGGTATATATTTTTATATATGTCAGTATATATAAATAAAATATTTCTTATAGTAGACGTTAATTTTTTTACCTTAATTTTTGTCGTAGCTTCTGAAGGTTTTTGAAATTTCGTGTATATTATATGTGTATTTATGTATTTTCGTTTCACTTAGTTTATTCTTCTTTTCTGAAATCATCATTCACTTTTCATACTGTCTCTCAAAGAATACGAATTTAAATATTATTTGTTTAACTAGTAAAGTTTAGTTAACTTGCAACATAATTTATTATAACACAATTCTAGTTAAATTATTTGAAATTCTTTTAAATATATTATAAAAGATTTATGAAATAAATATTTAATTTCATTTTTGATATAGGCCCGAGGATACTTGCAACAATTGCCCTATAAACCAAAAGTTAGCTGGAAGTCTTTGTATCCAAATGCTGATGATCAAGGTAATTAATTCATTGTCTAATAAAATATAAATACAAACTGGTTCAGATATAATTTCAACTATTCAATAAAATGTTATATTATATGATATTTTTTATTTCTATGACCTCTGATTTGTTTTATTATTATTATTATTATTATTATATGATAATTGATCAATATTTTTTAATTAACCGCACAAATTTTCAGAGCAGTCTTCTCAGATTGTTTAGTCAACCAATCTTGATATATTGAATGAATAGAATTAATGTTTCAATAAATAAAATTTGTTGGGTACAAATGGTTTTAGAAATTGTTCAATTACCTTGTAATTAAGAGGTTTATGCATGTACGTGGTTGGTTCATTAAGTACTTAGCCTGACATAGGAATAGTCATCTAAAGTTAACGAATTTTTGACTAAATATACCTATATAAGAATTGGTAAATATAAAGATCTTGTTTGCATGTATTAATTAATTTATAATTATTTTCAGAAATTTTTCGAAAAAAATGAAAGCTGATGAATGCAGATGTATAATAAAATTTTTGGTTTTTAAGAAGAAAACCGAGAAAGAAATTTTCAAGGAATTAAAGGATACATATGGTAAGGATTACTCATCGTCTAGCACTGTTAAATATTGAGCGCACGAATTCCAAGGTAGCTGAAAGTCAATTTTTGATGATGAAAAGTTCGGTTGACCAGTTGAAATTCCTAAAAGAATTACAGAAAAAAATTGTAGAAATCGTACAGGAAGTAGTCAGTATTAGTGTAAAGTTATCCCAGAGGCTCAATATTAGTGATGGTAAAGCTCACACTATTATGAAAAGTCTTGGGGTTCGAAATTTGTGTTTCAGATTTGTACCAGTGTTCCTAAATCTGAAATGATGAAAATACGTTTGCAGGGTTGCCGTAACAATTTACCGATTTATAGTGAATATAGACGCAATTTCCTATCTAACATTGTTACTGAAGATGAAACCCCATTGTCTCTTATTAGAAATTGTACGGACCAAAAGATGAAAATCCAGAAAAATGTCAATATGCTATCTTCATGAAAATCCCCCTATTCACACTGCGACTGCTTCTGCATCTAAAATGGGCAATGCTGGCTTTAGTGTACTTTCACATTCCCCATAGAGCCCAGATCTGGCTCCAAGTCATTATTACCCTTTAACCTACCTTAAGAAGCACTTAGCTGAAAAAATATTTGAAAATAACAATGAAGGCCAATATTTCTTCGAAAATGCATTTTCAGAACCTGTGATTCGATAGGAAAAATGTATCGGTAATTTCGGCGGATATATCGTAAAATGATACCTGTGTTATTTGAATTGTATGTATTATGAATGAAAATTTAGTGGTTTTTTTTAATTATTTCTATGTCAAGCCGAGTACTTAGTGAACCCACCACGTATAATGATCTCAGAAGCTGTATATATTACTAATTTATAAAGTTATCTTGAAAAATTTAACATATTGTCTCATTGAGAATATAGATCCATTTATAGACTCTATTATAACTCGTAGAGATGAAGAATGGTTGTTGAATTATGGCAATACTATAAGTGCAAATTGATTATATATTATTTTACTCTGATACAGATTTTTATAATTCTATTTGTCACATAAATGCGTATAAAATTGTAACAGACAAAATAATAGCTTATGTATTACTATTTCAACCAATAATCATAATTCGAATTGATCCTTTGGCAGTGGAAGACTAAAATATCCGATTTGCTTCTACCATCCTTGGCTATATAAGTCGGATTTAATCCATGCCATTTGTTTCACATATTCCCTCCATACCTCTACAAGATTATATATCTCAGAAAAATATACTTTCATAAAAAGAGAAAACTACTTTGTTGCTGAAGACAACTTGTTTCAATATGCCAACCAAGATTTCGATGATTTGGTATAATATATCTAACACGATCATTCTTAACAGTCACAAAACACTCGTTTACGTATGGTTAAGTTTTTATTTAATTCTTTATATGAGTACCAATTCCTGTCGTATAAATCAGGCGGATCGAAATATGTTTTCGGAAATGTGTTCGAATTGTCAAAATACTTATAAAATATATTAGAAGTACATGAAAATAATATAAATCAACTTTCTATATATTTTGTCCTATATATTTTGTCCTATATATTTTGTTTGTGTTTTGTATTTTTTTTATATCTAAATACAAAAAAAGTTTTTTGATTTATTTTAAATCTATTTTTATCTAACAAACTTTCGGCTTTAACGGACCGCAATATACCGCAATCAGATTTAATAATTTAAATTCTTCATAATGTTGAAACAATTTTGAAAATATTTACACAATAATTAGCTTTCCATGAAACATAAGCACCCTTACATAACATTTTGACCGAGTACTTAAAATAGAAAAATTCTAAGTATATTTTTGATCATTTTATTAACCAGTCGTTGGTTTGTCGATATGACACTCTAAAACATGTGTTTGCTAATTTCGTATGCATTTGGTTTTGAGTGTTAGTCACGGTAGCTTGAGTGTCAGTTGTAAACTGATTGTTCCGAATTTATCCCGTATAATGCGATTAAAAATATACAGGAATATTTAGAAGAGAAATCTGACACTGAGATAATTCACGAAGTAGAACCAAGTGCATCGAATTGTCCAAAATGTCATATTTTCCTACGAAAAAAAGTAAAACAACCATTAAATGTCATATATACCGTAACACAATATGCAAAGATCATCCTGATTGTAAAATTAAGTGTAATGAATAAAATACATTATTTTTTTTATTGTAAATCTTTATTTTGTTAAATTTAGCTTTTAATATGTTTATAATTTTATTTTTTTGTCTTGTTTTATGAATACATTTTCCAAAAAATATATTTATTTTATTTATATAACATTACAATAGATCATAAATAAAAAATATTCGATTTTCAAGTTAAAATCGTAAAAATCTGTGATGCGGCTATCGGTTCAGGCGCGACCAACGGCGGGTTAATAATGATCCTACGCAGACGTCACACATTAAAATAAATTTTTATCTTAAACCTTCATAGACCCTGTTTATCCGTATTGGTATGACATTTGTATATTTCGTACAAATCGCAAATTAATTATAATTAATAAAAATCAATATAATTTTGATTAACGGGTAGCAATAAAATCGAATTTTTAAAATGATTTTGCTAAATAATGCATTAAGTATAAAAAGTGTAAAAATAATTTTCTCCATCTGCGTAATATTATATTGCTAGATAAATAAATATGGTGAAATTGTGAATACATAGATTTCCGAAATTCTTTGCAATTCCCAGTTGATGACAGGAGTAAAACTAAACTTTTCTTGTATTATTTATGCCATTTTTCCTTCTTTCCAGATAATATAAAGTCTTCTGCAATTACAGTTTTAATTCTGAATTCATTTAAGCTATAAATTACATTAATTGCATTTAGAAGATTAAGGAATTTTCCCGTATTATCATAAGTAAATTAAATTGCATAAATATTTTATATCACTCGAATTCCTGTCACGCCGTTGTAACTGTCTATGGTAAATATCACTGTTGAATTCCTAAATCCTTGGAAGAATGCGCCTTAGTATTTGATTAAAGGTTAATCAACAGCTACCGGCTTGCATTTTTGGAAAAGGAAATTCTAAATATATATCTGTGATTAATAATTCCAATATTTCCCAGACAAAACGAGTATTTGTAATAAATAAAATATGTTTAGTCAGTTTGAAATTAAAATGAAATTCTTTGAAATGGAAAATCGCACCAGAATCAACAGTTTTTTGTTTACTATTTTTTAAGTTTAGAATTAAAAATGTTTTTTTTTGAAAAGAAGTGTTATTTAGAATAATGTTCTGTAATTATTTGTTTATTTATTTGAAAGAGTTTGAAAATGTAATTTGATTAATGTAAAATGTTTAGTTTATTTGTTATAATTAAATTCTCGTGTTGTTCATTTTTAGTTGAGGAAAATTACCAATTTCAATAATTAAATACTATATGTAGAGATACAATAAAAATAATAATGATAAAAATATAAAAATGCCAGCTATATATTCTATATAAAATTTCACTATATATGCTGACTGTTTATCAGTCTTTTTCAGGCTAGAAATAACATTAACAAAATCTAAATGAAAATAAGAAAATTTCAACAAATTAACCAATAATTACCGTAATCAAATAGTATTTTAATTTTTTTTTAAATTAAACATTTAAAAATTTATATTTAAAATTATTTTTTCATAATAAAATCATTTTACATCACAAACAAATTAGATCAAATACATAATAATAATAATAATAATAATAATAATAATAATAATAATAATAATAATAATAATAATAATAAAAATAAAAAATAATAATAATAATAATAATAATAATAATAATAATAATATAATAATAATAATAATAATAATAATAATAAAAATAATAATAATAATAATAATAATAATAATAATAATAATAATAATAAATTCTTTTAGCTTTGGATCTAATAGAAAAGCTCTTAACTTTCAACCCAGTTAATAGAATTGGAGTTGAAGATGCTTTGGCTCATCCTTACTTAAAGCAATATTATGATCCTGCGGATGAAGTAATAATATTTTAAATTATTAAATAATTTTTGTAAAATTAGTTGATCAATTATTTTATTTGTATTTTAAAATTTAATTATACATGTTTTTGAATGTTCAAATTTAACCAAATTTTTACAATTAAAAAAATATATTTTGAAAAATAAATAACATTTGAAGCATAATTCGTTCCCGTTTCCTAATTATAATCCGGCCAACTTATTTTATTGTTTATTTTTAAATATTTTTATAAGTTTCATTGTGTTTTTCATACAGGTTTTTTCATGTATTTGTTATGAAAATATGTTTTTGTTATTTAGTAAAAAAATAACCCATAATAAGGATTTTCAGAAAATAGCAAGTTTTGTTGAACAGTAACTTTTTACTAATCTTTAAAGACCTTTTTAAAGACAGAAAATGAAATAGTTTACTCTATAAGATTATTTATTTTATTTATCATGACATGCTGAATGTTTTGAAATAAATAAAAATTATTTTTGGCTTTATGGAAATAATATTTGAAAGTAAGACATGGAAATTGAAATATTTTCCCTTTCTATTGTGTGAGATTCACTTCTTCAATTCTATCGTTTAAAGAATATTTTTATTCAGACTAGTATTATGTAAAAAGTGTTAAAAAAGTGTTAAAAAAAGTGTTAAAAAAGTGTTAAAATTATCTGATTAATTTTTTTTTTCGTTTCATTGTTTTTAAAGTTTCATAAACTTTCTTTACCTTTTTAAGCACTCAGACACTATAGAAATTTTTACCGATCTTTTTTCAAAGTTTAATGAATTAAACTTAACCCTTCAAGGAGTTAGCATCAATCTCCTTACAACTAAATTAGTAATCATTGCATTTATATATAAAACCCTTCTATATTTCTGATCGAAAATTATTTATTCATATGATTAACTATTTTATCAACATTTTTCTAACGAAATATTAACACATTATCGGCACATACATATACAATTTAAAAATAATTTAACAATTTAAATTTAAATTATTTAATTAACATTTGACTTCTTCTCAAATTGATAAGACATTATATTACTATTGTGAATGAAATGTAACAAATTTATTTTCGTATTTGAGAAGTATCTCTGAATTTCAATCTTTTTAAAGCATTTATTTATAATTTTTCATGATTTATAATGTGAAAAAATAATTTAAAATTTACATAATACAATTTTTTAATAAAGTATATTGTATTAGTTAATAGTTTCTATTTATTACTTAAAAGATAAAAGTGACCAAGGGGTGCCCAAAAATCGATTTTGTATACAGACACATAAAAGAGAACGTGTACATTTAATCCATAAAAAGCCGATCAAGGTCCAGTTAATCCTGAAGACGCTTGCTTAATACCTTTAATGTATCGTTAAAGGAAAGGAGACATTGCTTCACGGATATTTCGAACATTTGAGGCATCGGAAAATGCAAATAGAATGATCATATGGCGATGCAGAGAAAACGTAGAATTTCATTGCAAAGTGACACTTACAACAGAGGGAGGTGCAATCGTAAAAGAGCAGAATTCGCAGCAATGAACTGCCTTGAGTTACGTGTATACTATACTATGTTAATAATAAATAACAAATAAAGAGTTCATTGCTTTAAAATTATATTTTTTCAAAAGATATTTTACGTCCTTTGCAATAAACTGCTTTGAGTTATTTGTTTGATTTATGTTTAGATATGTAAATAATAAATAGTAAATAAGGAATAAATAAATAGCTATTTTGGTATTAAATGTCCTGTGGTTTAACTGTCTTCAGAATTGAGTGTCAACGGGCGTAACTGTATCATGATTAACTATCTCTGGATCAAGTGTTGTAAATTCTAAAAAAGCTACTGCCTTTACTCAGATTGTTCAATTGAAGAAATGTTCGAAATTATACAATTGTTGGGGTTTATAAATTGAATTTGAATAGGAATTATTGTCAATCTGACTCCAAGCGTGCTTTTAAACAACAGTAACGAACTCCAAACGATATAAACTTTATTGATTAATACACAATCAATCACAATTTGGTGCTTATTACGACCCTTCGGAAGAATAGCACTTTTCGGAACAATTGGCTTTACAATCACTTGACAACTGCGGTGGGTTTCTGAGATCGGTAACTCTGATTTAGTTGCCTTACTTTGCTTTGACGTTGCTTAATTTCTGTTTCAAATTTCTCTTTAATTTCTTTTTTGTCTTTCTTTGTCTTCTGCAATTTTTGTCTTATTTTTTTTGTGTTTCGATTTCAATTGCGCTTCCTTTTTATACTCTATCATTCAATAACACTTACTGATGTCGAATAGAATTTCTGATATCTTTTAACGCTAATTCCTTTTGGGCCTCCATAATCACTGACAGGTGTCCAGATAAATCATTTTTTAGAGGTTCCCTTTCCCGGATTCCCAAACAACATTTACTCCCTTATCTTGAAAGAGCATTCGAAATAACGTGCAAATTTTCCTTTTGTTTTTGTTTTCCTAAATTTGCACTTGTTAATTATAAATGACCTTTTATTTAATTGTCTGTTTTATTGGTTTTCTCTTATTCCCTTCTCGTTATTCGACATTTCTTTTTCATTCCATTTTTATTAAGCTCCAGAACCACGTCTTAATCACTTATGATTGTTTCCCCCAATAATTTTACATGTTTATTAATTATTTTACTCTATTATTTAGGTATCCTCAACACAATTGTTTTGAATTTATTTTATAAATTTTGACTTTTTCGATCTGTTTAAGTTCCGTCTAATTCTCATAAATAAAACGTCAGATCGACTCGGTTTGAGGAGTATAATCAGTATATAACTCTTCTTTATGTTTATGTTCGACTGATAATCGTATATTTAGTTGTATATTTTGATAAGTAGCAAAGTTTTTTTAATATTTGGGGCAACGCGAATTATTTTAGTAAATCCAGTGGTAATTCCACTGCTGGGTACCCAGCTGTCATTTTAGATTTAATATAAATTATGTACATAAATAATTAATATTTATAGAATTGAATAAAATTTTATTTTTTCGAATTCTAAAAGTGAACTATTCTAGTTTTTTTATTATTAAAAATTAACTATTTTAATTTTTAAAAATGAAAATGTTCTTTTTAAAAATTTTACATTAGATAATGAAATTGAATTTTATTAATGTTCTAGCCAGTTGCGGCAAAACCGTTTACGTTTGAACAAGAATTGGATGATTTACCAAAAGAAACTTTAAAAGAAATGATTTGGAAAGAAGCCCAAAATTATATCAATAGTGTTAATGAATAGTAAGCTTTTTAAAATTATGTTTATTAATAAATAATTTAATAAATTTTTTATGAAATATAAAGTGTAACGTTGTACAAATCTCTGTTTTTTTGACATTTTATGTCTCTATATATTTTTTTATCTATTTTATTTTTCGATTTTGAATTTTTTTTCGGAAGCGCTTTAAGTGCTTAATAATTAAAATTCAGATTATTCAGAAATATCTTTATTTATTTTTTCTCAAATATTTAAAGTCTGTCAACCAATAACCATCGTATTTTATACTTATAATCTAACATTGGATCGTAATGAAGAAAGAACATATTTATAAATTAGGGGGAATCGATGTTTGTTTTAGTTAAAGAATCTTGGCACCAGTTTGAAGGCCTATGATAAAAATTTGGAATGTGAAAGTCTTTATCTTAAATTGGATTGCTCCACCAAAAAGTTCACGTATTCTTTTAAAAATTTCATTATTTTAAGATAATTAATTTTGAATTCATGTTCTAATTTTAAATGAAGTTATATAACTTTAAAAATGACAAATAGTATATATAACTTTCAGTTTCAATATTATAATAATTCAAACAAGATAGATAAAAGAATAAATCAAATAATGAACGAAATAACTATAATATTAATACGTTGAATCGAAAAGTAACCAATAACACACGAGAATGATTGCGGTAATTGTAACCAATGATGATGAAGATCAATAGATAGACGAGAATAAACAAAAATATGGCTAATAACTACCCGAACGAGACGATGGTCCGATCTTTATATATATTTAACTATATTAAAAGTAACTTTTTTATGTAAGATTTAAAATCATTTAAAGAGTAAAGGCTTGATAATTTAGTTCTTTCCATTTTGAATAATGCTCAAAATATTTTAAATGTTTAATCATATTCATTTATATCAAATAATACAATCTTTTGATAGTGTTAACTTGTGATAAAAAATAAATTATATGTGACGAATGGGACACGGATAATTTGATTATTTTATTACATTTATTATGTTCGTTTGTTAGAGGAGTTGTTAATTAGGTTTGCGAATGTTATAATTTTTATGATAATTATGCTGCGAGTCTTTTGTAATGACGTTGAGGAAACATAGGAATGATTGGGTCTATGATCGGTTTGTGTGAATTTGATGGCCCTGAACAATGTATTATTATAAAATAGTAGGATAAACGATTAATTGATGATTAAAAAAGGTTTTTCTAATAATAAATTATTTTCCAGCAATTTTATTATATGAAAAGTAATAAATAAATATTTTTCACTTGATATCTGTATTGTAACTTTAAATGTTCCGGCTACTTTTGGAATTACTATAAGGTTTTCAGTTTCTGTGTTGCCCGGGTAGGCGAAAGGTTGAGTAGATTAGTATTTTGTCAATGAAATTGTGAGTGAAAATCGAAAATTGCAATAAACCATCAAATGAAGATTATAATAAATCAGAATGCTGTCTGAGAATCTTCGTTCATGATCTTGTTTCTTCAATAATTTTTTTAATGTTTATTTTGAAATTTTTGTTGGAAAATTTGCTGACTTGTCTTCTTTCAATAATTTTATTTTAGATTTGCTGCAAAATTTGTGTATTTATTGTTTTAAAATATTTTAGATATATTCTTCCATTTGCAATCTAATTAAATTATAAATATTTTTTATAATGATTATTTTAATAATATATATAAATTTATTCAGTTTTAATATTGAAAAAAGATTCTCGAGTGTAATTTTTAAAAGTATTTTAATTATGTTTAAATTGTTATATTTTTTGAAATATCAAGTGAAGATCTAAAGAAACTGGATAAAAGATTCAATTAAAAAAGTGGCGAAAGAAAGTGCGAGAGAGTGAGTGAGAGTGAGTAAGAGTGAGAAAGAAAAACTTGTTAAATTTCCTATCAAAGTGAAAAGATAGAAATATTACATTTTTTAGTAGACAATGCATAAATAACTTACATATTTATTTGAATTATATTTTTATAACTCATTTCAATTTTGGGAAATTATTTTATAGTTTTGATAACAAGTAGAATTAAATAAAAATAAAAATAGATTTTAAGAAATCGGATTACAAACTTGAATAATGTAATAATTAATTTCCAAGGAAAGTTAATTGCCATTATTTGACAAAAATGTGTAATAAGAGCAGCCTTACAGTTTGTTGACTATTTAATCAGTATTTTCTTTACATAACTACACAGATTTCATCTGGAAAAGTCAGTAATTTCATATGTATAATTGCTGAAGCGCGATATGCTATAAGTTAATATTAAGTAAAATAAAATATTGTAATATCGAAACATAAATTCTTTCAATTAGTACTTTATATTCAAACTATTAATCAGGTTTAAGCCAAATCAACAGTTTCTTTTTAATTATACCAGGCAATTAATCCTTCCAATTGCCTGATGAGCCAATCTCAACTGGTTGATTTAACTGTTGAAAAATGGCCCTTATCTGTTGGCGGGGGGAACTTATCTATCGGGGAACGAATTGTCTATGATAGATTATAGACGGCACTGACTGAGAACTCCGTCAGCGGAAACCATTGTTTCAGACCATTGATATAATTGCAGATTTCTATTCTTTTTCAGCTATTATTTGTTTGTTGCTTCAATATATTCCATATAATTCTCAACAAACTAATTATGTTGTGTACAGTTTCTTTCATTTCACAAATTTATTAGAAAATAACTAAATTCAATAATTATGAAAATCAATCAGTGTTATAAATATTATTATTTATAATTGTTTTACTAGTGTGCCGCGGCAGATTTCGAGTGTACCGCCGAGAGATTCCAGAATTCACTATTTTTCTAATATGCAATTACCTTAGTCACTCATAGTGTTTTAGTATTAGCTTTAAACAGGCATTGAATTTGGTTTCATTGTGTCAGACAAAGACAGTTCGCTGCCATATTGTTTGATTTGCTCAACAACGCTTTCAAACGAGGCGATGATACCCAGTAAGCTCGAGCGTCATCTGACGAAAAACCAATAAGAACACAAGCACAATCCAAGAGAATACTTTGAAAAGCTTCGATCGAACATAGAAAAACAATCGAAAAAGATGAAAGTATTTTGTTTTATCCCTGAAACATCCAAGATTGCGAGACTGTTAGCAAAAAAAGAAGAAACCGAATGCAGAAGCTGAAATCATTATTTTTCCAGCATTAGAGATTGCCGTTGATTCCATGTTCCCATGAAGCCGTCAAACAAGTCAAGCGCATTCAATTGTCATCTGGTACGATTTCTTGTAGAATTCAAGATATGTCACGAGACTTCGATGATCAGGTCAAAGAGCATTTTATCAATGCAACAGAGTAAATTGGCAAGTGATAGACACTACAAATAGATGTACGTACAAATATCAGCGGAAAGGCACAGTTGATTACATTTCTGCAATTTGTAATAGATGGAAAAATCAAAAATCATTTTTTCTTTTGTTGTGCATAGAAGGAAACTACCACGGGACATAATATATTTGAGATGGTGAACCAAAATGTTGTATCGAGAGGACTGTAATGGGAGAACTGTATCAGCGTTTGCACCGATGGTGCTCCTTCAATGTAAGATCGAAGAAAGGGATTTGTGACGCACGTTTTGAATAGTAATTTACGTGTGAAAATTGTGCATTGCATGATTCATCGTAAAGTTTTGATAAAACTATGATTTTAAGACTATGAATGAAGTTATCAAAGTCGTTAATTATATTAAGTCGTGTCCACTACGTTCCAGAATTTTCACTAAAATTGGCGAGGCAATGGACTCGGATCACATATGTCTTCTATATCATACTGAAGTTAGATGGTTGTCTAAAGGAAAAGTACACGCACGTGTTATATCTCTGCGACCTGAAATCATTTCTTTCTTAGACACTGAGATTAGTTTCGAATTTATTAACGACGACATTTGGTGACTTAAAGTGACTTTCCTCAGTGATCTCTTCGATAAATTAGAACATCTTAAATATGAGGACGCATGGTGCAAATGAAGACATTATAACCATCAATAGGAAACTCAAGGCATTCAAAGACAAGTTGCAGCTGTGGATTACGAGAGCAATTAATTTTCAACCCGACTGCTTTCCAGGCGTTGATACTTCTATTTATAAAGGTTCAATAATTTCAGTAATTCAGGCGCTTCTGGAAAATCTATCTGCATCATTCGCCAAATACTTTCCGTCGCTTGAAACAAAAAAGTATTAGTGGGTCCATTTGTAAACTTCGAAAGTGCAAGTCTGACCATAGCTTAAGAAGAAAGTCTTATCGATCTTAAGAACGATCTGGTTCACAAAGTGTCATTTGCCTAATAAGAGTTGTCAGGTTTTTGGGTCTCAATTCGTAATGAATACCCTCGCTTAAGTAACAAAGCCATGAAGATTTTGTTACCTTTCGGATCTTCGTGTCTTGCAAACTTGGTAGAAATCAAATCTAAAAAAAGAGAACGACAGCAGAAAATTAATAAATCAATAAAATCTGAACGAGAAAAACGAAGGAAATATAGATTGAGCAATCGTGGAGATCATATTGGTAATGGATTCTTTAGGGAATGTTTAAAAAGAGTCGAAAAGACAAGGAAAATCTCAGAAACATAAAATCGTTAATTAATTAATTAATTAAAGATAACCTGAGTTTGATAAACAACAAAAAGAGTAATCAAGATGAAATGGAAAATCCATTATCATGATAGTAAGGTGTTAATAGCAAAAAGTGAAAAAGAGATTATTACGACAGAGGCTATGAGTATATCGTTAATTAATTAATTAATTAAAGATAACCCGAGTTTGATAAACAACAAAAAGAGTAATCAAGATGAAATGGAAAATCCATTATCATGATAGTAAGGTGTTAATAGCAAAAAGTGAAAAAGAGATTATTACGACAGAGGCTATGAGTATATCGAATAATCTTTCTTCGGAGACTACAAACATGAAAGAAAACCGCAAGTCCAAGGTTGTAAACAGTTGTGAATTGGACTGATGATCATTAATCAAAGTAATTATTACCACTATATAAGGAAGCCAAAATCAGAAATAGTTGGCATTTTGCTTCAGGTAGAAACCGCAAAAAACTTGAGAGTAGGATATTGTGGAGACAATAATTAAAGTGGTGAATCAGAATAATTAAAAGAATTCTTTAGTAGGAAAGTCAAGACAGGATCAAACTATTAAACGTAATTGTTCTGAAAGTGCATGATGCCAAACTCTCACAGTGGGATTCAAAAAGTTTATTGTTACTCACTGTAATTAAGATACAATACTCTCAACGTATATTTGAATTTATCATAAATTATAATTTGTGATAAATTCAAATATACATTGGGAATATGGTATCTTAATTTATTGACCACGTGTAGTCAGAATTGACGACTATTATTATTTAATTTAGATAAACATATCCTTTTTAAGGAGATATTTTCATATATAACTTCGCTCAGCATATTTTAAACATTCCAAATCATTCGACACAACATACTAATATTTAGTTTATTTTAATTTTTAAATTTTTAAAATTTCATCTTAAACTATGGTTATTAAGATTACTTAATTTCTTATTTTTATACTAAATAACGTTTAAAGTTATATTCAATATTTATTTGGCTCCATTTGGAACTTTGAAGCCAAAGACCAAAGCCAACCCACTACGCCACTATCCCGCATTTGATGTCACAATTTTTGTATCACTCTTATCAAATGTGTTTATAAATACAATTAATATCTTAAAACATAGTCGAACGAATCAAGAAATAGTTGTGAAAACGTTTAAAGTTCAAATTAAAACTTTCGAATGAAGCCTTAGGAATTTAATAATATATTTTAATAATATTTTTCTTAGTGATTTAAATTAACCATATTTATTTAAATAATCCTATTTAATAAATGTTTGTATAGACTCATAGATCCATGGATGCAAATCTATAGACCCATTTATTCAAGGCTATATCTGTGTATTCATTCAATAAAAATTACAAATGTAATGAAAGTTTCTGACGTATGAATTGCTCTCGCATCTATTTTTTTCTTTGCTTTTCATCTCTTAGGAACAAAATTGAATTTTCTTATATTCATTTTTTAAAGTTTCCTTGACCTGGTTTATCGTGAAACTGATATTTTAAGTATTTTGGGAAGTCTAAACACTTTGAAAAGCGTGTATTACTTTCGAAAGGCGTATAGATGAATCCTTCATAATTCTCAAATAAATAACTCACAAAAAGTGACACGTGTGTTGTTAAATTTAAATAAACTCAATATTTACACCTGTTTCAACTGAATACCAACTCCTATAATAAAAGGAAAAAATCAAAAACCTTATTTTATATAGTCCATCATACTTTGGTGATGTAATTTGTTTGAATGAATGACTTATACTATAGAAAATCACAAAAATAGAAGAAAAATTCATACAAAAATGCATGCAAACTTTCAAAATGTTGAGATCTCCAAATGAATAAGAACTTTATATATTACCATATTATAAATAAATATTATTAATTTTCTTTTAAAATTAAACTAACTTACATCTTAAGAAATAAATTTGAAAAATCGCATATTTTTATTTCTTAAAAGCTGTAAAGTCATTAAAATATCTGATCCATAAATTTCACTGAATTTCCATTATTTTCAGTTATTCTTTTTATTATCAAGTTGAATTTTCGCGTCAAATTTATTATGAGAGTTGTAATTCAGCTGAAACATGTATAGAACGGTTGTAGTAAAGATCTGGCAACTAATAGATAGCATGTGGTTGGACTGGGATATATAACATAATACCATACTTAATATTATAGCTGGTATAGTTGTATGATGGGCATCAAGTGTTAATATTTATATTCTTAGTGCGGCACATTGTATTTGTAGCTTTGACTTATGTTATCCAAGGAAATATTGAAATTTATTGATATCATAGAACAGATGTTTAAAAATAAATAAGTCTTAAGCGGCAACACATTTTCTTAAATGCAATTTGAATTAAAAAAATTTAATATAATTTGCTATTTTATATTTTTTTAAGATTGTTTTCAAAGACTTTTTTTGAATTAGAGTTTTTTATTTAGGTTTTGTCATTGGTGAGTAAAAATTAATATTAAAATATTTTAATATTAAATTACAAGTAATTCGCATAGGAAAAGTACCTCAAATAATGAGTTTGGAATTAAGTAATATAAAAGCAATATTGATCCCGAGATTAGAATGTTAATTAACCCTAGCTACCAACCTGTCCATGTAAAGGATAAAATACAAAAATGTTTAAATATATGGAAAATAAAGTATTATAAAAAAGTGTGATTCAGTATGGTATAGTCCATTAGTATGTATTTTGAAGGAAAAAAATTCATATATAAAAATGTCTCTATTTTATTGGTTTCCCATTTCAAATATTTGATTGATGCATTATTAACCTTGGTAATGCACATAATCAAGTAAAACTGTATGAAAAATAAAACCTTAAAACAGCCTTTTCTATAAAAGAGGGGAAATATTGTTTCAGTCGCATGCTTTTTGAAAAATCGAATTTGCTCCAAATACTTTCAAAAACTAATTACTGAAGTGTTAGGTGATATTTTGTGGAAAGAAGTAGTGATTAAGAAACAGTGAAGAAACTGGGATTGAGAAACAGGTAAAAAAATATTAAAAAAGCAGGATTAAAGTTATACTTAAAATATAATTTTAATAAACCAGATTCAAAATTTTAGGCATTTTTATAAATGAAATTTGTATAAAGACAGATGACGAAAATATTAAAGCAATTCAGAAATACGAAAAGCCGAAATATATCAAACGATTAAAGTTTATTTAGTATAGACTAATTATTATAGAAAGTTTGTTAGCGATTATGGGAAATATGTAAAACCACTAGAAAGGTTATCCTGAACAAATAAAGATAAGTTGATATGAAGAATATGGTTGAAGTTTCAAAGACATACAAATTATGCTATTATCAAATCCGATACTGGGATTTTCGGATTTACGAAAGGGCTTTGTTTTAGACACGGATCCTGGTTGGACACGATTTGAGGAGTACTATCATAGCTGAATAATAAAAATCATGAATAAGTGTTTACAAATCAATCGAAGAGAATGAATAAATATGAAATTGGAATTGCTGACAAGCACCATTTAAATTGAAAATTATTCACGTTAAGTTCTAACCATAAAGTTACTACAGTTATGATTAAGTCAAAGACCATTACTAACCAATTCCAGACATTGATGACTTATTTAACCCTTTCGCTTCTATTGGGAAAATACGTCCCAGAAACTTTGATCATAATACGACTGGGATATTTTTAAAGCAATTTTCATTGTTAAAGTTTAGTTTTTTCAGTGTTTCATTGTTCTAAGATATTCAGAAGCGCCACTTTTACAAAATTAAGAATATCATATATTTAGGTCAATATTAACAAGTTCCAAAATATAAATCTAGCTTAGTTTTATCAGTCGAAAGTCTGGGCGAAAGGGTTAAGTAAATTAGTATAAAAAGTTGGAATATTGAAAGGGGGAGTACATGCGAATGTGAATAAATTATGAAGGAATAATTGTACCACATATAATCAGGGTCAGACGATTCACGAAAATAAAAAATCAGAAAATAATTAAACGAAGACATTAGCAATTGATTAGTAAAAGGAAAATGCAGAAAAAAAGTAAAGAACTGTTAATCAATGATATGTATAGAGATCTGTGTCAAGTCGGCATAAGAAAGCAGATGTATGTACAAAGAAAAATTATATTCAAATATTAATGAAGAAATCACGAATATTATAAAATACCAGGGAAATAGTTATATGACAAAGACCAATGAAGTTTTCCAAGAGATATTTATTGATTTTGTTGACACTTAATAAAATTATACATGACAAACAATATATTTTGTCAATCTTTAATCAATTTTACAGATATATTTAGCTAACAGCAGACTCACATTAAGATGAAAGGACTACTGCTAATGTTTTAAAAGAAAAATGTTTATTGAAATTTGGAGTTCTTAAGATAATTCTCTCAGCTATAAGTTAAACATTCGAATCTCAGTTACTGTTGGAATTGTTGATCTCACATCATATTAAAATAAGATATTCAAACAATTATCATTATATAGCAAATAGGTTAATGGAAAGATAATTTAAAACGATAAGAGATGGAATAACGATTTCGTTAAAAGGAAAATGATATAAAAGATTATCACTTGTTGAATTCATTTTAAATTCATTCATTTTTGGAGTTTTCTAGGAGGAATTCGGTCGACAAAATTAATAAGATCTTTTATGCGATTTAAAAGGATCTAATATTTTTGCACGTGTTGCTTATAGGCAGTCGATGAATTTCTCAATTAAAACAATAATTTGCTTGATTAGTGAACAGCTAAATTTAGCTTGTTTAATGTGATTTGGATAACGTAATATGTTTACGTATTAGGATAATATATTTAGAAAATATAATTTAAAGATTAACAGTATTTTTCGAATTAAGTTTCAGCTAGATATCTAATTTCATTTTTTCTAACTCTATTTTAAACAAAAAATCAATTCAAAAGATCAAAGAGTGACAATTACATTATATTTTAAATTTATGATTCTACCATAAAATGGTTTTGAAAATTCTTACGAGAGCTGCAGATTATACAGCTATATTTTAAGAATTGTTTAACTCTGTTTATGCAGCACATGTTTCCATAATTTCCCAAGACTCCTTGTTATACATATGCAACAGTCACAGTTTGATATTCAGCATTCAATTTCAACACAGCCACGTAGAAACACGCATAATGTTGATTTGTTTTTGTGAAGTTTTATGTCAATCGTATTCCAATGTTGTTTGAAGTTTTAACTGCATTAAGCAAATATGTTCTAAATTTCTATTATTTTCTAATAAGCTTATATGTTTGGATGTGTTTTTGATCACCAAACGTTTACTGCATTTTTTGACATTTCCCCAAAATTGAGGGAAACCGCCAAAAACAAACAATGACTATATTAACGATCATCAAAAGTAGTAGGAAAATAAAAAATTTTAATAACCCTATGAAATTATAGAACAGACAGTAAAAATCTTGCTGGCGTATGCTGTGTATGGACGTTCAGTTGAGTATGTCGGATTTTGATGTACATCGCGCATTTATAGAGATGAGTCAAATATGTTAAATATAAGTGTTTATCCGTGCTATGCGAAGTTATCTCGCATGTTTCAACAAAAATATATCTAATTTATTATTCCGTATTACATTTATTTCGAAAATTGTGAAGCATTCTCCATTTTACTGAACGCAAATGATATTTTCAGTATTTTTTGAAATTTAACTATCAAGATAAAGAAATATTATTTTAATTCATAATTAGAGAGAAATTTCAGAGTTGGTAGGATAATTAATTATACTATTTTATTTTATAGATTGCCTGGCACTTCTCCTGTTTAAATATGATTTTATGATCTCTTACAATGTGATTACCGGCGATTATGTATGCTAATAATGCGTTTTACGAATAGTTTTTGATGTTATTATTATTATTATTATTATTATTATTATTATTATTATTATTATTTATATTATTATTATTACTATTATTATTATTGTCAGATTTCTTTTCTCTTAATACTTTATTATTTCATGATATCAATTTTTCTGCTTGTTGAAGAAAATCGTAAATCATTTATTTTTAATTTGTGCAACATTTTTGTGGTGCATTTTATATGTTAATATAAATGTTTTCAATGTTATATTTGTTATTTCCACATTGTCGGAAATATTAACTTTTAGATATGAGAATTTATTGAATAAACTTGACGTTGATATTTATTTAAATTGTTATAATGAATTGAACAATGAACCCTGCAATTTAAAATTTGATTTTCTAAAATGTCTGTTATGTAGGGCCATGATTATGCCGAGATATCATAACTAAATATATCAAATCCATTAACAATTATTACAAAAATTCCCATTTTCCCATTTAATCGCTTTAATTGGTTTTCAAAATTATTCTTCGATGAATTTAACATTGAAGCTAACCAATTTTAGAAAGATAAAAATTCAATACATTTAAACAAAAAAGTTGCAATGTTATTATTATTTGTATTTATGAATTTAACTGACGAACTAATAGGAAAATCTATCTTTGAACCATTGTTTCAGGATAAAAAAAACAATATATGTTTTATTCTATATAAAACTTTAGAATATTTGTCCTACTTATTAAATAAACTATATAGTTTGTGTGTCTGTGACCAAAATATTATTAAAGAGGTCTGGGTTTACCATGCTTTGATAATATGTAGGTCACAGACATGAAAACTATATAGTTTTGATGTGTTATTTATTTTAGTATGGAATTCTAGATAATTTACATACTTACAAATTTGAACTTTAAAATAAAATTAACAAAATAAATTTTAAAAAATCCAATGTTATAGATTTGTCCACAATATTATAGATGGGATTGAGGAATTGGATTGGAGAAAAAGAGTCAAGTTCTTTATGACTTCTTGAGAATTACATCATTATAAATGAGGGTCCGAGCTGGTGTTCATTATCAAAGGATTTGAAAGATAGTGAATTTTTATTCTGTTTGAGAGATTAATGAAAGACACTTGTTGAGGTTATAATAATTATGGAAATGAAATGAGTGCACTGGAAAAATCGAAGGTGAACAAAAAAAATCAAAAATCATTAAAGTGCAAAATTAATTAAAAATTTATAAAATTTGGAAATTAATATTGATCCAGGAAAATGGGTGTAGTTGAACGCGAAATCATAAGACGAATCTAGTAAAAATAATAAAAATTTAATGAAAGGTCTCTAGGAAAAGTTATACTGAAAATACAAATTAATTAAAGGTAATTAATTGGCTAATGAAAAACCCGAGCGATGAGGAAACTCAGAGCAAGCAAAATCCCATGGATTAAAATTTTTAAATTAACTTACCCGGGCGATAGGGATATAAACAAATAGGCAATTATCCCAAGCAATTTAGTATAATCTTAGCTAATTGGTGTTTTTCCCAACCATTCTGAGCGAGAGGTATTGTTTCAGTGATCTCTAAAGATTTGGAACTATAATTGTATAATTATAGATAATTATTCTGAGTATAAAAGGAGAGCTCAAATTAGATGAGTTGCCAGTTGGTCGAAGAAAGTATTGGTAAACACGTAATAGTAATGAAGTGTGTTGAACTTAGAAAATTATTAAAGCAGTTAAATATAATTATCATACCAGGTATTTACCCCATGGGTAGCCTTACCTAAAAATAATCAGTAATTATCATTGAGAGAAAAGTGCAAATTAAGTTACAACTTGTATTTGTGATAAAGTGAAATAGTCTTTCTGTGTTGGGTTTGTTTGTTTATTATCTAAAGGATACGAAGAGTCAGAGATCAACCGACTTTAACAATTGTAATTAAGACAAGAGACACAACAATGGAGACTATTATCCAGCCGGTTTAAGTACCACCATAGTGTTGAGCACATACGACGTCAAATCAAAATTTGTGACAACGAAAGGTTAGAAATCTTTTTATTTTGAGAAAAATCAAGAATTTTGAAGGATTTAACACACCAATAGTTAATTCAAATGAAATAAAGTAGAAAATATTAATGCAGAGAATATTAAATTCTAAATACGCTGAATTAATCTTGACTATAAGATACAATTAAACATTTTAGTTAGAATGATTTGTATATTATATGTATAGTGTATGTGACCGGCATTAAGGTTTTCATGACCTACATATTTAATATAGTGATCTGGATTGACAATGTTTTGAAAATGAGTTATATATGTGTGTGTGTGCATTTGAGCTACTTCTTTTGTATGTGACCTACTCATTTTGAGTGTGTGTGCAGTTGACCTATTCTTTTTTATTAAACCAATTTGTGTTACAATGTTTTGAAAATGAATAAAAACCATATAAAATTTGTGTGTATTTGTTGTACTTTTTGTATATGTGTGTGTGTATCTGTGACCTCCTTATTTATTAAAGTGAAATTTTATTACAATGCTTTGAATGTTAGTCATATACATTGAATTCTCGTAACCTATTTAAAAAATTTCATGAAAAACATAAACACTTCGTAACCTATATAAAAATTTTCATGACCTACATAAAAATACTAAATGGATTTGAATGAAACATTGTTTTGATGGTACCTAATCATCTACTGACTTACCAACAATAATTCTATAATTTAGTAATCATTTAGTATTTTTATTTCTGATATTTGTAATTTTTGATTTTATAAGATCGCTATTGTTATTATACAAGAATAAATATTTTTATAAAGAATAATTAATTAAAACTTATTTATTTAATTTTTTTAAACTCTAGAACTAAACGTTTTACGCTAAAGATTTCTAGAAAGGTCAACTTTTGGTATAAGATAACTGTATGCGGTTGACAAGGTTAAGGTTAAGGATCACCCTATGCGGAACAAACCCCAGCTCAGTCACTTCTATATATTTGATTGCAATCGGTCTGATTCCCGCTAGTCGATGGATTATTCAAGGTGGTAAGTTATTAAAAGTCATTTAGCAAAAGTAAATTAATATCTAAATGGTTTAGAGTATAATTTTATTTATGATAATGCCTCATTTATGTTTTTTCTTTCTCAGGAAAATGAACAAAACTGAAAATGAGCTTTCACTTCACCATTTTGTAAACTCTTTTAAGGTGTATTTTGTCAACTTTAGGAACTCACGCACAAGAGGTCTTTCAGGCTTCACGAATTTTCTTACTCGAATTTCAACAGTCAACTTAGTACGATTAATTAATTAACTTGAAATCAAATATGTAAAGCAATGCTTTGGGAATTTAATTTATTTCCTGTATTTATCTCCTCGTTTATCATTTAAATTGTTTCAGATAATTCGAATCTAGGCTAAGACAAATATAAGAATAAACCGAGAATTATTAAAATAAACAGAATGGCAAAATGTGTATATTTGAAGAAGAAGCTATGTTCGAAGGACTGAACTGCAATATTGTACAATATGATTTCTTTTTGTCGTTGAAAGAAATTAGCAGAAGCTACAATTGCAAATATTTTATTTAGTTTCATTTTGATAACATATCAAAAATTAATTTTCTTTGTTAAACAAATTAACTTTTGATATTTTGTCATAATGAAAAAAATTAAATTTCGAAAAAAGAAAACAGATCAAAGGTGGCCAGAAAAATAAAAGCTCATCCATTGTCCATTGAGAAATACACATCCTTATTGTTTGTTTATTCTTTTTTATAATTATTTTTATTTATAAAAATAAAATTATAATTTTAATTATTTCTGTAATATTGTAATTAAAAAGCAGGGTTATGAGACCTGGACTAAAAAGAGGCGAGCGTCAAATTTCCATTTTAACCGTATTATCTCATGAGTAGGTAATATTGTGCTTTCCAGATACTTGATTTTTATGAAAAAGGTAATGGCCCCCATTGCATTTTCGAAATTTTTTCTAACACCCCCTCTAGTATTTTGGAGAAACCTCCCTGCTTTTTATTTTTAAAATTTTGTTTAGATGAAGCCTTTATTTTGAATTTTTGTTTAAATGAAGTCGCCATATTTTGTTTTAATAAAGTCGACATTTTGAATTAATTATTATCAAAATTATGAATATTACAGCGAATCGAAACAATATTAATAAATTATACATTAAGTTGTAACAAAATTAAGAATATTGTATTGAAATGATAAATTATTGATTCTAATTGCATCCAATTTATAATATGTTCAATGAATTGTATTATATTGATAAAGTAATTCATGAAGTTGTAGCAAAATAATTAAATATTACAACAAAGTAATAAAACAATTACATGGACTTGCAAAAGATAATATACTTTTCAGGTACTCAAACATTAATTTATATCAGAGTTAAGAAATATTATGTCAGATTGCCACGAAGTTAATAAATCTTTCGTCGAGTTATAACAAAGTTATTAAATATTATAGCGAATCACAGCAAAGTACTTAAATATTACAATAAATTACTAAATTACTGTTTACATTTGTTTTAATTAACTGTTATACGCGATTAAAAATTATTTGAATATTGTTACATTTCTTACAGTATTTCATTCACTGCACACATAATTTTCAGTGTAAATATAAATTTTTTATTTAATTTTACCATAACAAAATGACTACATTATCAAAGAATGGTAAGTTTGAATAAAATTGCTTCTCATTTAATTTACATTTAGAAAAAATGATGATGATTATGATCCAGAAAATGGAGCAGCTCAATCCAAAGTTATTAAATAATTTAATCTACTGAGCTCCAGAAATTATTCCGTTTAGAATTTGGATAAAAACTGGTATTGACATGAATGCAATTATATTCCAACATTTTAACTCTATTGACCAGAAACTCCCGATAGTTGATGAACAATCTCTTTGTGTGAATGAATGGGATGGTTATATGGATTGAATGACGAAACATGTTAAATGTATTCTAAGAAATGAGTTGCAAAAATTTGAGTTATCCCCAGTTGTTGATCAATAATAAATGTTATTCACTTATTTTCTTCAATTTATATATTTTTAGAAAGATTTATTGTCATATTTTTAAGGGATATCAACATTTTACTTACCTATTTAAGTTTATTCCCATTCAAATCAAATTGTTTTATTATCTATAGATTAAAATTATATTTAAACTATCAATTTTTAGCGATAAATATAAGTGATTTTTTAATGGTTCATATCCTAATTATGAATTGTCTGTAGGTTTTACCAAATATATTGTGATTATTATTAATAATTACTTACCATATGTATTTTAAATAACTTTATTTTTTGTGTTTATTACTCATATATGCAATAAAGATGCGATATCAATGCATGTTTATCGAAGTATGTGGTTTATTGAATGTGTTTGTGTGTGTGTGCATGTTACAATATATGTATATAAGTATGTGAGTGCAGCATTACAATTAAAGTTTATCAATCTTTAAGTTAGATTTGGATATGATAACTTTATTTTATTTACTTGATTAATAAACTTTCAAATATTCAAATTCAAATTCATTTTACTAGATTATAAATTAAAAAATAAACTTAAATTATAATTCTAAATATAAATTTATATTCAAAATACACATTAAGTTACAATAATGTTAAACTTTTAAAATTATAAGTTTAATTTAACTTTAAGTAAACTGTAAATATTTTTCTTAAATTGTAAATCAATTTTTAAAGTAAACATTAAATTCTACATATAAATTCTATAGTTAATGTAATCTTAATGTAAAACAAATTTTTAAATTTTAGTTCTTAAAATTTCAAATTAATTTTTATTTAAATTATAGAGTAATCATTCTTGTTTTGTTATTTCAAGTTATTTAATTAATTGCCATTTAAGGTAGATTAATTCTTTAAACAAATTTAATAAAATATTGTTTTTGTAAATAAGTTAAACTAATTTTGTAACAAAAGTTTTAAATTATTTAATGTTTTATTTTTGAATTTATTTTTTATAACTGCCGCTTACGGTAAATTAAATATTTAAACAAAATAGATTTGTAAATAATTTTATAAATTTTGTAAACAAGTTAAATTAACTTTGTTAATACTTAGTTTTATTTTTGAAGTATTAATTTTAAATAATTGCTGCGTAAAGTAAATTAATTGTTTAAACAAATTTAATTAATAAATGTTTTTAAACTACATATATTTTAGAAAAAAGAAGTGAATATGATGAAAAGTTCCAGAATCTAATCAAATGTATTTGTGTTTTATATGTTAATATATTAGAGGACGTATTTAACTATAAAATTTAGTTCTGTGTGGTATTTAATTGATTTTGAAAAATTATGTTAATGTAATATTATTTTTTAATTTAATAATAAATAGAGTTTGTATGCCGGATATCGCGGTTGATGTCTGTAATCCAATCTAATGGGATGCCTCTACAAAATTCTTTTATAAGTAAACATAGCGATAATCATAGAGCCTATGACATAAAATATGTCCAGTGCGCGTATACTATTGCATGTGTGTGAATAGTTAACTACCGGAAATTGCTCTTTTTCGAAGTAGGACCATGAGGCGCCAGGTATAATTATTCAGGTAACATCATACAGTTTAAATGACATCAATTCTTCGATGATGTAATTATTTTGATGTTACAACGAAAGCTATGATTATATAAGACACTTTGACCTCACTTTTAAGGTGGCACGGTCATTATATCCCACGAATAATGCAAGCTCTGCTCAGCACACATTGTGCTTGATAATAAATAAATGCATTCTTTATCTTGTCTCATCTTTTCTAAATAGAAATATTAATAATAATAATAATAATAATAATAATAATAATAATAATAATAATAATAATAATAATAATATTAAAAATATGAATAATCCACCCATTATTTATATAGTCAAGGTTTTTTAACCCATATCCATTGTTAAACCAGCCTCAATATATTATCCCTCTAAACATAGTAAATTTGGTTACTAACATTAAAGTTGACTTAAATTTATATGTTTGGTATCATATTTTGTTCGATCCTGATCCCTTTTTAGGCTTACTAGACCGTTAATTCATAGATTTTGACACTAGAATCATAGTTTTAATGTAAAATTAGCCCTAATATGACTAAAATCTGACTTTTTGTTCACTAACCGACACACCACAACGACAAAACCATCAAAAGTACCCTGAAATCATGGGTTTAGAGCCCAGAATCAGCTTTTCCGAACAAAATTAACCAAAAAATGATGTCGTTTGACTAAAATAACACCATTAAAACAATAAAATCAAAATTTCGACTTTATTAAAACTAGATATGGCGATTTCATTTAAACAAAAATTCAAAAAAAAGCTAATTTTAAAAATAAAAATGGAGGGAGGTTTCTCCAAAAAAAGTGGGGGCTCTTCGTCAAAATTTCGAAAATGCAATGGGGACCCTTACCTTTTTCAGAAAGATCAAGTATCTGGAAAGCACATTATTACCTACTTTCATGGTTCTTGTTTTGACGGAGAATCAAGATATAACATAAGTACTATAAAAACAGTCGTAGAATCACAAAATTATGTAAAAATGTTTGTTTTTGTTCTAATATTTTTTTCTGTTCTTTGATTATTACTGAAGTATTAATTAAAATATTTTCTCCTTTGGCCTTACTAAATATTTAAAAAGTTATGAGTTCAAATGAAGACTTCGATTTTATGAAAAATTAATTTGTTTAGAATAAAAATCTTAACAATTTAACAATCTGGTAATCATGTATTAGTTAAAAAGTGATATAATAAATATTAAATTCCTATTACATTAATTCAATACAAGATTCGTGAAAGGTTTTTGAAGATTTAGAAGCTGATTTTGAAATTCTTTCGATATGTTCTCTAGAAGGTATTCTTTTCAATTCCAAATTGACATGAGTTAGTTGAGAAAAATGCTTAGATGGTCGACTTTCCCATCTAGTCCAGAATCCTGGTTTCAAATACTCCATATCAAGTCGAATTCTTTCTTTATATTTTTCAGGCTGAATAGACATTGGATTATTAGAGAGGTTAATATACTGGTGGATTTTATATAAATTGTCTATTTAAAATATTTTTTAAGCTAGTGAGGGCAGAATCGGATCCAATAAGTGCAACAGCTGATTGGACATTATTTTGTGGGGCTCCTCAAAATTTAATTAAAAATAGTTAATTAAAAGTACAATTTACTATAATGAAATATAGATTATACATATTTATTTTAAAAAAATCCAATAAGGTAGGCAAATGTTTACATTAGTGGTTCTCAACCTTTTTCAGATAGCGGTACCCTAAAGGAAAATTTGAAAAATTGACGGCACCCTACCCATTTTATAATAATATTTCAGTTATAAAAATAACAACAAGTTTTGTAAGTTCTATATTTTATAAACTAAATCTTTTATCACATATATTGATGCTTTTGCGTATCTCCTTATTATTAAGTTGCGTATTTGACAAACGTACTCTTAATTCATTCTCAATTGAGTTCAGTTTTTGTCTTTTCTTGTTCTTAATATTTACCAAAAATAATTGATATATGTACCGCTATTTTAAGTAATTCAAAATCTAAGTTAGTAGCCATTTTTAAAATCAACCCTTATATGAAATTAATAAATTTGCAATAATAAAATTATCAGAGCCCGCGGCACCCTATAGTTCCGCGGAACCTGGGTTGAGAAACACTGGTTTACATAAACAACTGTTCAAAATATAAAAATTAGGTTTTATTGAATATAAACTGACATAGATATGTTTAAGTATTTCTAGATTTTTAAATGAATAACTACATAAATTTTTGGCAAAATATAAATTTTGATGTTGGAACTTTTCAAGTGCGGAGCCGGATTTAGCGCAATAGCTTCAATTGATTCATATCCGGTCATAGTTGAAGGGTCACATTGTTCTTTCTTACTTTTAATACACTAAGTAAAAAATGATTCTGTAATTTGCTTTTATCAAGGTTTTATATTTTATTCCAAGTTCTTAGTGTTAAAAATATAAACGATAAATTAATTTTAATATTTCTATTCATTTGAAACGAATTTAAACTAATTTCTGGTGCTACAAAAATATTGGTTTAATAATAATACTTTTAAAATGGAAGAAATGCCGTGTACCCTTTCAGAATATATACACGCACGAATTTGTTGACGAGTTGTGCATAAGATGTTACTGCCAACTCTTAGAATTTTATTAGAATTTTATGTACTTCGTTCATTTTTTAGAGTTTAATTTAATTAATTTATTTATAAATTTTATTCTCATCATTTAAAAACATCATGCTATATTATATTATCTCTTGGTTTTACGACCATATAGTATTTTAATTTAAAATTTCAATTCAATCACATCCTGCTAACTCTGGCCGTATTCATTTTTTTATTTGAAATAAGTGACCAAACTTACCTATTTGAATATATTTATTTTTATCTATGTCCAAAAATTGTTTGTTTAAATTAATGACAGTTTTTTGTTTTATCAAAAATTATCCGTTTTCTCAAAACTATCTTATGGCAAGCATTTTCAATTATTTAAAATTTCATTTTTCCATGAATACGGTAAATATATGTTTTCAGAAAATAAGTAACATGAATAAAGAAGTTAAGTAACAATGATGTAAAGCTATAATAAATGATATTTAATCTTATATAACATACATTACCAAACTGTGGCTCTTTAGCATCATCTATGCGGCTCCCATCGACTCTCATAAAACGACGTTAAAAATACATTTTAGTATTTGGTACAATTTTCTGCTGCTAATCTATGTATTCAACTCTGAAATATGTTAGATCAAAGCATCGTTCACAGCTAACAAACGAACATTTAACAGAGTTTATTCGTACTGCATTAACTACTTATGAGCCAGATTTTAAAATACTTGTGGCCAAAATGTCATTACATACAGCGACTACCTCTACTCCTCCTAGTGATTGTGGGGTTAGTGGTTTCTAACCTTGACCCCTTTACATACAATGCTTTCCACCCTCCAATGGTTACCCGTTGCTAGGTAACGTTGGAACTGTAACCGCTGGTTATGAGACAGCCAAATGTGAGCTCTACAGTAGAGCTGCTAAGGCCCGGTCTCATGGTGGGTCCAACGCACTACCGATAGAAGGTCTATATGCAATTTCTCATTTCGGTCCCTTCCATCTGTATCCGATACTTTCGAGGACTAATTATTACATGAACCCCATTCGCATAATTTCAATTGAACAGATTTATTCACCAAATCCATTATTTAACTTTTAAAAATAATGACAAGAATAATTTATTTATCATCACACAAATAAATTGTTAAGCCAGCCAACTTTCAATTTTGGTCTCCGATTTGTTGCGCCCGGCAATTTGCACGTTTCACCTTCCTGGGCGTCGCTGGGAACGCTAAGCTGCTCCTGGTTTAGTGGTGCTTGTCACCTCTCTGTATGCTAGTTGGGCTAGCGCGAACACCAGTGGGTATGTAACTACGTTACCCTCTTGGCAAGCCGACAGTGCCACTTCCAAACTGCGTATCTGCGTTTTCTGGGTTTGACCCAGTTGTTTTTCCCCTGCCCATCCACGGTGTGCGGCGGTCAATCGCTGATAGATTTCCTTTACTTTTGTGGGTTCCACTCATGATGCACGGATCTTTTGAATCTCACGGGTCATTTGACGCAACTGACGGTGGAGCTTCACGTTCTTCTTTCATGATTTTGTTAACTCTTTGCTTAGCGTCCTGAGAGACTCCGTATCTATAATTGAATTATTCGTCAACAATTTTACAGCTTTGACTTTGAAATTCTCATTATTTATTATTATATCGATGTATTATTGTTTGTCTATGGTAGGCTATTCAAATATCTACTGGGTCTCTAACTAAATATACTCTCTAAACTGTCGTAATCCACCATTTTTCGTCTGTTTCCAAGAATTTAGAATTATACTTATAATTGATAGTAAAAAAACTAAGGGGTTCTAATTAAGATTTATTTTATATAACAAGCTTCTTATCTTCTCGGCTGGTTTCTGCAATATGAGTCCGAATCGAATCTGGACCGATCGCCACAATAAAAATGTTCTTGCCGTCTCGTAGGACTGTTGTCGAAGTCCTGCATGTTTCCTGCTAACAATTTTCTTGGAATTACTACGTTCATGGACGTTGTAGGATATGCCAGATTGGGATCATTCAATTTGTATGACACTCCGTAAGATGGAGCGTAACCATCGGTGCTGGGAATTTCTTTATCTTCGGAGTCATAGATATACTGTCCTTTGGCACCTTCATTTCTCGTTTTAAAATTTTATCGAAATCAAATCACTTCTTCTGCTTATGATTGACTATATATGTCTGTTCATATCGGCGTGTCAATTAGTCGATATCGATCAAAATAATTTCCTGTCCCTCATGCGAGGTGGCATTTAAATTTTCTCTCTGCTCAAAAGTTTTATTTGTAGAATGTGCTAATTGTGCATTCCTTCTTATGGTTTAACACTCATTATTTGATGACGTGTCGTGACGTCATTCCATATGTAGTCACATGATCTCTGATTTTATTCTTATTCATCCATTTTGGAACAATTTTTATTTAGTTAATACATTTCGTTTTTTGGTCGTTGTTCTACCCGTTGAAAATGCCAGTAAGTATTCTCTTCATATTCTCTCAATCACCTATGTCTACTAGATTCCAAGTCCATTGGATGCCGTGGTTCTCTACAATTCTATTCTCAATAAGACGCCCATGTATTCGAGCTTCTCGAAGCTTATCAATGGTCATCACTATGTGATACGTAGCAAATTCATACCTTCTCATAGAGTTATAGAAGAGAAAAATCTATTAAATGTATTATGCCAGTAGCTTCTTTACGAGATATTATGTCACAGTTCTGTTTTTATTCTTGACTCAATTAGTAGTGAAATGCAATTCTCAATTTTTATGGATGATTTTCAGATTTATTTTTAATAATTATGTACAATGAAAATTATGCTCTCTATCATTAATTCCTTCATTATGGTTTGTATTTATGTATGACTCTCAGAAAAATTTAATACAAGGGTATTTCTATTACTTTGTCCAAATTTGGATAGCTGAATTTATGGGATCTCAATCATGTTGGTATGATTAGCATTGTACGGTGCCATCTTAGTTTACCTTATTTACATTATTATCACCGCTATTCTATTACCGTCGAAGTTTGTATTTATTATTTTTGTTTTCGCCTTAGATTAATTATACCTTTGAATATTATTCGGTTAGGTTCCTTTACTAATATTTTATTGATTACTGTTACCTTATTTCACTAACTCTATTTCATTTAGCTCATCTCTTTATTTGGACTCGTATCATAGTAATATGTACGTCAAAGTTTTGGTTATTTAATTAATTACAAGACCCTCACACCATTTAATGGGATTGTGAAACAATACCTTAATCTGATTTATTACTTACCATTATCTGGGATTTTAGTGATTCATCTACTTTAATTTCTTCGTCGTTGAATGTTCCTACATTATTACAGGCTGATAACTCGTGTCGTTATGTCAGATTATTCATTTTATGTTAACACTATCGTTATTTTATGATTGATTTTTGACATTAACATTATCGATATTACGGATTTTAATTAGGAGTTTTATTTTCGATTATTCAATTTTAAAATTGATTTTGAAAGTTAATCTTATCGATATTAAGGCTTTTAATTTGGAGTTTCAATTTTAATATTATTATTTTTTTTTATTTAATTATTTATTTTATATTATTATTATTTTATTTTATTCTTATTAACATTTTTTTATTTATTTTTATTTTTAAAATTTAATTCTAAGTCTAAGAATAATTTTTCAATGTAAAAAAGATAAATTTTTTTTTGTCTTTTAATCGATAAAATATTTCTATGCTTTTTTATTGATAGACGATTCAAATAAATTTTTTATCTTAGACTTTATACCAAGAGTCAAAAAAAATACCCCCTGACTATAGTGTGATTGAAAATATTTTGTAGATGAAAAATATCCCTCAAATTTAATTAATTTTTTGTGCGCACAACTTTTTTTTTGAAATTAATTTTCGAATCTTTTTAAAATCAAATTTTTTGCACATTTTTTTTTAAATTTATATTTTTTTTGCCCATTTTTTTAAAAATTAAAATTTTTGGCGCATTTTTTAAATTCAAATGTTTTGACTTAAAATTTTTTTTTCATCCACTAAGTTTTTTACGGTCGCACTATAGTCAGGGGATATTTTTGACTCTCGATAAAAAGCCTAAGATAAAAATTTATTTGAATCGTCTACCAATAAAAAAGCATAGAAATATTTTATCGATTAAAAGCCAAAAACAAATATTTCTTTGATTAAAAAGCATAAAAATATTTTCTCACTTTAATGATTACTTTCCTCTTCGATGTATATTTTCTCCCTAGTATTTTACCCTTGTAAGTTTTTAATATATCAATTGATATTTCATCTATTTAGTAGATACCTTTAGCTATCCCACTTTTTTCAGGAATTTCAACGATTTTAGTCACTTAATGTACTTTCCCACCAATATTACTTCTTCACTGAAAATTTTCTTTATAGAATATATTTCTACTAATTAAAATTCCATTTGTTGACTTATTATTGACTTGTCATTTAATTTAATTTCACCCTTCAATAGATTAGGTTGTATTCGACAAAAATAAAATAATTTTAGTCTATGTAATTCAATTAGGGCTTTTAGGGGAATTTTATAATAATTTTAATAATATCTAGTTTTACGAGGTAATTATTTTAGTAAATTTTAATCATCTTTGTGAATTTTATGTTTTCTGTTGAATTTTAATGGATTTAGGGTTTGATTATGTTTTTAATAAAATTATTGAAGAAATGAGGGTAAATCTATAATTTTAGAAACAGTTAATTTCTCGATAATTTATTAGATTTAACTTGATTTTAGGATTATTTTAAATAAAAGTTTATTTTAGGAACAAAATGTTTATGAAACATATATTTATGATAATTATTTAACAATTAGTTTCCAATTTGACTGATAGATTTTAAATATTAAATGATATTTTAATTATAATTTTATGATCTATTTAAAAGTTGATTAAATCAGTTGATTTTTAAAAATATTTTAGTGAAACCTAAAATTTTAATTGATTTTACAGTAAAAAAAAAGTATGGTCAATTATTTACTTTCATTTCCAATTTTATTGATTTCATGGATATCAATCACAAAAGTAGTTTAATTTTATTGGTTTTCCAATTTATTTTAATTATTTGAGTAAACAATTAATGAAAAAATATGATTTCTGTTTGATGATTTTAAAATAATTTTGTGAAATTAATTGATTTTTTTTTTAGGAACACGTAGATTTTATTCAATTTTAGTCATTTTTGACGAATTTTTTATTTGCTCGAATTTGTTGCCAGAATCAAATTGTGGAGATTTTCGATGGAAAATGTTGGGTATCGATAAAAATTTTGTAATACTTTAAAGAAAATTTTTTTTATTGGTAAAATTCAGATTTTTATGATAATTTTAAAGGAATTCGATTGGTTGTATGCATTGCTTACATATGGTTGATATGATAAAAATATAGGGTATTTTAATGGTATTTTAAGGGATTTATTCGGTTGAATATAGATTTCCAAAGGAATTTTACTTGATATGTTTTATGAAAATAATGAATATAGTTGGGATAGTGTGGGGAAAAAGATATTTGAAGGGAAATGATTGGTTAAGAGAGGAAATTTATTTTAGGGAGAAATTATTGGTTAAGAACAAATTTGTTGATATATTTAAGGGATTTAAGCCGGTTGAATATTGTTATTTTATGAGTAAATATTATCTGAATGGGGAATTTTATGAAAAATGGAAGAAATATTGCCATTTAAAGAGAAATGATTGGTTAAGAGGGTATTTATAATATTTTTATTGGGTTATATTTGGATGAATATCGATATGTAGGTAAAAAGATGGTAGAAATAATATCATTTGATGAGAAATGATTGGTTGATGGGGATATTTATGATGTTTTAGCGAGGAAATGATTGGTTAAGAAGAGAATTTATGATCTTTTAAGGGGAAAAGATCGGTTAAGAACAGGTTTGTTGATATTTTTAAGAAGTTGAGTCAGTTGAAGTTTGTTATTTTAGAGGGAAATGATTGGTCAAGTAATGAAGTTATGATTGTTTAAGAGAATTTCAAAAAAAACAAAAATTTTCTGTTGAATATCAAAATAAGTCGGTGATTTTTATGAAAATAATGAATATAGCTGAGAGTGGAAATATTGTCATTTAAAGAGAAATGATTGGTTGAGAGTAAATTTTATTTTATTTTAGGGTAAAATGATTGGTCAAGAGATGAATTTTATTTTAAGGGGATTTTAAGAAATTTATTCGGTTCAATATCGAAATAAGTCGGTGATTTTTATCAAAAATATAGTTTGTGTTATTGTCATTTAAAGAGAATTGACTGGTTGAGAGTAAATTTTATAATATTTTTGGATAAAACGATAGGTTAAGAGGGGAGTTTATGATATTTTTAAGGGTATTTATTCGGTTGAATATCGATGTTAAAGGATGGATACTTAGTGAAATCGATACATTTTCATTGGTTTAAGAGTTATCAAAATATATCAATAAGATTTTGGTTAATTTTAATGAAATTATTGGAATCTGAATAAAAATATGAATGTTCTAAGAACATGTTTGATTCATGTAATTATTTGTATTCAAGTATTTATTTGATTTTATTATTATATTTGTAATTTAATTTAATCAAAAACTAAAATTGACTAGTAATTAAACAAAAAAAAATGTTACCGATTACTTATGTTGTTATTGACAATTTTCTGAATAATTTAAATATTTATGATTATTTCCATGAATGAAGAGAAATCATACAATTAAATACTATGATCAGTCGACAACATATATTAATTTTCATTCAACAAGTACCTAGAACAATTACCTAACAATCTTATAAAATTTTAAAAAACGATCTAAAAAAATTTTTTTTTCAATTATTTTACAACTTAGTTATGTTAATTAATTTTTTAATTAATAATTACTATTTTCTTTACACTTTGCTACTATGTTGAAACTTTTTTTTTTAATGTTTTATTCAAAGTATTAATAAATTTTATTAAAGATATATCAAAACTTGTCAAGAATTATAAAATTTTGGTTATTTTAATAAGTATTACTCAATAACTACTATTTTCTTGCCAATTTGCTGAAGGTCTTCTTTTAAAATTTCTTCAAAGCACTAACATTATTTACAAATTAATCAGTTTTAAAATATTTCTCACAACTTTAATCAAATTCTATTCACATGCTAATCATAATTTAATGATAAGTATTATTTTTACAAAAACAAATATTTTTACAATAATTAAACATACATATTTGGATTTTTAGTGGATTTAATCGATATCTATCAGTACACAGGTACCTGTTCCATGTAGTTTTTTAAGCTTTGTTAGAAATTAAACTTATTTAGTGGTTAGACGATAATCATTTGATTTCTTGTAATGTGGTAGATGATAATTATTTTATCTATTAACTTTATTCAATGATGTTTAGAAACTTAAAAATCTAATAATTTTAAATAAATATATGAAAATTTATTTCAAGAACTGTGAAAGTAATATATGTTTTGTGAAATTAATTTAAAAATATTTTTCTTATCAAGTTTCTTTTCACTATCAATTACAAACACTTATACTTACTAATTAATTTATCTTTCAGTAAACAACAAGAGTTGGAGTGAAAAGATTAGAAAATGTGTAAAAATAAATTTAAGTAATTTTTCTTTTGAGCTGTTAGCAATTAATTTATTTAGAGACATTTGAAAATTAAATGAAAAGGTTGACATTCATCTTTGAAAATAACTTTTAATAAATGTTAATTGTTGGATGTAATTAAGAATATTACAAAAATAATAGAAAGATTTCAAAGCATTTAAATAAAACTATTAAGTTTTACAAAATAATTTTAATAAATCACATACAAGACTGTAAACAAAGCAATTAACTTTTAAACAGAGAAAATACAACAATTGATTGGGCTTCAATGAATTTGATTAATAGTTTCTTGATAGCAACCAGTTAACTAATTAACCAAACAATTTGGAGACATCAAGGATCGATAAAAGAGTGAAGAAGTTAAAAAAAATTTGTAATTGAAATTGTACTTATTTTGATTGTTCAAATTTTTATGTGATTTTATTTAAAGAATTCTTGGTCAGTAAACAATTTTTTGATATTGATTTGTTCAGTAACTAGTTATTGATAACATATTGTGAGTGTGTGTGTATAGTGAATGACCAAATATTTTAAGGGGAAAGGATTGAGAGAAAATTTTATTTTATTTTTAAGCGGGTTAAGTTGGTTTAATATCGATGTTCAAAGGGTAAATATTAAATATAAATATATATTAAATATATATTAAATACCGAATTTTAATGAATAAGATACTCAATTATTCAATGCCTAGTATGTATATAGTGAGTTTTACAGTACTCAGTCATTTGTATACAGTACCTAGTGATTGTTGTTCAGTTATTAATAAATTTATTGTTCAGTGTGTATGGGTTATCAGTATTCAGAAGTTGATACCAAGTAAGTTAATTTTTTCTTTGATTGTTGATGAATTTATTATTATTATTATTATTATTATTATTATTATTATTATTATTATTATTATTATTATTATTATTATTATTATTATTATTATTATTATTATTAATCTTTCTTATTTAATCTTTATTATCAATAAAAATATTTGTATGGATTGAAAGTTTGTTATTTTTACAATTCAAAATTTATCGATGATTTATCTTTTTTACATTGAAAAATTATTCTTAGACTTAGAATTAAATTTTAAAAATAAAAATAAATAAAAAAAATGTTAATAATAATAAAATAAAATAATAATAATATAAAATAAATAATTAAATTAATAAAAATAATAATATTAAATAAGTAATTAAATGAAAATAAAAAATAATTATTTAATTCACTTCATTAAAACAAACAATTTAATAAAAATATAATTTAAAAATAAATAAAATAATTGACTTGATTAAAATTAATAATAACATAATTAAAATATAAATAAATAATATTATTGACTTAAACAAATAATTAAAGTAAATAAAAATATATATATATATATATAATTCATGATTTTTAGTCGACAGGCGATTTAATCCAATTTTATTTTTATGGGTTTTTAAGTATGACAATATATTTAGGCTTTTTATTCGATATTTTTATTCGAAAATACTCCTCACTATAGTACGACCAATCATAGGCGATATAAGCCAATTTTTATTTTTTAGGCTTTTTAATCGAGAAAAAATACTTAGACTTTTTTATCATGAATTAAAAAAAATTTTAAAATTTGAACATTTAAACAAAAAATTATATTAAATAAAAATTCATTAATTAAAACAAATAATTAAAAAAAATTTAACCCCACCTCCCCCTAAAAAAATTTTCTTAGGGGGGGGTCTCCGTTTTTTGTTTTTTTTTTCAAGCCAAATATCCACGGGGCATAGTCCTCATATGTCACTACTTAAGTTAATGAAATATGGCTCCTGACAGAGTAAAGTCTGGCTACCTCTGTTATATAATAACAAAATTATTTTGACTTAATTTGGGTAATTTTTTAATCATTATAAAATAATCTACTTACAAATTTTAAAGTAAAATAGGCCAAAATAATGAATTCTACAATGAACCAAAAATAAAAAAAATTACGCTGATAATGAATTAAACCAATGCATGAAAGTTTTAAATTCACAACTTTAACAAGTGATGATCTATAACGATTTTGAATCTGAAAATAAGATGAGCAATTTGAGGTAGATTTGATTAGGTTAGCTAAGGTTAAGTTAAATTAATTTAAAAAAGTTGCTGCTGACTTTTAAAATAATATTGAATCGGGAAAATGGTTTTTGGAAGGTTATCAGATAGTCATTTCATATTTCAATAAAATAATAACGAAATACTTACCATTTTCAATAAATAGTTTTTTGATTCTTCAATCAAATTCCTGCTAACTTCATAGTCTTCCGTAGTGACTATCGGGGCTGTTTTAGGTCTTTTCGAAAATTTTCCCACAAGTAAATTTTCTAATAACTTTTTGTTCTTAAAAGATAAATCATTCGTTTCTAAATTGGTAATATAATAAATATATTTTAACGATATTTAAAAATTTATTTTAATTATTTTAAAAATTTATTATAGAATTTCGAAAAAAATTGGAATCACGAAAGTAAGATAGCAAAATATTGCGAAATGAAATGAAATAATTATTAAATTTATAACTATATTATCAAAAATAAAAAATCAATAAAAGAAAAAAAATAATCAAAATTAAAATTGAAATTGTCTGCTCGAACCTTTCTTAAAGAAGCAATTGATCGGGAGTACATTTAGAAAAAAAAGGGGTGCCTCTTAAAATTTCGCTAAATTTTTGCAGAAGAAATTTATTGTCGAAATTATACTTATCTATAAATTTTGTAATACCTATGCTTAATACGAAGTCGAGTAACATAAAAGAAAAAATTATAAACAAATATCGAGAAATGATTAATTTTTTTAAATATATTATAAAATGCATGCTTTTCTTTTTGTGAAAAACATATCTTTTTTTACCTTTATATCCAAACATGTACACAAATATAAAAAAGAAAAAAAATACTTCAATTACATAAAATCACATAAATCTGAGAGCGAAGCGGTAAAGTTTTTCAATATCGGCAAAAGTACAATAAAGAAGATCAAGAATAATTTTATTCAAATTTCAAATCTCGCTGCCAACGAAAAATATGAAAATATTGATTTAAGCGTGCTAATATGGTTTGCACATGCAACGGCAACTCAAAATACCTGCAAATGGGCCCATTTTAAAACAAGTATCTGATAATATTGCCACTGAATTAGGTTTTACTGAGTTTGAAGCTTCCGTTTGGTGGGTTGGATTGTTTTAAAAATCGTCATTTACTATCCCTTAAGATGATTTCCGGTGAAAGTGAAAACTTCGAAGAATATTTTACAACTATAGTAAAATCATTTAAACAAGATAATGTTTTTAGTTTAGACAAAACTGATTTTTCACAAAAGCTTACCTGAAACATGTTTAGTATTTGTTTGATGAAGAAGATTCTGCATAAAAAAGACGATAGAAGTGACAATAGAACTGTGTTGTAGTTACAATGGTGAGATGCTTATGTCACCAGTGATAAGCAAAAATATCAAGGAGGTTTTAATAATCAGAACGTCGAAGAAATGGCGATTGAATATGTAGCTTCAAAAAAAGGATGGACGACCTGTTTAATAATTAAGGAATATTTTGATAATATAAAATTTATATTATTTATATTAATCTATGTGGCCACCACTGGGCGCATAGATTACTCAAATATTACAATGATCTTTCTTCCTCAAAAATTTTAATTTATAATTTTTATAATTAAGACATTCTTGTGGTTTGTATGATTCCTATAATACGGCTAGGTCTTCTGAAAAATAAATTATGCGATATTATAAGTCGTTCAAATATTGAACTGGATAAAAAATGATTAAATCGTCAATAGAAACGTTTTATAGATGCTAGTCATTTGACTTCAGTGCCCGTCAATTATTGCAGTTTTTGATGATATAAATTAATTATAAACATTGACTAAGATACGTTTTGTTCTACGCTGAAGTTTCTTCGATTTTTTCCGAAATTAAATTAATTTAAAACTGTCAAAATGCATGTGGATACTGCATGTTGTACGTTGATTTTTGGGTTAGATGATTTTATCAAGGCTTCACAAGTAATATGTTGCCATGAGTTTTTAAAATCCTTAGCACTTTAAAATTGAAAATGTTAATTTCTAACTTATATGTATTAAAATGTTCAATCATATTACTGTTTCCGCTTAATCGGCATGCTCTCGGCGGGCAGTCTTTCCAATTTAAGTGACATTAAACACATAACAAGTAAAACGATATACGAAATCAAAACCAAGGCCGAATGGTGTCACATTTATTGTTAAACATATCACGAACTTTGCAAGATGTTAAAAATAATTTTATCATTTGAACTTGCAATATTTTCTAAAAATAACTTTTCTAAAGTTCTTAAAACCCTCAGAAAAAAGGGCAAAACAATTACAGGACTAACACCAGCAGACACATCTTTTTTAATTATTGTATCAAACTTCGCACTGTTATTATCCTTATTATTCATTTGAATATCATTCATAAGTCATATTCATTACATTATCACTCATCTTTGTCAAAGGACCACTCACTAGAGAATTAAACTAATCAACACCAGGTAAAATTATGTCATCAATCAAGGGCTGTGAAGTCGGATTTGGAGTCGTGTGTTTGGTAAATAATGGAATCGGAGTCAGAATTGTGTTTTTTTAGCGACTACACAGCTCTGCATCAATTTAATTCAACTCATTAATAAATTTATATACAGTTTCACACACCAAATGTTATAAAAGTGACTTAAAATATTTATTCTTTTAAAATAACTCAATAAATTTATCTCTGCCAGGAGTGGGCAGACTTTATCCTGACGCTAACCGAAAATTGAAAACTCAAACTTTTGTGAGTCGCAATTATACAAATGTTTTAATTCTATTTGTTTTATAAAAGTAGAATCAATTTATAGTAGTAGTTATTATTAGTAAATACATACATAAGTTATATGTAATGTACAAAATAAAAACAAATGTTAAGTACTCAAAAAAATTTGTGTGTAGTTTTATTGTTTACAGTAAATCGAATTGAGATTAATACAATATAATTTATTTTTTGAAAATAAAAATTAAAGATATTTTATTAATATTGGCTAGAGTCCCATTGAAAAGGTAGAAGCGATGCAGTTTGGCCATGTATGATCTAAACCATAGGTGTGGAACCCATGGCCTTTAGGCCACATGTGGCCTTTTTGAATTTCTTTTGTGGCCTCAATGATTAATTTAAAGAAAATATAACTTTTACTAATAAGTTTTTATAGAAATAACTTATTGCTATTATTTTTTTTAATTTAGGAGTAAAATAATTTTTTTACCATACAGTATTCAAAAAATAAAATTTCAATAACGATAAGGGATAAAAAATTACAAATTAAGACGATATGTCTTTATTCGAGTTGGTAATTTGTTTTATAATAACAGCGTAAGTGTAGACTTTAAAAATGATTATTACATATGTTGTTATTTTTTGTTTTTTTATTGTTTGTTATAAAAAAATGTATGTATTTATTCTATAATTTATAAATGCATCAAAGAAGATTTAAATTTAACTTAAACTGAAAAATTTCCGTGTATTTTAATAATTTACCCTGCGTTACTTGAAAAAAAAGGTAATTTAAATTAATTAAAAATTTTTTTAGTATACTTATCATTAATTTATTTTAGTCGCAATGTCAAAGATAAGAAAATTAAGTGAACCAAATAGAAATTTTAATTCTGAATGGGAGCTGAATTTTTTTTTATTTCAGTGAAAGATAAAATGATGTGTTTGTTGTGCAACACAGTCTTAACTACTTTGAAAAAGTCAAATGCAAACACACACTATTTGACTAATCAAGAACATAAATATTTCAGCTTAGAAGGTGAAACTCGTGAAGCTGCTCTAGAAAAATTGAAAATTGTTTCTTTTGTAAAGAAAACTACTTCTGCAGTTGATGTTAAATATAAGATAGCGCACATACTTGGCAAAAAAACCAAACCATTTAGTGATGTCGAAATAATTAAAGAATGCATTGTTGAAGCCGTGAGTACGTTAGATCCCGACAAAGTTGAAAAATATAAAAAATTGCCTCTTTCAGGAAGAACTATCACAGATCGGCAACACGAATTAGCAAAAAATATAACGGAGCAACTTTGTGCTATCATAAAAAGCGAAGATGCTTATTTTTCAATCGCCTTAGATGAAAGTACTGATAAAACCGATTCTGCGCAAGTTTTATATTTTATTCGAGTTGTAACCAACGATTTTCAGTGCTAAGAAGAATTACTTGCGTTAGGTACATTAACTGGAAGAACTCTGGAGTTGATATTTTCGAAATTTTCAAAGAAGTGTGCCGTCAATCAAAATTAAATTTAAGTAATTTAATTAGTGTCTGTACAGATGTGGCACCTTCTATGAGAGGTAAAAACGAAGGGTTCGTTGCATTGCTAAAAAAAGAAAACTGTAACTTGAAAAAATTATTATCTTTTCATTGCATATTGCACCAACAAAATCTTTGCGCAAAACCCATCGTTTTAGAAGACGTCTTCGAAAAAGCTATTGCAATTGTCAATTATATTTGTATAAACGCGATGCATCATCGAGAATTTCGGGAGGTGCTAACTTTAGATGAGGAAACGTACAGTGTTGATCTGCCCTACTACTGCAAGGTTCGCTGGCTATCAACAGGACAGGTATTGATGAAAGTTTTAACTTTACGGAGACAAATTTTAAATTTTTTTGAAGAACAAGGTAAACCATATCATCTATCAGATGAAATATTTTGCAGACATATTGCATTTTTGTCTGATATCATAACAAAACAAAATGATTTAAATATTTGTCTTCAAGGAAAAACGAAACATATATATGAAATGTGGCAGAAAATCCAAGCGTTTCGAAAAAATTAACATTTTTCAAAATATTACTGGCTCGTTCAGATATTTCTGCAGAACACGTTCTAGAACTAGCAAAAATCTTTAATGGACAAACATCTGAAAATAAAATATTTGACGAATATATAATAGTCTTAGATGCTTTAATAGAAGAATACAATGAAAGATTTGCAGATTTTGATGAGCATATTTCTGCTATGAAGCTAGTATTTGAGCCACATTTAGTTGATATATCTGAGGCACCTAAAGAACTATAGATGGAATTATTTGAGTTAGGTGAAGACAGTATTCTCAAATCCCATTTTGACGCTAAAAAGGATCCAATTGAAATTTGGAAAAATGCTGTTGAATATCCATGCCTACGAAATAATGCACGTCGTTTACTTTCTTGTTTCGGAAGTACATACAATTACAAGTCGACATTTTCTTTAATGGCAAAAATTAAAACAAATTTAAGAACCCAAATTATAGATACTCATTTAGAAGATCAATTAAGACTTTGCACTACGGGGCTTCATCCCAATATTTAACTACTTTCAAGCAAGAAACAAATGCAAATATCTCACTAAGTACTTGAATTAATAATTTAAAGTGTTTTATTTTTTGTTATTTATTACTTTGTTAAATTATTTACTTCTCATTGAATTAAGTTTTTGTTTTGTTAATTTTTGTGTTTGTTTAAAATATGTATAAAAAAATATTGAATTTGAAACAAAGAAAAAATGAATTTAACATAAAAATTTGAATTCGAACAGCAATAATTTTACAAAAGTTATATTTATCGGTATTGAAACTTATGTGGCCTTCTTTGTTACTACTATTTTAAATGTGGCCTTCCAGCATAAATGAGTTCTAAACTATTAAAAACTTAAAATATGCAAATGTAATGTCAGAGAACGATAAACCAAACCCCTTATCATATTTTTATTGTATTTAGACTCACAAAAACTATCTGGTCATGCATATCAACCAGTATGTTTAAAAATGTATTTCCTTCTTTTCAATTAATAGTTCAAGAAACAAAATCTTAGAACTATATTTCCTGTTAAAAAGTAAACTTTTATTGCTATGTAAATTATTGATAGTGTGCAAAAATGGCAAACATGTTCCTACTTTTAAATATCAGAAAAATATCACCCACGTAATGTTTATGCACTTTAGGTTTATTTATATTACAATTTCTAAATTACTCTCTAAATTTGACATAAAGACCAAAGCCAATAATTATTTAACATATTATAATTATTTAAAAACATCTGAAGTGGCAAATGTCAATAATTTACGAAAAGCAACCACGTCAAAATATTATCAAGTGATATAGTGCTCCATAATTTACTGCACAACTTAATTGTTTCAATTACAGAAACATAAAATTATCATTCTTATCCAATCTTATCCAAATTTACTATAAATGAAGCAAACTCGGAGCTATGCTTTACATTCAAATTCAATCTTAATCAACGATTTTAGAAAACTATGTAAAAACTGCGCCTTCATACTGTGAAGTTTTTATCATTGACAAGACAATGGCTAACGAGTAGATTATCCTTATGGACTTTCAAAAGGCCATATAACTTTTAACAGGCTGTGACCCTCAGAGCTAGATATAAACTGAAATATCCTTATTTATGTGAATTTTCATAATCAAGTCATGGAACAACGATATTAAAAATATTTCATCTTTCAAAGGTAGTAATTTTTTTCAAATTGTTTGGATAATAACAAACACGTCTTCTTACTTTCAAATATAATCCATCTGATTGAAAACAACCAAACCCTTACCCTCTGAAAATTTACATATCTTAATAATTTTAGATAAATTGTCTAATTTATTAAAATTGTTAATATTTTATTTTTTATTATTATTTAGCTAATCATCCGCATAGGGCAGTGTTTCTGAAACCTTCTGGTACCTTGTAACCCTATCAATTTTTTTCATTTTCACGGAACCCGTTCGGAAATTTTTATAGTCAGATGAGTTTTATCCACTTATATCATAATCCTCACTTTTGGAATATATTTGTCGATCAAAAAGGGGTAAATTTATTTTAAGCAATTTAAAAAGAGAAAATCTCATATTATTAAAGTTTCATAGTAATTTATTTGAAAAAACAGCCACAGTGAAAATAAAAATAAAGTTTTACACTAAATTGTTTTTATTTAAGTAAAAATCGCAAAGAAAGTTTTTATTAAAATTAAATGTATATAAATATTTAAAAAAAAATATTAATCCAAAAAACATTTAATTTAAAAACACATTAATTTATGTTTCAATGGGAAGAATGAGCTTGCATTGACTTGCATAAATCTTCAATATTTGGTGAAAGATTTGTTAATGATAATCTTACAATCGATGTCAAATTTAATTTATTCCATTGTTTGGCCTTGGTTAAAGTGACTTTTGAAAATCCGATCTCACATAAATAAGTGGAAGGAAATGAGAGAATAGTTTAAATTTTTTTGTCAATTAAAACCTTGTACTCGCCATTAATTTGGATCCAAAACTTAGCAAGTGATGAAAATATTTTTCAACTACATAAAGATACATTTCAGTTACATAAACGAAAGAGAAATGATGGGAAAAACCATCCAAACACTTTGGGAAGCTATCGACGTCAAACAAGGTGGTATAATAGTTATGAAATAGACATATGAAGGTTCACCAACAAGAGTATTTGACCCAAACCATATGGTACGAAAAAGGAAAATCTTACTGAAAGAGACAATATATGCTTACTAACCGTTCCCAGAGACAATAAAGGCAATGTTAAAATGGGAAACACTGAAATTCACAAGCAACTCACTAGAAACAATGCGAATCGGAGATAGAAAGAAGCAACTACTGACAAAAATACATGAATGGCATCGAAGGCAAGTAAGATTCCAAAGGAGCAAAAAAGAAATAAAGGAAATGGTCGACCTAAAAGCCAAAATAATAAAAACATACGAGGAAATAATCGAAGCAATAAATGTCGAGGACAAAATTTTAAAAAAGACCCGGGATAAACAAGGAAATAATAATGGGGACAAGGAAGATCAAAATAACAGGTAGGATATGAATAAACCTACGCAAGAAAAAAAAGAGAACCACCGGATAATCAAAATAAGAGCAAAAATCAAGAACCGGAAAATAAGAAAGAAACAGGAGATAATAACAACAGCGAAGGGAAGCAAAAACGAGGAATACCACTACATGAAAGAAACGCACAACAAGCAAAGGAAACCAAAACCAACCATCCCTACTACAAAAACTACTGATACTAATCACATCAATTAAATTAACGGAAGCCAACGAAGAAGGAAAATTCATTTTACGATTAGTAGGATAAGCAAACGCAGGAGAAGTATGCATTCAATTAGTAGGAAACACCAAGGTGAATTGTCATTTTGGGAGAAACATAAAGGACGGTACAATTGGAATACAAAGCTAAACATGCCAGGATAGAATACACATATGTGAAAATGCGAAAGCCCCAGTAAAGGGAGTATATATAGAAGTGGAACCAAATAGTAACAACTTAAAAGTAAAGAATACAAGGACAAAGAAAATAGAACGAATATGCGTAAAAATGAAAACAATGCATCTGTTTTCTGGTCTTGGCTTACTGGAAAATATTCCTCAAATTTGATTGATAAAGTTTTTAAATGATTAACTATAATTATAAATAATTTATTGTAATTGTAATATTGGTTTCTATTTTTAGCTTCAATCATTTGATCCGTTAAGCAGCTGAACATATCGAAGTGGATGTTTTCAACTCTCTGAATCCCTAATTTAATTTTTTCTTTTGTCCTTTTATTTTCTTATAACTATCAAACATTGTTTTGTATTTCCTTGTAGTGATAAGTTCAGTTCGTTTTCTTTTCTTTTTAAAAATCCTTTGGCTTATTTTGGTATTGTTTTGTGAAATAACCCCATGCTAATTATTTTTTTATTCTTTGACATCGTCACTATGGTTAGAAGTTAAACGTTTATAATTAGTAATATAATAAAATACAAAACAAAGAAGAACAGTTACTCACATTAATAAAAATAATTGGTTGAGTTTCACAATTTATTATAATTTATAATAAATAATGCAAATGAATGAGATGAACAAAACATGAAAATATTCCAAAAACAAGTAAATGTTCACTACCTATAGGTATTTTTCTATATATGTCATCTGTAATTCTGTCATTCCGTGCAACAAATACATATATCTAGAACTCTACATAAAAGTACTGTTCGCGCACATAAACGTTTGTATAAAGCGTAAATACAAAGATGTTCAACCAAATACAGAATTCTATACAAATTTAACTAAAGAAATTTAAAATATACAAATTACTTTAAAAAAATACACACATGTCTTGATTCTAACGATAAAAGGAACTCTTGTTTAAATATAGACTTATAGTAATGTATCGATACTCAAAGCTGGTGGAGCTTTTGAATCAAACCTCTAGCCCCCGAAAATGGTCGAAAACCATCAAGCTTTGAAATCGAGCCTAAGCTCATGTCAAAACCATACATCAGCACTTAGATTAAGCATATTCATTAAGTAATTTAAATTAATGTTTTTATGTTTAGATCAAGTAAGACAATTTAAATTTATCAATTCTATTTCTATAATCCATAATTTCAACCAAACTTCAAAATTCGCTCTTCATCCTCGACAAATTTAACACATTTTTCAACATTAAACGAAAACACAGTAAATAATTTTCTCAAATTTTTAATTTGGGTATTACGCTGCGAATATAAAGTGGAAGATTTAATGCACCAAAAAATATGTAATTTACCAATTAACCTGTAAAAGACCAATCTTATCATTGAACGTTGCTTAACAAGATAATTTCGTCACTTTTTCTCCAGGTCCAATATCTTTCTCAGAGTTCGTCGATGGATCATTCCAAAATCTTCAGTCATAATCCTTCAATGTAATCCTTCAGCAGTAATACTTCAATGTTATATAAATACAGCAAACCGATTTGGTTTAGTATTTAAACTATTTCACGGATAAAGACGCTGAAACGGTTGAATATTTGTAGAAAGGTGCTTCACCTACACTAACTTAAAGTCGTAGTCAGCCATGATAAAAATAACTGATGATATGACATATATTTTATTATAAAAAATTGTTGATAAAAACCTTTGTATTTTTGAAGTTTACGAAGTATTAGGAAAAGGAAATTAAAAATAACTGATCTCTATCACTTTTTTCCAAACCTCTTTTAAATAATTTTATTTAAATTAATTATTTTATTTAAACCTAACCCTTGCTTTAAAAGTGAAATCAAAGCTAAACCTGGTAATGAAAATTTAAATTATATATTTATTTATTTAATAAGTATTTAACCTTCGTTTTTTTGGGTTTCCGAAATGAGCTTCGAGTTGCTTCTACTGTTAAACTTGAAACAGGTTCCATTTGCAATTGAAATATCATGATTAGACTGAACAACTTTCCCTTTCAAATAATTGCTTCTTTCTATAAGTTTCTTTCTCTATAAAATGTGCATGTTTTAATTATTACAAATTATAAATTCAATTTCATCACCAATTCAAAATTTGTTTTGGTTTTCAACGGTTTATATATCAGCCTTAAAATCTTTTTAAAATTTCCTACGGGTAAGGTCCATTCTTCTTTGATGTAACGAACATTCTCATTTTCCCAGGCTTCTACATCAGTATATATTATTGATAAATCTTTCTCAATGTCCTATTAGTAAAATGGTAATAATTAAACAAACAAATTCTTTTAAAATTGATTGTAAGAATCACAAAACAATAGCATTGAATTAATTGAAAGAAAGCGCCAATCCAAAAAAATATATTAAACTACAAAATATTTCTACAGACTCATTGCTATCATCAGATAGAATCGAAACTACATCGATTTAAATTGCTTTTATCAAACAATTTAACACCAGGAAGACCCAAGGCGTCAATTGACGCCTTTAAAATTATTTGACAGAATTTTAATTATTCATCTGTTGAAATGCTATTTTTTTAATAAATTTTATTAAATTTAAGGCAAGAGTTATCTCTGGTCAATTTAATGGGTTACAACAGGGAAAATGGTAACAGTCACATCCCCACAATGTCTGTAATAGGAAACTATGAGAGTAAGGAAAATTCAATACGAAAAGATGGATTGATGATGTTTTCGTCAAGAAATTCATTTTTTTGATTGTGTACAATTGATATGGTTATTAAGAAATTATTATATTAAAGAGTATGCATAAGGCCTTTATGTAGTTTAGAGAAAAACTTTTGTCATTTAAAATAGGTTTACCATTTTTACAAAAATTGGAGTATGTGAAAATTTTTGGTTCATTTTCTAGTCGGAGCATTTTAGAAATATGTCAAGTGAGAGATGAATTGTAGTGTCCACTTCCTCTACGTGAGCGTTTGGGTTTACGAAATGACCCTCTTCGTTTCAACGTGATATCCACAGGCCGAGGCCTCATGCTTCGAAAATATCTCCCTAGAGCCAGTGGAATTTCAATATTGCCGATTAACTGACCATTGCCACAAGTACCAGTGGAAAGAAATCGATTTACCCAATACATGCCAACAAAACCTGATAAGTATGGCATTAAGTTTTGGGTTTTAGTCGAACTCAACAGCAAGTATTGCGTATATATATTTTCGTATTTGGGAAAAGATGAAACCCGCCAGGACAGCTTGGGAACACTTGTGGTCATGAAGTTGATGTAGCTAGAATTTGGATTGGTTAACTACATGCAAGACGCACTACGTTTGTTGGTACACTCAGAGCAAACCGAAGAGAACTGACTCCCATACCAAAGCTGGAGCTATATGAATCCACATTTTATGAGAATGGTCCGTCAAATCTTACTATTTATCGGTGCAAGCCAACCAAACATTTGTTACTGTTAGCGATGATGCACAAAGGATCGCATTGCAGTGACAATGACAAGCGCAAAGATATTAGCAATCATTTACTACAATAAAAGCAAATGTGGTGTTGATATCATTGATAAGATGTACCGTCACATGAGGTCAAAAGCAGGATGTAGATTCTGGGCTCTGCCTGTGTTCTACAACATATTGGATTTGGCAGCCATAAACTCATGGGAAAATTGAGTACGCGCATCAATGCAAAGCCAAATTGAACTGTAATCACAACTGTACAATGACTGCTTGCACTGTTTGTAAGTTTCTAGTATGTGGACAATATATGGCGAATATTTGTCTTAAATCTGCTCATTTTAAGTGTTAGTATTGAAGTTGTACAACATATGTTGCTATTTTGGTTTTGCGTGAGGCGTCAATTGACGCCATTGGTCATTCTAGGTATATTTAAGTGCTGCATTCAAATGAAAGCTCTCAGGCTGTCATGGGATGGGTTTATTATAGTTTCAGTAAAAATAATAAATGTCAGAAAAAATGACTTAAATCCATTTAGTAGTGTCTGAGTAATCTAGTAAAGAAAATGAAAAAGTGCCAACTGACGCCTTTGGCCTTTTTTAAAATTGTTTTTAAAAATTTATATTATCGAAATTTTAACTAAATTTTAACAAATTTTCTATAATATATTTTTACATTCCTACACAAAAATATTATACAATTATTTTCATCACGCAGCACAAATTTGCGTTAACTAATATTAATCAGTTACATCAATCTACTAGATCAGTTTTTCTCAAAAGGGGCGATAACGCTCCCTTGTGGGAGTTTGAGACTTAGAGAGCGCGTTAAAGGGCCCAGAAAAAAATGGGGGTGTTGACGTGGGTTAAGAGGGCGATGGTAGATTAGTAATTTCATTTACTTTATATTTTAAATTTCACTAAAATTAATACCTACCTACTACACAATAACGAATAATTAGTTTATATTTCTACCCTGTATGATGGTATAAAAAATTAAAATACTTAACATAGATTTCGTAGGATAGCCCTCACGCCGTACGCAATCAAGTTGTAACAAGTTTATGTTAAATAACGCTATTGGAGCAATCCGGTAGCAATCGGCTGGTTCATCGATACTTGTCCTAACTTGTTTAGTACGATTGAGTGTCAAAAGAGATAAACGAGTTTGTGCGTGTTTGTCTTATTCCTGTCGGTACTTGCTGTATTTAAATCCTATATAAAAACTCGTAATTTTTCTTATATTTTCATTAGTGGTTTCGAGCACTATCTTTAAACAAATATTTAAGTTCAACACTTTATCTACATATTTTTGAAAAAAAAACCATGTCGAAAGCAAACAAGAAGAAACGGCTATACAGTGCAGAATATATTAAATATGGATTCATAGAAAATTCGATCAATCCATCTTTGCCTTTGTGTCTTTTTTGTTCAAAAACATTTTCAAACGAAGCGATGAAGCCTTCAAGACATCAAGATCATTTGAATAAAATGCATCCAGATAAAAAGCACAAAAATATAGCCTACTTTCAAGATCTGGAAAAGAAGCATAATGTTCAGCCAAGTATATTGAAACTTTTTTCGATGGCTGCTAAGCAAGACGATAAGGGACTTCGAGCTTCATACAATATCTCTCTGTTAATTGCTCAAACAGGTAAACCACACACCATCGGAGAAGCGTTAATTTTGCCGGCGATAAAAGAAGTTATAACTACTGTGCTCCATAAACCGGCTGCAGATATAATTCGAAAAATTTCTTTGAGCAATAGTTCTGTGAAAAAAAGAACTGATGAAATGGCTGAAAACATTGAAGAGTCATTGTGCAATCATCTGAAGACTAGTCAATTTACAATTCATTTGGATGAGTCCACTTTACCAACTAATAAAGCATTGTTGTTGTTTTACATGAGGTTTATTAAAGATGTCAAGAACTTTTATTTGCTAGAAATTTAGAGACAGACACAAAAGGAGAAACTGTATTTAAAACACTGGAAAAGTTTTGTGATGAAAAAGGAATTCCCTTGAAGAATATTATATCAGCTGCTACAGATGGTGCTCCAGCTATGACGGGGTGTCAAAAAGGCTTCATGTCGTACTTAAAAAACAAAATTCCTGATGTGCTTGCTGTACATTGCGTTATACATCGACAGCATTTAGTTGCTAGAAGATAAAATCCGAAGCAACTCTTTAAATGACAGATTATTTAATCAGCTTTGTGTTGCTAATGATGAAGATTTCAACAGATTGTTCTTTCACACCGAAGTGCGCTGGCTATCAAAAGGAAATTGTCTAACTCGTTTTTACAATCTGTTTGACTATGTCATAGAGTTTTTGGAAAACAAAGACACAGAATTGTGCGAAAACCTCATCACATCAAAGAATGATATCACATACCTGACAGACATTTATACATTGCTTAATGATATGAATCTACAACTTCAAGGCGATGACTTGAACTTAATAAAAAAAATGTCGTTGCTGCTTTCGTAGCCAAGCTGCTATTGCATAAGAAGAATTTCGACAGACTTGAGTTCCATAATTTTCTCAATTTAGCAGTATTCTGCAACAACGACGACTTGCTCGTATACTGTTAACATTTGGAAAATCTTCATTGAAAGATTCCTAGACATTTTGAAATTGGAAATACCATCAAATGTCAACATTGCAATATCACCCCAGCTGGAAGAAGAACTTATAGAGTTGACAACGAACGAGGAAATAAAAATCAAATTCAAAAATGGCTACAAAAGTCAATTTCGCAGCTGTACCCTGGATTGTGGTCGGTCGTTCCACACTTTTTGATAGCATTCCCATCGTCATATTTGTGTGAACGTGGATTTAGCTCTGTGACAACGCTGCTTACTAAAAAAAGATATCATTTGCAAGTTACCAAACGCGGTGACTTATGACTGTTTTTGAGTAAAATCGAACCTGATATCAACAAACTTGTTATAAATTATCAAATTCATCCACCTCATTTGATTAGTTTAAAAACTAAGATTTATTACCTATCTATATTGTTTCTTTTAATTTGATTAATATATATTATTAATATTATAAAGTTGCATTTTAACCACTTGCGCTATATTGACGTGCCAGGCACGCCTTGATGATTTTTTTCAAAACCGCAAGTGACGTGTATACCACGTCGGTAGCATTTGTCGCAAAAACAAAAACGACGTGTGTGCAACGTCGGCTGACAGACGTAACGTCATTATTCGAACTGCAATTATAAAGTTAGTTCACATCGCGTAGAGTTATCGATATAAGGAATATTTCTGAATCGATAAGGTATGTTGTACTGATTGTACTGTTGTACGATACTTTAAATATATAGTAGAGCGCGGTCCAGCTACCGAAAATTAAATCATAGCGCAAGTGGTTAATTGCTCTCACTGGTAAAAATTTCTAGTTTAAAATATAAGTTTAAACACCAGAACCGACTAATATAGCATACTATAACTAAATGAACTAAAGTAAGTTTTAGGAGTGTGTTGGGCCAGCACACAAATAGCCCTGAGAATTGTTTAAATGCATCAGTAATACAGCACGAAAACCCAGCACCAAGATAACTTAAAATACAATATACAACACCAACTAAACACTTTAAAATCTGAGAGAATATAAATAAATATAAAATCAAAAACATAAAAGTAAAGTAAAATAAAATAAATACAAAATGCATCAAGAACCGCACAAAATTTACATAAAAAATAACATAATAACAAGAAAATTCGACCGTAAAATGACCATTTATATAAAAGTAAAAATTAATGAATTAAATGAATAAAAATAAAATATTTTTAGCTGAATAAATTTATTTAAAAATGTTAAAAATAAATTACCAATTTAAATTAAGAAATAAATAAAAATTTAATTTAGATAACACAAATAATTTCAAAGTCGAATTTTGTTTAATCGCAATAAAACTAACACGCAAGGTTAAGGCCAAATTATAGGTATAAATACTGATGTGTTTTCCCAAATTTTCAACTACTACTACTTTGTAGTATTAATTTCAACCAAATTTAAGATGCACATTTTTTATAAATCTTACTTTGTTGTGTGATTTTTCTCAGATATTTTCAGATCATTAATCTACAGTTATCGATAGTTTCAGTTATGTTTTGTAGCAATATTTTCAGGTTATTAATCTATAGTTATGTTTTGCAGTAATATTTTCAGGTTATTAATCTACAGTTATGTTTTGTAGCAATATTTTCAGGTTATTAATCTACAGTTATGTTTTGCAGCAATATTTTCAGATTGTTAATCTACAGTTATGTTATTTTGGTTTATGTACATCGATGCCCGATTCAAAATTTGTTTATATGAATGCTAAATATACAGTTTATGCGTCGAGATTTTTGCCTAACTCATTTGGTAATTTATTTTTTTCTATTATTTTATTTTCCGGCCCACAGCCAAACCACATCACAAGTCAGTAAAATCAACATATTATTCAGATTCGTGTAAAAGCGTGGAATATCGCCGATGATCTGTGCCCGTGAAGACCCGGCGTGCGGAACGCAGGGATCGGAACGTCAATATTATCCGTACATAGGGGAAATTGGAGGGTAAATGAGTAGCCCTTTGGCTATTATAATAATAATGAGGATAATAATAATAATAATAATAATAATAATAATAATGATAATAATAATAATAATAATCATGGTATTTGTAGTAATGATGATAATAATTATGATAATAATAATAGTAGTAATAATCATAGTAGTAATAACAATAAATATAATGGTAGTTATAGTAATAAAAATAATAATAAAGGTAATAGTAGTAACAATTAAGAAAGGTAATATATATAATAGTAACAATGATGATGCTAGTAATAATAATAAGGAACATTGTAGTTATGATAGGGATAAGAGTAAGAGAACTAGTGTGTGAATACTTAACATAACCAAGGGTGTACCGACCAAAGAATAATCTTCGACATGGACAACGATAAGAAGGACTATGGAAATGGACATAACAATGAATGATATGAGAGTATAGGTTAACATTTGACAGAGATAGGAGAATAATGGGACCTAAAAATCAAAATCGAGCACAGGCCTCCTATCGGCAGCTCGTTGGACCCATGGATCGTTCGGTCAATTATAGCATTAGCAATAGCGCTCACTTTTTGCGGACGATCTACCCACTCGAACACAGTTCCAACGTTGCTTAGCAACGGGTGCCGAGTGGTAAGTAAAGGAAATATTTGTATGGGGTACCTGGGTAACAACCATATAGTTTCAAAATATCAAAACCCAGAAACCCACCAAGTGTATAAAACATGGTGGCGCTGTAAAATAATTGATTTTCAAAGGGGGTGGTAAAAGAAATAAGTTTGATAATCTATGGACTAGATCAAGACCTTGGAAGTGATGCATGTGGCATATCAACCATGACACACACAAACATATATATATATATATATATTGTTTCTCATTCATTGAATTTCTAAATCGGAATAAAAATTGAATATTTAATATAAAATCCTAATTACTTTAAAATACATACTATCTTTTCGTCTGATTTAATTTAGGATTAATTATTATTATTTCAATTAATTTTTACAAAAATCATTTGATTAAATGAAATTATGATATTTAATTAATTAAAACAAATGATTTCAGAAAATAAATTTATTTTTCAAAAATTTAATGAAACTGGTTTCATATTATATATTTATAAATTTGAATATTTGATAACATAATAAATTTTTATAGTAGTAAGCCCGAGGAAAGAAATATTATATTTTGCCATGAAAATTTATGTAATTTATGAGGTGCATATATAATTAGATTTTCTCGTTGATATTGTAAATAATAAATATAAGAAAATTTACAGAAATGTCGCAGATATTACTCTTGTCAGATTTATAAGTCGTTCGTTGATTTAAGAGTTCTGTAATGAATGCTTGCACATCACTCCTGTAAAAATAATTAAAAATAATTTAAAATTACAATTTATTTAAAAACGTGTTATTTATAAACGAAAATCTTAATTATAGTAAAATAAAAGTAAAATTGAACATAAATTTGAAAACTTTATAAATTAATAACAACAAACCACAAAGTTATTAAATTTATGATTTTGTTCATAACTTCTTTTGAAAGTTGTATGATTTTATTTTATTCCGTTAGTGATGATTCCGTTAGTGAGATACCGATTTTCTCAGTATTTGTCGAACAAACCAAATAAGTTCGGAATGAAATTTTGGTTAGCATCTGAACTCCAAAGTAAATTTATTATAAACGGTTTTCCGTATTTTGGAAAGGATAAAACAAGACAGCCGTCAATTTCTTTGAGGGAGTTTGTTGTCCTACAATTAATTGAATTGTTTACAGGCGCTGAAAAAAATGTAACTACTGATAATTTTTTACCAGCAAATCACTAGCATCAAAATTATTGAAAAACGCACAACTTCAGTTGGATCAATTCGAACAAATAATTTATATAATTTATAAAACAAATTATTGTACTTTTACATTATATAAAAGTAAGCCAACTAAAAAAGCACTTCTACTGAGTTCAAAACATAATTCAGTCAACATTGAAAAAGACAAAAATATTGACTTAATTTATCATATTTTATAATAAAACCAAATTCTGGGTAGATAAAACGGATCAAATGCCCAAAAAATATAGTGTGAAATTGGGATCACGAATATGACCTCTTGAGATATTTTTCAATATTATCGACTTGGAAGCAATAATTGCATGGATTTTATCTAACGAAACAAATAGAGAAAATATATCGAGACAAAATTTTTTGTTTCAATTAGCAGAAGAACGTTCCACAAAATATAAAAATCAATCTGAAATAGAAAATTTGAATGTCATCTCTAAGAAATCTGAAAGTTCTAATAAAAATAAAACTTGCCAAAGAAAGGTTATGTAATGAAAATAAAAACAGGAATGTCTGTGTTTTTTGTAGAAAATATGTTTGTGATAAATGTACATTGAAAAAAATGTCTATATGTAAAGATTGTGGTGAGCCAAATAGTAATAATAAAAAATAAATAATATTAGTACTTTTTATGTAAATATATGTAAATATCATGCGCCTCAATGTAATAATAAAAAAAGTTTTTTTTTGAAAATTTTCTTTTGATTTAAATATTTTCTCAAGCGGTCAAAATGACCGGTTTGGTATAAATAGTCAGGTCGTTCCGAACCATTCCAGTCGAATTTAAGCTCTAAAAATAGGTATATAACAATTGTTGGTAGTTCTAGTGTTAAACATAATTATGTGTATAAGTAAAGCTAATACCTGATGAAATTTTTAAAGTTTCATTTTATAAAAATATTTTAAATTGAATTTAAAATATTAAATTTAAAAATGAAAAATGAATTATTTTATGTTGTTTAAAAAAAGAATAATAAAGAGAGATAGTTAATTTTTGATTGAAATAAAATTTATGGATTTATTTACTGATTCTAGACTTAATTGCCAAAATACGAAAGGCTGAACTCCTAACAATGTAAATCTTAAAATATAAGGAATTTGTCGCATTATTCAGTTGGGCCATTTTCACCACTATTCTTTTATTTGGATTTATTTGGTATTGTGTTGACATTGAATCAGGAATTTTTTTTATTGTGTCAAAAGATTTATGGATGCGAATGCACCAAGTTGAATAAAACTATTTAATAGAGTACCAAGTAAAACAAAATAAAGCATACCATGTATTACGGTCAATAAACAAATTTAATTTAAATGCATTCAAGGAACCTGAAACTAAAAGAAAAAGGATACTAAATAAAAATAATAATGAGATCGAAAATTAAGAAAGATTGTTGATCTTATTTACATACAAAGATCTATGATCAAATTATATACGAGGGTCATAGCTTGTATATACTCAAGAAGAAGCTATGATTAAATCACCAAAATCTTTTAGATAAATTCTAGAAAATCATTAAATTTTTCATGGAAAAAATTCCAAAAAGATAGCAACAAGGTTGATTAATTATTTTAAAATGAAACTAATTAAATATTTTTTCAGTTGTTTAAAACAAATAAAATAACACCTAATAACACTAAAAACGACTGACTGATGAAACACACATCTGATATTATCGTGAAAATTTAAAGTAATTCGAAAATATATAATTAAATGAATAAATAAAGGAATGCCATTCTGAAAATTCACAGAATTTACTGAACACTACTTTCACAGTGACAGAGAATGCTAAGGCTGGACACACAATTTAGTTTAAATAAATGCCAAAACATCGTTAACTTCCATACATTATTTTTACATATAGATATTAACATCTCTGAATAACTAAAATTGGGTGACAGGACAAAATCGTATATGACAAAATGGTGGTACTTAACTCAATATTTACTCAACAATTAACTCAATAATTTTTAGGGAATATTTTTTATAAATTAATAAATAAATTCAAATGACATTTGCAAAATTTAATTTACTAAATATATTTATAAAAAAAATTGTAAGTTTATTAATTAATTATATTTACCATTAGATTTATTAACTTCATCCCCATCAACTGGAGCTTGGAACAACAACTGGAAAAAAGAAAGAATACATTCGTATCGATGAAGCATTTCACACCATGGTCGTTGATTATAACAACCCAGATCCGGTTACATATCTGGCAGATTTTGAAAGAGTGCTCAATGTAAAAGTTGTCTGACTTATTATTGAAATAAATTAGTTTATTTGGAGTTGTAGTGTTCTTTAATATATATTTAATTTTTAAATTTATTAATATTTGAGTTAATTATTGAGTACAGTAGTACAATTTTGTCCGTACATTGTTGTCCGTATACCATTTTCTCCTTACCATTTTGTACTAGAACCCTAAAATGGTATTGGTAACCTGCAGGTTGGAAGCCACCTTGTAACTATGACTGAACCAATATATATATATATATATATATATATACTCTTCATATTAGGATTTCAAAATATTTTTGTTATGAACTTTGGTCAACTTTAGTATTTTGAACTATAATTTTATCACCTAAAAATAATTGCTTTCTACACCTAAATAATTTGTTGGTCATAAAACAGTGATAACTTACCAAATATTGAGTTCTAAAAATTCCCAAAGTTGCATTCTGCACCGTTCATAAAGTCTGTGTTTCATATGCTTCAACCGATGGGTCAGTTTCATGGGCGCGATGATTCTGCCACACATCTAGCAAATAATTATTAGAATTTTATTTATATACAGTAACCACTTTAATATGATGCAATAATTTATTTGTATCTAATTCAAGACCCTTGCCGTCATCTTCTTCATAAAAGTGAAAAACACATCGCATCATATTTAGTTCTTTAAAGCTTTACGACAAGAAAATTTATATAAAAAATAAAGAATGGCCTACCTGATGGATCTGTGGCCCAATAATAGAATGGATGTCATAATAAGGTGGTTATTCCAACTTGATGTATAAATATTAAAGGATTGATTCATATGAACATCAAAGTTAGGCTTTTCCATTAATGAAATCATTTTCTATAAATAAATACATATATATATATATATATATATACAGTATGGAACAAAATAAATGTAATTTTTTAAAAAATACCCAAATTCCAAAAAAATCGACGAAAAGTTTTATTTAGTTTAAAATAACATTCCTATAGTTTTATAAAATTATTAAATTAAATAAACTTTATAACTTACAGTGTTCTTTTAATATTCAAAAAGCTGGATTGGAGAAAATAAATGTAATTTTTTAATTAATAAAAAAAAATAATAACCCGCCATTTTTGAAAATAATTTATATATATTTAAAATTATTAACTAAGGGTTATGACTGCTAGAAAGTCATTTTGTGATAACGAAAGAGCTTCAATTTTTAGATGGAAAAAAGAAGGAATGAAACAAAAGAAAATGGCTAAATTACTACAGGTAACACCTAGATGTATAAGTTATGTATTGAAAACATATACTAAACAAGATTTTAAATCAAAACGGAATAATTCTGGTAGGAAAAAGTCTCTTTCTAATAAAGAATTGGTTGAATTAAAAAAAGATAATTGATGTAGATAGATTTATGTCCGGATCTAAACTTGCAAATAAAGCAGAGAAAAATTTCAAAAAGGTTATTTCATCAAAAACGATCAAAAAATTTGCTAAATTTGTAGGGTTTAAGGCTATGAGACCTTAAAAAGTACCTTTTATATCTAAAAAGAATAAAATAGCTAGATTAGAATTTGCCAAAAAAGTTATGGTGATGACTAAAAGCTTTTGGAGAAAGATTATCTAGTCTGATGAATCAAAAATAAACTTGTTTAATAGTGATGGGATTACTTATGTATAACCTAGAGCTGGAGAAAGATTGAAAAATAAATGTACTAGAAAAACTGTTGAACACAATGGTGGAAGTATTATGGTTTGGGGCTGTATAGGTGAAAATGGACTTTGAAATTTATGTAAAATTGATGGAAAAATGAATTCATTTAAATATATTTTGCAACAAGACAACGATCCGAAACATACAAGTAAGGTTGCAACAATGTTTTTTGAAGAAAACCGAATTATAAACATGCAATGGCCGGCACAGTCTACAGATATAACCATAATTGAGAATTGCTGGGCATTTGTTAAAAAAATATGGAGAAGCTCCGGCTAGTAATTGAAATGAGGCATTCATAAAAATTAAACAAATATGGGAAAATATAACGCAGGAATTCATACAAAATTTTGTAGATTCAATATATGAACGTCTATCTTAAGTTATTCGAAACAAAGGTGCTACAGACTATTAGTTAATAAAAAATAAAAAAATACATCTATTTTGCCCTATTTTTTTTACCAGTTATAAAAACTCCATATTTTGTATTAATAAAAATAAAAATAAATGTTTTTGAAATCATGCGTGTGTATATAATATTCGATTTGTATTATTTGATAATTTTTTTCTTTTTTGTTACATAGATAAAAATTTTAAATTAAAAATTACATTTATTTTGTCCCTTAGTGTATAATTTTATTTAATAATAATAATAATAATATAAAATAGTGATTCTTTGGTAGCAGCATAAATTAATATATCAGATAAGCGAATAACAAAATAAGCCCTTGCTGAGAAGTAATAATTGTATTGTTATTCAATTATATAATAATAAATATTTTAATCTAATATATAAAACTCTAAATATGTTTGTTTGCCACCTTATATATTTCAATTATAATGGATAAATAAGTATAAATAATAAATAATCTAATATAGAAAATGGTTATTCCAACAAACATTAATCAAGTTCAACCAGGGACGATAAATAAGGTGAATAAATTGGTTTCAATTATGTCAAATTATGCATATCGATTAATGGTCCGACCGAATAAGAATTTACTGCTAAATTATCAATAAATAGCGAAATAGATGAAATCCTAAGTCCCAAGCAGGCTGCTACATATCGAGTTACGAAGTAGCATTGCACATTTTCGTATTTCCTATACATGGAAAATATCCAGCAGTTATGCATCTTGATAATTACCTTGAAAATGGTTAGTGTGAAACTACTGAAAGTGAAAAAATCAAACATTCCAATAGATTTGGAAATATTTTTCAAACTTTAAAGGACATGATTAATTGAGTGTATTCAAATGTCAGTGCATATCTTTGCAATTGGAAAAGGTTTCAAAACGTGCAATTTTGACACCTCTGAACGTCAAAATTGAAGCAATTAACTATTCTATACAAGCAAAGTTTCAAACCAATTTTATCGTACAATTTTATCAATAGACAAATGTGTGAATGAAGACGAAGCAACAATATATAAGATGCCCTTAAACTCCAAGTGGAATTCCGCCACACAAATTGATGTTAAAAGTCAGATCTCCCGTCATGTTGTTGAGAAATTTAGTTCCACCAAAATTATGCAATTGTAAAAGATTGACAGTCAAAGCTCTAAATAACTATGTCATTGAAGCGACAATTTTAAACGGATCTTATTAAGGTGAGCACGTAGTAACATATGAATCCTTGAGCTCTAATGGGAGAATACGATTCGCTAACCAATTGAGTTTTGTATACCCTTAACTTAAATTACTAGAGAATTGTTTCAAACAGGGATCTTCAATAATATTGCTACACAATAATAAACTCTTTTTATATTTTACATTGTAACTATTAATATTATGCTAATTATAAATAATGTGAAAAATGAAACTTCGTAATTTATTAAAATTTATTAATTAATTAGAAAATTTTAACCGTAGTTAGATCTCCCATCATGTTGCTGAGAATTAATAATATTTATAACTTATATTTACTATAAGGTTCACATATATTTAATAAATAGAAAATGGATAAATTAATGAATTTCAGAAAACTTGTCTTTGTATTTAAAAATTTTGATAAAGTAAAATATTTCTGTTGTTTTTGTTTTGAATCTTAATAACTAAAAGCGAACTTATTGATTAAATGTTTTTTTTATAAATAGGGAAATTTATTCACATATGTTAAAGAACAACGGGAGTCAGATATTGTATCAACCAATTTCAAATTTAAATATATCAAAAATAAATGATTTACTTTGACCTCAATTGAGCCGTTGGGTGGTAAACTGAATATTGTCATCAATGCAGATGTGGGATACTAAAACAGTTATAAAACTTAAGAACATTGCTAAGAAAAGTTAGACAAAAATTTTTGTAAATTTATTACATACATTTGTATATCGAAAAAATGATGGCCTATTTTTTATAAAAAAAACGAGAATGCTAAATAAGCAAAATTTATTTCGAGGTAATTATTCTCACCATCACTCTGCCTTCATAATTTTTGTCAATTGCTATATATAAAAACAATAATGATGTCAAAGTTGTGATTTAATGATCTAATTAAATAATCTCAATTAAAGTGTTGCTGATTGAATGTTGCGAACAGTGTGACAGATTGTGCTGGTAATAAATACACGTATTCTATGTTGGCTTTCGGTTGCTTGATTTATAATAAGAAACGTGAGGAGTCAGTTATTGACCGACTTGTAAATAAATACCCAACATTTTACAATGTTATTTTATGAAAATAAAATAATTTTGATGCATAAACTTTAATGAAATAAGTTATTAACTTTTAAATAAAAATTATTATATTAAATAAAGTTATATTTATTGTTATGTATGATTATTATATGCAAAAATGAATAACGTAAATTTAATTTTATATGCATTTACTTAATGGCGTAGCCAAGGGAAGTGTTTAAGGGGTTAAACCCCGCACTCCATTGGATTTTTCATGCACAAATATTTGTCGACGTCAAGTGCCTAAAAGATCATCCACCTAAATAAGAAAAAAGCAAAAGACACTTTTTTCTCCTTTATTTTATTTATTGTAAATGTAATACTGTCACGTCTGTCTGTACTCTGTATTCTGCACTGTCGGTACATTGTGATTATTTATTTTGTTTCTTTTTTTCTGATGTCCAATACGCTATCTCCGTACTTTATGGAGTCAGCGAATGACGTCATTATTTCGCGCTTTCGGCACCCTCAATCGTCCACGCTAGAAATGATTGATCATAATATTAATAAATATTTCTCAACTCCAATATTGATAAATTCTTAGCTACGCCCCTGCATTTACTATCTCAAAAAGAAATTCAATTTAAAATTTAATTTATATATATATATATTTAATTATTTAAATATTTAATATTTATTTTTAACAAAGATTTTCTAATTATTTAGAGATTTTAGATTTGGAATTTTAAGAAATCATGAATTAAATATGTAAATTATTATTACAAAATAAAAAAATTTTTTGGCGCTATCCAACGATTTTTTGATTACTAGCTTGGTAGCTTTATTATTTTAACAATTTTGTGATTAATCCTGTCAAACTTTTTATCCAACACAACAATATTTTCAATACTAGCAAGTTAGTGTGTTACCTATATTATAAAATTTATTTATTTTTATTTAATTATAGAAAATATGCCCATTAATTTGGTGATTTGATGCTTGTGCGGAATCGGAATTTACATTTGATTCCCATTCAAGTTTTATCTCAATTTTGTAATTAAATAAATTTATATGTAAATTTTAACTTTTTAAACTCGTGATTCATCCAGAAACTGGAATAATGAAAGCAGACCTTGTAAGAATTTCGAATTGTTTTAAAGATCACTGATATTAATGCCTGTACAGAAGCTTTAGAAAATGCGCAATTTAAAATTATGAAAATGGAAATTAATTATGTGAAATTCAATATGATTCTAATTCATCGAAAATCTACAATAATGTTCCGGAAAAGCCAAGAGGTTGGTCAGAACGGAGCTGTGTAATGATTTCATAAATAAAAGAAAATAATCTTCAGTTATTAGCAAAACTTTTATGTTAAAATAAAAAATAAAAAATTTACCCCTAACGCTTTTGAAAGGCATCTGAAATTTGAGATAAACTGTAGAAATATCGCATAACAGAAATAATGCTTACCTTAATTCCCCGCTGGTCAATAAATACCGAGATTCTATGAAATCAATATGAAAATCCATAAGTAAACTGCGATCAATTTCATCGATAAAATGCACAATTGACATATATATATATATATATATATACATACTTTATTAGCATTTTAGATTTGTAGAATGACTGCGGCAGTCGATGATAACAACATTGACAGGTCCTGTGCAGTTATATACGCTACTTTCACTTATTGCACCAATGTGCTTAATAGCCGTTTCTGAATGCTCTCATATGGCTGGTCGCAACTTATGTGACTGCAGCTATGGTGAAGGTTTTTATTTGATTGTCAATCCGTTTTAGTTGTTTTAAATTATTTTTAAAAAAATTATTTAAATAACTTTTATGTCATCACTAGAGTTATAAATTCGTTTTTGGTACAAAGTAGGATTATTTAAAATCTGGCCACTAAAATTTTTTCCTATGATTACATTGTTTTAATTAATTGTTAAAGAGCAATGTCTACAAAGCATCCAATGATCTAGATATAGATGTTTTGACTGTAAAATTCTAGATTTAAAATTGTGAAAATTTTATGAAATGTAACGAAATGCTCCTTTTTTGATTTGAAAAAGTAAAACATTTCATGTGAAAGATAACAATTAAAAGCACATTTTTATAAAAGATAGCTCAGGTCATTCCTTTAATAGTATAGTTTTTAAACTTACTATTAGAGTTGAGATGAAACGAGAATGTTCTTTGATTTATAATGATTTGAATAAATGCTACTACTTGTCATTTTGGACATTTTCAAATAAAGCAAAACGAAATGAATGGACTAAAAATTACGACTTGAGTTCTTTAAATCAAGCTATTAAACGTTACAAAACATTAGTAAATCAAGAAAAATAAGATGAAGGGTTTAGTGAATTAAAATATCATCAAAATGTTCAGGGTATAAATAGGAACATCTATGAGGAATATTAGATGTAGGTATTAGAAAAGCTAATAGATGTATTCCCAACTTTGGTGGCAATAAACTCTCCATTTCAGTGTACAGTGAGGAAGCACGTTCCTCTGAATTATCTGTCATTATTACGAGTAATTTTTTCTTTAATTTACCTATTTTTGGGCTTTCGTGTATGGTTTGGCATTGAATACATGTCCTACATTTGCTTATTGACAATGCGTTTGCAATGCAATGTTCTTCTCCTTTCATATATTGAAAGTCTAGATCTAAGCTGCTTAAGTAGTTAATCCATGTCAGGAACTCGTGTGTAATAACTTTCTTTGTTTTCATGATAAAGGTTATTGGTTTGTGGTCTGTACGCAGTGTAAACATTTTCCCATAGAGATAATGTTTGAAGTGATTCAAAAATAGTATATCGCTGAACCACTTTCCTTGTTATACAATAACCAACTACATGTTTCGACTTTGCATGTGATTGCATTTTCTTATAACTATTTTCAGGCATTGAAATTTACTTTCGGTTCTTTGGTTTATTAGTTATTTGAACCATTCGAATTTAGTAAAATATTTTAACTTAAGTGCTTTGTTTCAAGGAGCATATAACAAGATGAGATAAAATCTCATATAAGAAATTGAAGTTTTATTTATTTTTATGAAAAACAAAATATTCCCACAAATAGTCCCACAAAATATTAATTTCATAGCATGTACCAATTTATTTGAGGATTAAATAAGAAAAACACTTTTACGAATGTAAATATTTTTTACGAATGCATTCTTGTAATAGTAATTCTTGGTATATGCTCTTTGCTTGAGTTTTGGTCTCTCAGCGCCGCATAAAAATATTGGCAGTTAATTTTCATTTTCAAATTTTGAAAGGAAATTTGCATTTTATAGGTAAGTGATTTTGAATTATAATAGAATTATAAATAGAATTTAATTACTAGAAATTATTTGCAGTAACATGGATCCGAAACGGAAATTGTCTGGTTGGCAGAACAAACAAAATAGAGAGAATAGACTGAAAGACTTATTTAAACATCGAAAACGCTGAATAGCTTTCTGCAAGTTAGGCAAAATGAAGACAATTCTGATAAGACAGTTGAAGAATGCGATACACACGAGCGTAACTTATTGGAAAAAAAATCAAAGCCGCCAAACATTCCTAAATTAAACACATGCTTTCTATCCACAGTCCTTTAATCCGCAGGTATGTCAGGGCCTTAGCAGTGCATATTAATTGTGCTAACCCTATTTGGTAAATTAAACACGTCTCCTAGCGACGTTTAATAAGGAATAGCGAGTAGTAGGATGTGAGCCCGTCAGATACAACCCCCTTGGCTTACGTAATTATAACGTAACATTTGACCTCTGTCCACGCTGTTTCTACCTGGAGGTTGACCTTTGGTCAATGACCTCATGGTTACGTCACTGGTAAGTTATTGCGTAACCAGCCACACACTTATTACATAACCATATCATATGACCACTGGGCAGTCATACACTTATTATGTAACCCTTATTACGTAACCCACTGGTCAGTCACTACCCCTTAAACTTATTACGTCCCTGGTCAGTCACGCACTTATTACCTAAACAACTGGTCACTACCTGGAGACACATTTATTACCTAACTGTTATTATGTCACGTAGTTGTGGACCAACACATCTACCTTCTAGAACCTTCCGTTCTAAAACATTTCACACACACACACACCAACCAACGATCACTGATCCGCACCGATCCGCACCGATCCGCGACCATCCGCACCAATCCGCACCGATCCGCACCCATCTGCGAAAATATCTCACTTTAAAATTGATGTATTACTGATCATTTTCATTAAAACTCTATATTTATCTGCACATACTCAATATTTAGCCATAATTGATTCCTTAAAATTGATATATTACTGATAATTTTCATGTAAAATGTAACATTAAATGATTATTTCTACTCAATATTTACCTTGGATTAATTTCTTTTAACACTGTATAATATGAAATTACTTATACTGATATCCAAATTATTATAACGTCATAATTAATCGATTAAATTTCTCACTCAATATTTCCCTTAGTAACTTACTACATCTAAACTCGATATTCCAACTTGTAAAGCATACTAAAATTGATCAAAATCCCAATCCATAGTGATAAATCTAACCTTTCCATTATATCTAACACTCTAAAATATTCATACGTTGGAATACTCTCTCTAAAATTGATACATTTTCCTTAAAAGTTTACATCAAATTCTCAATAAATTCTTTAGTAATATCAATTGAACTTCGATTAGATATAAAATTCATGAAAACTATTTCGAGAATCCTAAATTTAAACTAAAATATTTAACAGGCTCTATATTATACTAAGTGGACATATATGATAAATTAATATACTAGCTATTATTCAATACCTTATTACAAGTTTTAGTCTAATTTAACACAATTTCCATATTGAAACCAATTTAACGATAAAAAATATTTAATCGAATATCAAAAGTTGATAACTAACTCTTAAATAACCAAAGAAGTAGTATTTTCAAATTGAATACTAGTATTAATTCTGAAATATAATGGGAGCTGATGGGCGTGGATGGAGCTGATGGGAGCTGATGGGCGTGGATGGGAGCTGATGGTAGCTGATGGGCGCGGATTGGAGCTGATGGGAGTGGATCGGTGATCGTTGGTTGGCGTGTGTGTGAAATATTTAACAACGGAAGGTTTTAGAAGGTAGGTGTGTGGAATGTATGTGGAAGGCGGGTGTATGGTAGGTGTGTTGGTCCGAAACTACGTGTCATAATAACAGTTAGGTAATAAGTGTGTCTCAGGGTAGTGACCAGTGGTCAAGTAATATAATCATGAGGTCATTGACCAAAGGTCAATTACTAGGTAGCAACTAGTGGACAGAGATCAATCTCCAGGTAGCAACAGCGTGGATAGAGGTCAAATGTTACGTAATAATTACATGCCAAGGGGGTTGTATCTGACGGACTCACATCCTACTACTATAGCGCAACATAATTTTTGTTTATGGATTGAACTGGTAACAGAAGTTAGAGAAAATGAAGAAGTACACCCTGTAACTCACGTAATTTTCTGATGAAAAATCCGAAATTTTCTGATGAACCATCATTCTTATGATATCTCACAAAACGTTTGAAAATATTTTTCGTTCACAGAAAAGAAATCAAGATTAAAAGAAATTTGCTCTCTACAATATTGTTAGAAAAACAATTTTATATTAACAAATTCACAAAGTTTTAGAAAACCAGGTAAAAGTATGTTTCCAACAATATTTTCTTATGTAACATTAACAGATATAATGAAAAACATACTAAAATTTCAGTATCTACTGACTCATTTAAAAATAAATACAAAAGCCAAAAAATCTAATATCAAACTTTTAAAAACTTTGTTTAAATATTTTATTTAACACATTTTTCAATTTTATTTATTTTAAAAGTTATTATGAATTATTAGTATTATTGTTATTAAAATATTTGTTATTAAAATATTTTCTATCATGAATTCAGTAAATGTAACTATAATTGAAATTGTAAATTTCTACGACTGGCTTTTAAACATTTCAGGTATTTCAATTTAAGTTATTTAAATTTTTTACAACACTGTTAACAAATTTTCACTTTGTAAAAATGATTATCATTATGATTATGTAAATTTTAATTTTTCAGAAGTAATATTTTAGAAATTTTATAGTTTAACTACTTTGATAATTAGAAAATTGTAATAATACTTAATTTATGGTGACAATAGTTTTGAAATTAAATTGTTTTTTCCAAAAAATGCAAGAAAATAATAAATTACCAACGAATGTCACTTTCAATTATTGAATAGAAAATATTGATTTCTAATCGAAAATTAAATAATATTTGAAATTCTTAATGATATCATTTAAATTTTACTTTGATGTAGCTGGGTTTATCAAACATCCCCTTGCCCGGGATAGATTGAAACTCATTCTTTATTCATTATAATTTATTTTTAATCATGTTATTACAAATTTATTTCAATACTTTGTTATTTACAATATTTTGGTCTTTTGTTGATAATCGACAATATATAATGATGGGATATCTCTCGCCCCCAATATTCCCACATATATTTGTCCATACGAGAGCATTACTTGTCCAATACAAATATGCGACTTTGAGTGAAAAAATTGAAAGGTGAAAATACAATAATTGACCTAGAAATAACACCCAAATGTCACAGACAATTTGACACATGCATTTTCTGTCTCAATAGATAGAATAAAAATAAAAGCAATTATCAAATAATCTTAAATAAAATATAATAATAAAAATATAATCAAGTTGATGAATGAAAAAAAGAAATTAAAATCTGTTCAAATATGGAAAGAAAACAAACAGATTTCGTAAACAAATGCTATCTAGAAAGATTTTCAGAAATAGAAATTGAAGTGGAGAACAGTAAATATCCGGGTTGTTATCTTCAACAAAAATTATCGATATGAAATATCAAATGTACAAGATAGACAGGACTATAAAATCAAATATTAAAATTAAAATGAGGATAATAAAATTAAAAACGAAAACTAGACTATTATACTCGAAAATTTGATTTTGACAATGACATGAGTCATTTAGGGGAGTTAATTTTTTTTGTTTAAATAAAGTGAAATTTAATTAATTATTTTAAAGAACATGGATTTTTTTGCTCTAACATTATGGTCTATTCAACTCTCATTAAAACAAGAAAACTCATTAAAAATAAAAGGCTCTTGCATTATAGGTAGGAGGTATTTTTGGCTCTTAGGCGCAATTTATAGGTTAACTGTGATATTTAAAATTTTTTACGCTCACATTCACAGGTTTGAATTTATTTATTATCACCGATATTATTGTATATTTTTTTGCTAATTATTGAAATAATTTGTAATATTAATAACATAATGGATAAAATAAATTATAATGAATAGAAAATAAAATGTGGAATCTATCCGGGTAGAAGTCGAGTAATAAATTTAGTACATATATAAGAAAGGCTTAAAATATTGTGAAATATAAAGATATGATTTAGATTCTCGGGTGTCGGATTGGCTGTTGATGGATGCTTATTGGCCAACTTGGGGGATCACAGGATTTTATTTGTTATCTGTTTACATAGGAATGTGGTTAATGAAAAATAAAATTCCCTTCAACTTGCGAAATCCTCTAATTTTCCACAATTTATTGATGATAATATTGAATTTTCACATATTTTCCCAATTGCTCTATCATTCATGGAAATTGAAATATAACTACTTTTGTCAGGCTGTAAATGCGGATCCCGATAATTTATCCGAATTGAAAGTATTTCCTAAATGGCAAATATCACGTTGAAAATTTTTGTTTCAGATTGCTTCCGCAATTTGGTGGTTTTACATCTCGAAGTTAGTCGAACTTCTGGACACTGTGTTTTTTGTTCTACGTAAAAAGAATGACCAAGTGAGTTTTTTGCATGTATATCATCATGCAACAATGTTTCCGTTGTGGTGGATTGGGGTCAAGTGGCTTCCTGGTGGCAGTGGTAATTTTAAAATGTTTCTTTTCTATGAAGAGGGATACTATAATTCACGAACAAATTTTACCATAGTTAAAATTTCATAGTTAAAATTCATTTACTTATTTGACGAAAACTTTAAAAATTTATTATTATTAAATAAATAATTAAATAAACTTTGAAATGATTTTGTTACAAAACAACGTTATTCAAACACACGTTTTACGATATATAGATTATAAATTATAATGTAGATTATAAATTATAGTATAGATTATAATTTATAATTAAACAAATCGTTAAATTTTTAAATATTTTATCATTTTTCTATAAAAATTTGTTGTATTTTTTTTGTATTTGTTGCTATTTGTGGTACTATTTTAGTCAAACAAATGTATTTTTTATTAGAAATATAAAAATTTGAAAATTTTTAAAATTAACCAGTTAATCGTTAACTGGTGATACAATCACTTTTCAAACACGAGTCACATATAACAAGTTTCCTAATTATAATTTAAAATTATTACTAAAAAGCCTATTTTACTCAATACTGGTTAATCCATTCATTCGACATTGTATAAAAATTCGAGTACAGAGAATACGTGAAGTCTCTCGTGATGATAATAGTAAATCTGTAGAAATATATTGTAAAATTTATTTGAATGGCAATTTCTCGTAATTATTATTGCCATTTAATTATTAATTTAATAATGCCAACTACATATTCTATATAACATTTCAATATATATTTCAACCGTTTACACTTCAGGCTATAAATCACATTAATAATAACTAAATGAAAATAAGAAAATTTAAACAAATTATTCAATAATAATCGTAATTCAGTTGTTCCAGAAAATATAAAATTTAAAATTATTTTAATTTTAAGAAAATAAACTTATAAATTAATTTTAAAAAAAATAAATTTAAAATTCCTTTTACACAATAAATTCATTTTAACATTCCAAAAACTTACATCAAGCATATCATATACACAAATCATATTCAATTATTTAAATACATCCAAAATCCCTGTAGACTGAGCATTTTGAACATTAACTATAGGATTTAAAGATTTTATCAACCTCACAAGTTATTCGTTCCCAATTATTACTCAGATTTTTCACAATTATCTTGAAATCAGACATACCTATTTGGAACTACGTAGTTCCAAAACAAACTTAAGAGGATTCTTTAATAATCGAAACTTTTTTCAAAAATATAATTACTACTTCGCAGCTACAGTCCCCTCCCGTGGAGTTTGCGCGCGCAATCTAGTCGAGTTTGGTGCTTTCTGGCAAAAATTGAAAATCGGAATTTTTTTTCTCAATAGTTTGAGCATCTATTTATTTTGCGCGCGCATCTATTCAAATTTGTGTTTATTTTTTTAAATAAAAAAAATCAATTGAGTATTAATTTTTGAACAGTGTTGGAAAAAATAAGTGACAAATTAAATTCATCAGTGACGATAATGATCCGATGGGGTATAAGTTTTGGAAACCATACGCTGTTGTTGGTAGGAAAAATACAGCCTGGCGATGAAATTTCAAAATTCTCGATAATTAATTGAAACTTTTAATAGTTTCCGGAAGTTCTGATAAAATTTTCAAACATTTGATGAAATTCAGAAGATTTTATGAAATTTCAAGGTTGGTTATTGAATTTCGATAAGTTATTGTTATTTTATAAATTTATGGACTTTAGATAGTTTTGTAGAATTTCTGAGAAAGTTTGTGAATATTTTAAGAACTTTCGAGTTATTCAGAAAATTTTAGATTTTTTAATTGCATTTCGAAAATTTTATATAAAATCTTCATAACTTCATTAAAATTTTTCATTTTCAGGCAAAATGAGTACACACAAGTCTCATCACACTATTAAGCAATACAGTGTAAAAGAGAAATTGGGGGTTTTGGATGAAATCAAAACCAAATCCATTCGTGCTACAGGAAAAGCTAATAACATTCCCGAATCCAACATTCGAAAATGGAAACAACTAAGAAAAAGAACTGAGAGCTTTGTTTCAAAACAACGACATCAAAGTAAGAGAACGCAAACGATTGATTGGCGGTGGAAAAAAGCCACAATTTGAAAATTTGGAGCAATTATTATATGAATTTGTTATTGATCGCAACAAGCTGGGTTTAGTCGTTAAGTCTAAATACATACAAATTCATGCAAAAACTTTGAGAGATGATTATGTAGAAGATATAAATCTGACACTAAACGAGGAAGATTTGGACGAGGATCTGAAAAAAGAATTGAATCTTAAAAAAACAGAATTCCAAAATTTCAAAGCGTCTGACTCATGGTGCGCAAACTTAAAAAAAGATTTAATTTGGTGAGAAGAACTCAGACGGGATGTCGAAAACTTCCTGAAAACTTTCAAGAAATTTCCTGTGACTACGTTGCAGAAGCTCGAGAGATAATAATTAAACACAAAGTGAAGCCTGAAAACGTTCTCAATTTCGATCAAATTCCTCGTCTTTTCGAACACGAGCCATCAAATACAATCGCAATCAAAGGTAGCAAGGAAGTTTTTCTGAAAAAAGCTTCCACATCCCACAAAAAATTCGCTTACACTCCGACAATTAATGCAAAGGGTGAGTTCGTCAATCAACACTTGTTGTTTTCTAAATTGAAAAACGCCCCAAAAGTTAGTCCAGGATTTTCGGCTGACGTGAATCTAACAGGCATGTGAAGCGAGGATCTTTTAAAAAAATATTTGAGAGAAATCATCCTAATGAGACCTGCCACAGCAATTTTCAAGCAAGCAACGTTGTTGATTTTGGACAGTTACCCAATCCACGTAAAAGATGTGAACGAACTTAGAGATAAATTTGCCGATTTATTCAAGGTGCACTTTTTATTAGTTCCACCAAATTTACTAGATTATTGCAAGGCATAGATGTATCTTTAGGCAAAAGTTTTCAAGGATCATATGATGAGTTTTATGATGCATATGTAGCCAAGGCACTCAACGACAAATCCTTACAAACAAAGAAAGGCAACATCAGAATGCCTACTTACATCGAGCTTTCAAGCTGGATCAAGGAATGATCAAAGGGGCGTTCCGCCGATGACATTGTAAAGTGTTTTAGAGTTAAAGGTGCTTATCCAGACGTAAACCCATTAAAAAATCCTGAAAGCTTGCATGAACCATTGCGAAAATGTTTCGATAAAAGTTTTGATTTTGACAAATAGTTGGAACAACATCAAGATCTTCTTGAAGTCCCTTCAAACAACTTTTTCGATTTAAATAATGATGAGTGGGGGTTAGCTAAAAAACCTGATTCGCTTTGGATAACACTTTACGAATGTACCAAATCTACAGATAAATTCAAATCTTGGAAACAATCGCTCATTGAAAAAATTGTTGAATTTATACATGGTGATCCAATCTTGCATGGATTGTACGACGACGAGGAAATGGTCAAATTTGAAAAGGAGGTATTGAGTGATAGTAGAGTGGAACTGAGTGCTTTTTCGAAAGTTTTGGAAAGGAAATTGATTTTTATCGTTTTAAACGATTCAATGGAAGAGGAAGAACATTTGACATATGAAAACGAACAAGAATCAGAACCCATCAAAATTTTGTTATTCAACAACAGTTATGTCTACAAAAAAGACGATTAAAGATATTTTGTAAAATTTGTACTAAAACAGGGAAATACAAAAAATAAACAGTAAAAAAGTTATTTATTTCAAAATTTAACTTTTTAATTAATTTTTGAAAATGTCTAGATTTGAAGTTATTTTTACCATATCGATAGAAAAATAAATTTTTCTGCGCATTCTATTCAAATTTTTTAAAAAAGAATTTTTCAGAAAATCAATGTTCACATTTTGTACTTCGTTTAGATTGTGCACGCAAACTCCACGGGAGGGGACGGTAGGGCTTATTTTGTTATTCACTTATCTGATATATTAATTTATACTGCTACCAAGGAATCACCGTTTTATACTTATATTGTTATTATTATTTTTATTATTATTATTATTATTATTATTATTATTATTATTATTATTATTATTATTATTGTTGTTGTTGTTGTTATTGTTGTTGTTATTATTATTATTATTATCGTTATTATAAAAATAATAATAATATAATAATAATTTATATCTTTATTTTTAAAGAAAATATATATATAATAGTGTTGAAAGGTGTTAGTTATAAATTATTTATAAATTATTAATAATTTATGTAGTATTATTAAAAAATAGAAAATAAATTGTCGATTTTCTATGTTTGAATATCAAACAATTTTTTATAATAATAATTTATTAATTTTGGTTGATCTTTTATTATTATTTTTGGTTCCAATGCCATTTATTTTGAAGTGTTACAGGGTTGTGTTGTGAGACCCCAGCGTAACCCTTTTACAATCCTCTTCGAACTAGCCAAACTTCCTTATTCCAGTAGCTTCCTGATCTGTAATAAATTTTTCTGTGCCCCCCAAAAATGTTTTGGGACCCTCAAGGGACTGCGATCCACACTTTAAGAATTTCCTTTCATTTTTTAACAATTTCGACAACCTTATAAAGAATATTCTTTACGAATAAAATCAGACCGAGTATTGCTACAGATGTAACGTGGGAATAATTAATTCACTACTTTTGAGAGATATGAAGAATAAAAGGTTTACAATCTTTGTTCTATAAACCAATGCAAATAGGGAAATCTACAATTCATATAGGGTAGTTCGTATGTGCTTTTGTAGATGGTTCTTAATAAAAAATTTTAATTAAATATTAATTTAATTTATCTAAGTTTATATGACGGTTGTAAAAAGGTAAAATAGATTCAATTAAGAAAACCTTATTTTATATTTTATTCTTTTTGAAAAATTTGGACTTAGGTAAATCCTTAATAAGTCCTCATTTTTACAAAAATGTCAGAAAGATGATATTTATGGATGCATTTACGATAAAAAAGGATTTCTATGGGTTAATTATAAATTGCGTTGTATGGCAGCTTTTTCCTCATTCTTGAAATAGTTTATTTTCTATCCAGCTTTTCTCGGTCCGATGATCAACAGTTTTGTTCATGTTGTCATGTATTCATATTACGGTCTAACAATTTTCTGTCCGGCCTTACGAAAATTTATGGTTTGGAAAAAGTATGTAACACGACTTCAACTTGTGAGGTTATTAAAACATATAAGGCAATTAACCTCGAGCTTTAGATACAATTTATTGTCGGCATGATTTGGGGCATTAATCTGTTGGTTAATGGTTGTGTTCACATTCCAAAATGGATGATTTATACAGGAATTGTTTACGGGATCTCTATGATTTCACTGTTCCTCAATTTCTATTATCGGGCTTACATACTTAAATATCGAAATCTACCTAGGACCGATATTTGTAATGGCCACGTTGAAATTATGAAAGTAAATTTAGCTATGTTTATAGACATATTTTAATAAACTTTAAATATCCATAAATTATATGTATTGAAACAATGATAAATGTAGAATATTTCAGCAAATTAATTATAATGGTGCAAAATGAGCAGTATGTCTCAGGGATATTTGATTGACAACAAGTATAGGTAGGAAGGGGGAGTAAGTTAAAAAATATATATTTAGTGAGAGTTAATTTTTTAATTAAATTTCTTGTTTCAATAAATGGATTTTATTATATTATATTTTTAAAGTTTTGTTTTTATAAAATTATTTTATAAATTAATCGTTTAAAAATTTTTTTTAATTTTTATTCTTTTTCGAAATTTTGTTTAAATGAAGTGAAGATTTGACCTCTTTCTATGTTAAATGATAGTTGTGGTACATAGGAGCCAACTATTTTCTGTTAAAATAGTAAAGATCGACTGATCCAATCCTGAAATTTATGCTTTCTATATTATGTACAAAACTCACATTATAACTGATTGTGAATATATATAAGAGATTTCTTAGCGTTAATTAATTGTTTACTAGCACTCCCGAATTAATTAATATAAATATTTATTATATATTTATAATTATATTTCTATTTATATCTTTTGTAATCAGATATAATTTGAGTTTTGTGTTATGATGCTATCCCCAATTTTCCATATCTTAACATAACTAATATATATTCATATTATATTCATTTTATGTCCCTATTATGTGTACCTATGGCTCCAGATCGATTTTCTCCGAAAGTATAAGACACAGATAAAATGTTTTTACATCATTATTTAGAACTTATAATAACGAACATGTTGAGATATAAAACAAATTTTTATCATATTCTAATCGTCAGATAATTGAGTTACAATTTTGAAAATAGGTCTTTTTCAAGGTGAAATAAAACATTAAAGTTGAATGAAAAAATTCATGAAACATAAATTGTTTGATAGAACAACTATTGATCATATATGGGTAGAAAATCTTCATAGATAACCTAAGTAGAACCTGAGTATTTTTCAAAATAGTAAAACCTACTTTTGAAAAACTTTGAATTCTTTCCTTATAAATTTAGAAATAATTGTAGAAATCTCTGAACCAAATTTGCAAACGTCCACAGTATTTCATCTTGGAAAGATGAAAAATACCAAATTTAGCTTTTAGGACTTTTCTAGAAAATCTTGTTAGGTCTGGAATCATTAAGAAAATTATAGGTTATCATTTAACATTTCAAAATCTACTAGAAAATTTTAGAATGTTCTAGAAGAAATAATTTGATATAAATAGCCATCATTAAATCAGTTGTGATCAAGCATTTTATTATATTATCATCAATAAATAAAAGTTCTTTGAATTTGTAATAAGTGAATTCAGTGCTTTCTTCAATATTCTATCAAAGTAATTCATGTCAAACAATCATGTTCCAGTTATTATTGTTCATAAATGATTTTTTGTGCCTAAAAGGAGAATTTCATAGAAAATTATGCGATTGAGGAATCAATGTTTGGTTCAGATTGCGATACTGAAATCGACTATGAAATTCTTTATTTGGATTCTAAGATATAGATGATTGGACAGATGAAGAGAATTTTTATAACATTTTTTGAAAATAATTTTCCTCTAACCCAAAGGATTTTTCAAATTTTTTAAATGTGTAAAGTTATTATCATGATAAATTGAGTTAAATTGATAAACCTGATAAAAACCTGAAAAAAACCTGATAAATTGAGAAAATAATTACAACGACGATTGATGAAGAACAGTCGTTTATAAACTAGTTAACTTAGAATGAAAATTTCTAATTTGATTAAAGAGCTAGCACGTCAGAAGCAAAGGTTATTCTGCAGAAATTAATTGAATACAATACAAATATCCTATTATTTTGATGTAATAACTTTTAAATATTGTTTGTCTTATTGTATCAAGTTTTGTTTAAGACTAGTATATTTTTATTTCAATTTTTGAAGCTAAAATATTAATTCTTTGTTCTAGAATGGATCTTCCAACGGGCACGTGAAACTGCTTTAATATATTTCTTTCCATTTATAAGATTAGAAATATTTGATATTGCGTAATTTTTCTAAATTTTTAACTGACTTATCTTTGGTTAGTTTAACTTTTATTTTTACTAGTCTACATGTATCGTAATCCAGTCAAAATTGCATTTATTTAATAGGACGTGATATTCACAAATGTATTTTTATTATTTATTTGCTCTAGAAATTCATTAGAATTTTTAAATTATTTATTTGTTATGATTATCAATTAATTGAGTTACATAATAATTATCCATGGAAAATGTTGGTATCATTCTGAGTATCAACCCTAACCCTCCTCAAAAACAAGCAAAGTACACCAACTTTCAAAATTACAAAACTGTCAATATTTTTTCCTTGATAATTTACTTAGAAGTTTGACAAAACAATTTAATTTCAAGCTCCATAGTCATATTCCGTTCACGGCGCAACGGATCTCTTCTATGAATTTTACCGCTAAAGGACCATCCATTAATGACGTCCCCTAAGAAGAAGGGGTGGGGTCTTCGCAAAAGGGACAATTGGAGACATTCGGTAAGGGGCCCAAGTGCTTAAGACATACCCATCTAGATTGGTCGTTTAAATATTATACATAATGGGTTAATGATTTTTGTAAAATTTTTCTATTACCTTATATATTATATATGGTAAGTAAGTAGGCGGTATGTTTCATGTCCCCTACTTTTCCCATTTGATCATAAATTTAATTATGTATGGACGTGTTTTCTCAATTTTTCAACCAATATTATGTACTACTACTTATAATGTTGAAATTAAATTTAGCTTATATACAATTTCCATAATTCATTACTCAAAAGTTTCCTTATAAAGAATACTCCAAAAATGTTTCCAAATCTTTACATATAAAAGTTGTAATTATAACGATTCAAGCAAAATCAAATAGATCGACTAGAAAAGTTTCATGTACAACAAATATTGGTTAAATTGACTATCAAATGTCGTAATTTATGGTTACCGTACAATAAGAATTTGCCTCTATAAAAATATAGTAATTATCCCTATTAAAAGTTTAACAATTTATTGAACTACACATACTTTTCTTCAATACAAAATGAATTTAACAGAATAAGAAAAACAATATTTGTTAGCATATTGATAAAAATTGATATACTTTAATGTCCAAATGAATATCAAACCACCTTAAAATCTTCGATAAAATTTTAATGAATTTCTATTATAGCAGCAATAAACATCAAAATACCACAAGTCATCGACAAAAAAGGATAAATCTACTCAATCCTTGAATTAATCTTCGATTCACCTAAAAACTTTAATTACTATCATGTTACCAGTAAAGATTACATTAATAAGCTACAATTTACTGACAATAATTCCATATATAAAGCTAAATTATTGATTTCTCTACACATACTTTATATTGGATTTAACCCCTAAAGTTACTGTAATTTAATGAATTACCACATTGAAATTTGTTTACATAAATCCTGCAATAGCTAGATTTATTAAAATGCAGTAAGAATCTTTAATGAATTTCTCTTACGCAATAGTAATACCCTGATTGATGAGCGCTGATATGCCAACAAATATTTGATTAAGACTCCTCAATCGTAACCAATTATTAAACTTTTCACCTTTATTTGGTAAACTACCTATCATTTCACGTAAAACTCTACATTTATCTGTACATAATCAATATTTAGCCATAATTTATCCCTTAAAATTGATATATTACTGATCATTCTCATTAAAAACCCTATATTTATCAGCACAAACTCAATATTTAGCGCAAATATCTCACTTTAAAATTGATGTATTACTGATCATTTTCATTAAAAACCCTATATTTATCTGCACATACTCAATATTTAGCCATAATTGATCCCTTAAAATTGATATATTACTGATAATTTTCATGTAAAATCTAACATTAGATGATTATTTCTACTCAATATTTACCTTTGATTATTTTCTTTTAACACTGTATAATATGAAATTACTCATACTAATATCCAAATTATTATCACGTCCTAAATAATCGATTAAATTTCTCACTCAATATTTCCCTTAGTAACTTACTACATCTAAACTCAATGTTTCAACTTGTAAAGCATACTAAAATTGATCAAAATCCCAATCCATAGTGATAAATCTAACCTTTCCATTACATCTAACACTCTAAAATATTCATACGTTGGAATACTCTCTCTAAAATTGATACATTTTCCTTAAAAGTTTACATCAAATTCTCAATAAATTCTTTAGTAATATCAATTGACATTCGATTAGATATAAAATTCATGAAAACTATATCGAGAATCCTAAATTTAAACTAAAATATTTAACAGGCTCCATATTATACTAAGTGGACATACATGATAATTTAATATACTAGCTGTTATTCAATACCTTATTACAAGTTTTAGTCTAATAAAACCCAATTTCCATATTGATAAAAGACAAATAAATAGAGCCATTTAACGATTTATGCGATAAAAAATATTTAATCGAATATCAAAAGTTGATAACTAACTCTTAAATAACCAAAGACGTAGTATTTTCAAATTGAATACTAAAATTAATTAATTCTGAAATATAATTTCTAAATAGATTTTATGTCCAAAATTTTGGTTCATTTAAAATCTGTACAATACCTAGTTTGAATCATAAATTATTGAAATATATAATAGGGATCACATAAGACCTGATGAATTTTTAATGGTTATTTAATCAATTTTTGGTTACATAAAGCTTTAATGCCCGAAATTATCGGTTAATTAGCATGTTGTTAATGAATGTAAATCTAATTTTACACGTTTTGGTATCAACATTTAATTAGTATTTAGATATTTTCAAAGCTCTTATTAAAAAAAAAGTTTATTTAGATATCATTAGTATCCGCTTGACTGATATTGATAATGTTTACCAAATACGTGTTTGTAATAAATTTACGTGTGAAAAATTGTTTGTCTTTTTTATTGTGAAAGTTAAATTATTATTATCAATAGCATTATTATTAGCATTAATTAATCCAGCATGCGTAAATTTTTAAAAAAATATTGATATAAAACTCATGGATCGATTATCCTTTATCAATTTATATATTGAGTCCAGTGACTTATTTTCATAAAAATACTAGATCTAAAATAGTTACAAGGAATTTAGTTGATGGTATCGCTAATAATTTATAGAGTCGGATGAACTTGAATGAATTTGTAAATTAAGTCTTCTTTTACTTGCAATGGTTTCGGAAAATCTTCTGGACACCTCGAATTATGATATTGGTCGTCCTTTGTATTCAAGAAAACTTGACTCAGTAATAGATAAATTCAAAGATGAGAGTAAGGGACTTGGATATAAGGAATGGGTTTTCTTACGACCAAAATGTTATATTCTTTTAGGTGAAACTGAAAGTAATAAAGCACAGGGAATTACTTTGGAAGGAACTGAAATAAAGCATCTTTCTTATCTTGATTGTTATAGAAACGATACAATTTTTTCTGTTCCTCAAACGAGAATAGGGACGAGAAATCATCAGTTGTTTACTTTTAAAAATTGTAAAATTGCTTTAAGTAACAACGATGATAAACGTCAATGGGTAGGTAAAAACAAAAGTTTTGCATTCGGACATTATTTAGGTATCAATGCCACTGATGTCGAAGATATTGAAGCTTTCATTTAAATAAATGTTGTCTTATAATGTGTTTGTCTTTTTATTCTATTATTTTGTAATTATTTTGTAATTATTATTATTATTATTATTATTATTATTACTATTATTATTATTATTATTATTATTATTATTAGAAATTTGGGTAATAAAATGAGACTTGTAACCGTTGAGTCAGTAATAATCCTATAGTAGGCGAATTATTTTTTATTTTAAAAATTAAATTTTTTAATAGAATATAAATCTGTATATTTTATTTGCTGTAAATTTAAAATTTTATAGAAATTGGTAAAGTAAATCTTGTATAATTTAATTTTTTTCATTTAGTTAAGTTGAAATTTTAAACTTTATGTATTATTTTCTTAAAATATTGTAAATCCAGTGTTCAAATTTAAGTTTTGAGTGACTTATTTTTAATTAAATATACTATGAGCGCTGATGGGCGATAATGGGCGCTGATGGGCGATGATAGGCACTGATGGACGCTGATGGGCATGACAACTTTCTTTTTAATCAGTTTTATTTATTCGGATCTAAAACAGGGGGAATTAAATTTGTAGGGTTGCACAGTTAAACAATAATTACAACTCAACACATTGTTTAAATCCTTTTACTTTATTATAATCCTTTAAAGAAATATTATTGCTCCAGTCATGGATGACCACTACTGTCTCATTGTGAATGTTAGTGTTTATCACATGTGACTGGAAGTAAAAGTTTCAATAAATTATTTTTAGAATTAAAGTTAAGCAACTTATTTCACGTAAATAAGCATTGGAAAAAGCAAGTCCATATTCAGTATTTTTATCAGAGATTTGAAGGTTCTTAACGGGAATTCATATTGAATCATGGAATTTCTAAGAATTTTATTTCTAGTGTTTTGCCTTTTTTTTAGTATGGTTTACAGAAAGGGGTATTAACTTGGGGAAAAGTAATATATCTCCCAATATTATTTATAATTTACGGCTATTAACTAATATTGGTCCATATTGGATAGACTTGATTAGAAGCCGCAAGTTTGGGGAGTTTCTTTGAAAAGAAATTATATAAATCGAACACGCATTTTAGAGACCTTTCAGGTTGATGGCTTGAATTTTTATCTCTACAATTTTCTTTATGCCTTGACTAATATAAAGCTCTGTTCATGGATTACTAACCTTCTTAGATTAATATATCTGAATTTATATTTCAGCCAACTGACAATTTTCAAACTGGTCGCTTCGTTTTTATCATGGCTTCTATTTTAAGAAAAAATCAAATTAAATCACAAAAAGGACAAGCTAATTTATTTTCGCTACCATAATTGGGCAGGTGACTTCTCGCCATTTTGTTAACCACGAAACTAATTTTCTTTATTGATTTCAATCTTGTTATTTTCTTGGATTTCCAACATAGCTCGTGTTTCCCACACATTTCGGTTTCCCATATGATTAGAGTTTTCTACATAATTAATAAAATAGTCATTTATTTTTAATGAATTTTTATTTATTGAATATCTTCTTCTGGTGACTTTTCAATCACTGTTGAAGGTCATGAATTGCCGAAATATCATTAATCTCTGATTTAGATTTGATTTGAAGATTGAAAACTGATTCTTTCCTGATTGACATATGCTCTTTTGCAATCAAAGCAAGTTCATCAATAATCGCAATTTTTCTGGCTAGATGATGCTGGATATGATTTGGTAGACAGCTGAGAAATTGATAGCGCAGAATATTACTTGTAAGTGGATCGGCCTTCTGTCTCCAAGTTCTTGTTTCAGTAACAGATTGACTGCTGCTTTCTCAAGAGAAGGATGATTATCCATCATATTAGCATTTTTTAGAGAGGGACATGTAGTTGAGGAATCAATAAGATCGGAATGTTCTTCAAGAATGTGTGGTGGTAGGCTTGTTATAATATGGAAATACTTGACTTTTCGTTCTTGATATTGGCGATTTTAAAAGCAGCATCTACTTGTTGAACCATAATTTTGAATTTTGAAAGAAGCTTGGAATTTTAACTTGGACGTGACTGCATTCTTGAATCCCACTACTGACACGAGTGTTATTAGCAATGAAATTTAATATTATGTTAATAAAACTAATTAAAATATAAACTAACAATTTGAAAATCTGTATTTGGTTTTATCTCAAATATATTAACAAAGTTATATTAAGTTATCAATATTAATAATTTAATATTAAATGGCTATAATTATCAAATTTTTTATCGTCTTCTCATTTGTTATTCGTTCATATGTGTTTGTTCCGCTGTATGTCAATCTTTAATTTTTATCAATTTTAGCATTTATTTATTTGCTGTAAATATTCAACTTTTTTCACTTTTAATTGATCCGATTTCTATTCTCTGTGAACTTTCATCTCTTTTTACATTACTTTAAACAACCCAAACACAGCTCTATGACTTTGCATCACTGGGAAAAAGGTGTCAGATCAAGTCATATCTGAAAATTATACCGAAATATGCAGAATTTAAAAGGTCTCAGCAGACGCCATTTATCCTATCGAATGCGGCAATCAACCTGGCAAACACAAACGAGCCAGAAATCGAAAATTGAAAGCAGCTCGGCTACCAGTTAAAACTAACAATCGATTTGACTTAAAAGTCGCGTTGACAATAACTAAATATTATTCGACATTTAATTTTGATTATTTTTCCGTACAACTTATAAAAAGCAAAGACACAAATTGAGAAATCAGAACAAAATCGAGAACAAAACTGAGAGGCAAACCCAAAGAAGAAAGACCAAAAAAATATATTGAAATATTTGGAGAAACTATAGAAAAGAAAGCAGTCGATTGATACAAGTATACCAAATGAGTTTGCTTGAAGAAGCTATTATTAATTTGGACTATTACTCGCATTCTACGTTGTATTGTACGTGTTATTGTATGTTGAAATTCTTACTTATTTACTAATTATTAACATCTGTTTTAATATTTGTTAATAAATAAACATTTGAATTGATATTTTTTTATAACTTCGTTTAATAATAGAATTATCGTTCAAAATGCTGCAAAACCACAGAACAAATTCAAAATACATCCGGGTCTATCTACATCAGGTGCCCAACGATCATGGAATGAATGGCCAAAATTTTACGAAAAAATAAAAATACTGGCTGCAAAACATAATCACAATTTTTAGTTGAATTTTTTATTTAAATTAATTCCTTTACATTATAATTTAATTGCGTATTTTAAATTCTTAATTAATTTCTAAAAATTATTTCAGTTAATCTGCTTCTATAAGATTTTTTTGTATATTTTCATCCCGAAAATAATCTTTCGTAGTTATGCTTTGTACTAAATAAAGACATGATCTTTAAAAAAGTATTTCTTATACATGGATAATCTGTTTAGGTTAAGTAAATTTTTAGAAAATTGCTTCTATTACCTGAAAATGCCTGATTAGCTAATAAATCATTTTGCAGTCCTAGCAAAACGGATTCGAAAATAGTTCGATATCGTGTTTTAAACTAAACATTTATTAAAACCGTTCATTAAATCCAACTATCAATTTTTCTGTATAATTAGAAATATTTTTGTATTTTTGCCATTTATATGTACTTATTTAAATGCTTCGAAATGTTCCCATTGGTTTTTATATAAAGGTTCTTTAAATAATTTCAACTTATCTAAAATGATCTGAAGTTTAAGATTGAGCTCATTTTAGTGCTTCGTTATATCAACATAAAACACAAAGGCTAAAAATAAATTCATCATCAGACTTTATTCAATATCCTGTTTTTCACATTCCATAAAAGTTTTGATTTCATCTCGAGATCTAAAAATCTTTTTAAGCAATTTCCGCGACAAAGCCACATTACGTTTGTGTAGTAAATTACATCGAAACCATCTGCTTCTTCAACTGATTTTCAAAATTCTTTGAATCTACGATGCAGAAGAGAACTTTTGCGAATGCAATTAACAGTTTTGATGAAAAAATTAATCACAGATTTCATATCAATTGTGCACATAAATTTCCAATGTGTAATAAACAACGAATATCGATAACTTTGCAAATTACGCTGAATTCTCGAATTTTTGCCAGAAGCACAGTAACAGCCCCATATTTAGAACCGCACATAAATGGTTTACCATCCATCATTATTCCCGCTAATATTTTTAAATCAGCGTTAATAACATTTAACTGATTAATAATAGCGTCGAAAATATTTTAAATATTAAAGTAAAACTGGCAACATAAAAAAATCTGGCTGCGCTTTAAGCATCCCTTATCTACATCCACCAAAATGACAAATAAGCATGGAATTTTGAGTTAATTGTGTGTTACATGTTATCAACCCTCAAAAGAATGTCACATGAGTGTGACATACAATTTACCTGATTATTGCAGATTCAATTAAGACATGATGTAATTAGTATGTTTTCATTATTATTCGCTTTTTTCAGTGCATTTAAATAAGTTCACAAAATGTTTCAACACTTCAAGTAGGAATATATTTCCTATGATTTAAACATTCTGCCCGGTGTCGCCGTACGTTCACTCGAGTTTTATTAATCCTGAACCTTTACTTGTTTTATTAATCACAATTTTTGAATTTTCATAATTCTAATTCTAATCTCAACTGTCCGCAGTTGAACTGTTACAGTAAAAATCTTTAAAAAATAGAAATTACTTTAAAGATTTTAATTTAAAAAAACTTTTAAATTACTTCATACATTTTTCCATAAAATAACTTTTCAGAGTGAGAAAATTAAATCTGTCATAAATTATGAAAAGTTTTTGTAATTGCTATATAAAATAGTTAACACTTGAGCTCTGAATCAAGGTGCCAAATTTCCCATTCTGATTGTCCGAAAGATTGCCAGTACAATAATGATATCGCCTGAGGGAGAAAACTCTAAACCGTATTCTAATTTCTATTCAAAAACAACATCGATGATCTCAGGCTTAGCTAAAAACATTAAATTAGATAAATATTTGATCAAATCAGTTGATCGAGATCATATCCAGTGCAGCGCATAATTCAATAGATGCTGACCAATGGCGTTGCAGCTCTACTATTATATTCAATCAATTAAAGTAGCTGAAACAATATTTAAAGCTTAATTGGTTAAATATCAGAATGAATAATTAAATTTAAATTTGAAATTGTGACGTGAAATGCTATCCAAAAATATTATTATTTATTTAAAATGTATAATTATTATTGCTATTATTATTGATATTATTATTGCTATTATTATTATTATTATTATTATTATTATTATTATTATTATTATTATTATTATTATAATTATAATTATTATTATTATTATTATGATATATTATTAAATGTTTCAATATTTACCGATTACTTTTGTCTGAATAATAAAGTTTGGATATTTAGTTATTTTAAATGGATGAAGTTAAACCTATAACTTGCCACAACGCTAAAATACAAATTCAGCAAAAACAGAAATCGATTGTAAAACCGTTGTTAATAAATTTCAACATTTAAAAATATGATGGAAAAAAGGTATTGTATATGCATTTAAATGGATTTAAGATGTCGAATAATGAATCCAATATCATTTTATACATTATTATGTCATCGATTTATAAGTATCTGATGATGCTTGGGATGTCATGTTAACAAAAAGAAACAGAGCAAAACCATGGTCTTTGAATGCAGTTACAGTAAATATGGTCAAGCGTCAAAGTGTCACGATATGGGCGTGAAAATATTGGAATCATAAAAACACAAAATTTCAATGACATGCGCTTCTTATAATATTAGAAAAATTCTATATTAATATATTATAGATACGTACAAACTCACTTTGATGTTAAGACTTGAGGCAAGACTTGAAGTCTACCATAAAATCAATACGATCCTATAATAAAAAATACAAACGACAAACAAACTTCACAATCTATATCACACAAAGCTAATTCAATCATTGATGGTTTTTCATTCATTGAATTTCTACATTTTATTAAATGTTTGTTTAAATTTTGTTAAATTTTGATTTTATAAAATTTAATTAAATGAGTTTTTATAAATTGAGGTTTATAAAACAGAGTTAAAAATTTTTAATATCATATATTTTTAAAATTTAAAATATCAATGAAGAAATTTACTTGAACAAAGCAGTTTAAATCGATATAGTTTCAAGTTCGAAGCTACCTGACTATTTCAGTGAGTCTGTCAAAATATATTGTAGTATAATATATATGTTGAATTGGCGCTTTCTTTTATTTAAATCAATGCCAATGTTGTGTGATTCTTTTAATATATTTCATGCTAATGAAAACAGATCTTTATATTGACAAATTTTATGTGATAAATGTATTTGTGACTAAAGATAGATTTGAAAATAATAAACATCATAGTTGCAATATAAATTGTATTGTCGTTAGTCATATCGGCTAGTAAACTGCGAACCTTTATAATAGGGTACTCATTATTTACAATTGTTCACTTCTTTGGTTTCTTCACGTTAATTTTCTTCCATATGGTTGGTGTAGAGAACTGTTACTTTCTTTTTGGATAATGATTTACACTTTGTTTACACTATATCCCTGGCAAGTGTGTTTAACAATTGAATTATGATTCATAGACAACAGAGATATTCATCTGTTCATTCAAATGCGTAACTTAATCAGGCTTAAATAGTTTCCCCATCAACGATGTTCATCGCGCCCCCAGGAACACTTCATTAATAATTATGCTAGATTAAATTTTCTAGAGTCTTCAAATAATTCTCTTTTTATTGTCACAAATGATTATTGAATCATCTCGGTTATTTCTGGCTTCCTTCAGCATTTGGTATTCATACTTTGCGTTTCAATATTATTCGACAACGAAGTTTTCGCCTAGCTTCAATAACTTTCTGTCTGGAGCATTTTTTCATCTTTACCAGTGAAATATAAGCTGCTACTCCGACCCTTTTTATCATGCTGGGTTTATTTCTCTTAGTTTGAACTGATAGCGCTGCAACACAAATGCATTAACTTCAGTTCTGTCATATTTAATGTTGAACTTCAGATGAACTTATTCGCAAAAAATAAGAAAGAACAATAGTTATTCAAAATTCTCCTGTTTTTCGAAATTTCTATGGTTGAATACTTTTTGTACTTAATTACACATGTTTCAAAAGAGTGAAATGTCAGCATCAATCAAAGAATGTCATTCGTGTTATAAAAAGCCTTACTTCACCTTTCAGTAAAGTTTTTTAGGGTTTTCAAAAGATAACTTCCAAAGGCCGTTTAAGATGAGCTACCGTCCACTGGCTAGGCTTTGTTTGGGACTAGCACGTTCTTTACTGATTGATGGTAAAACGAGATGCGAATTATTTTTTCTTCCTTGTAATTGTAGAGCTTAATGCATATAATATTATAAAACTAATTGTTTAAAATTTTGCAATTGTAAATCATAAAATCTTAAATTGATAAAAGAAAATGAGAGAATAATTTCAATTACTTAAAACAAATAATGTGATACATAAAGCAAAACTATAATTTAAAAATAATTCACTTTCAAAGAACATTTAAAATTAATAGAATTTTTGAAAAAAACCATCAAAGTTTATCTAGCGTTTCACTAGTAAATGTTTCATAATGAATAATAATGAATAGTAATGAATAGTAATGAATAGTATTGAATAGTAATGAATAATAATGAATAGTAATGAATAATTATGAACAGTTATGAATAATAATGAATAGTAATGAATAGTTATAAATAATAATGAATAATAATAAATAATAATGAATAGTAATGAGTAATAAAGAATAGTAATGAATAATAATGAATAATAATGACTAATAATGAATAGTGATGATTAATGATGAATAGTAATGAATAATAATGAATAATAATGAATAGTTATAAATAATAATGAATAATAATGAGTAATAAAGAATAGTAATGAATAATAATGAATAATTATGACTAATAATGAATAGTGATGATTAATGATGAATAGTAATGAATAATAATGAATAATAATGAATAGTTATAAATAATGATGAATAATAATAAATAATAATGAATAGTAATGAGTAATAAAGAATAGTAATGATTAATAATGAATAATAATGATTAATAATGAATAGTAATGATTAATGATGAATAGTAATGAATAATAATGAATAATAATGAGTAATAAAGAATAGTAATGAATAATAATGAATAATAATGATTAATAATGAATAGTAATGATTAATGATGAATAGTAATGAATCATAATGAATAATAATGATTAATAATGAATAGTAATGAATAATAATAATAATCAATAATAATGTTACAGAATACGATAAGAATCGCATCTTATACTAATAATTTTGTATTTATCCTTCCTTTGGCTATCTATTTTTCTTACGTATTTACGAGTGTGCGTACTGATCTAGAAAATCAAATTTGAATTTTCGTTAATTATATTTTTAAATTGTTCGTTTTTCCTGTGTTTCGGGAATCTTTATGATTGAAATATTTGATTGCTCGCGAATAATTTGTATAAAATAAACATACTAAATTGCATTTAAATTTCCTTATCGTATTCATAAAGCCTCATTAAAAGGGGCCACTGGAAAAATTTTCAAAAAATTAATTATAGACAGAATAAATATATTTAATAATTTTAATAAATTTTCCTTAATTACTCTCTGTCAAAGGAATGCAACAGTGATTTCCCAACGTCCCTCGAATCTCCGAGATTTGATTTCTCGTATTTAAAATAATTAAATCTAAAACGAGGCAAAGATAATAAAGCTCATTTCCATTATCTTATACCACATAAAGTAGAAGTTGCATTTTATAATCAAAAAAACCTCATTAATTAGTTATAGTGGAAAATTTTCACTTATAAGAAGCTTTTGTAGGAATAATCTGACAAAATAATTTTGCATCAGTTTTTTCTTATATTATCTCACTTTCATTAATTTGGATTAATGAGACAATCATCGTTTCACCTGCTCAATTATTCCAGATCTGAGAGCTTCAGTCTATTATTCAAGGAAAATTATTTGGTGACTTTTATAGTTGATGATGATGATGATGATGATGATGATGATAATAATAATAATAATAATAATAATAATAATAATAATAATAATAATAATAATAATAATAATAATAATAATAATAATAATAATAATAATAATAATAATAATAATAATAATAATAATAATAATAATAATAATAATAATAATAATAATAATAATAATAATAATAATAATAATAATAATAATAATAATAATAATAATAAATAATAATAATAATAATAATAATAATAATAATAATAATAATAATAATAATAATAATAATAATAATAATAATAATAATAATAATAAAATAATAATAATAATATTAATAATAATAATAAAATAATCACATTATAAATCAAAAATGCCTAGGTTAGTAAGATTAAAGATTTCCGGCGAACTTAATCACTTTGTCATTCTCCATCGACAAATTGATTTTTCAAAGATTTCTTCGTCGCCAAGTCCATATTTTTAATTATTGTTGTTCTAATTAAATTGATTGAAAAAAAATAAAAGGTATAAATCAAATGTAAATTTCATGAAATTATTGAAGTGTCGATAATTTTTAAATAATTAATTAAATCAAAACGAACATATGAATTATAATATCACAATTTTTTCAATAATAAGGGTGATTGTGAAGGTTTTTGTTTGGATATTCCATAAAATGTACCTTAAAAATGCCCGTAAAAATATATCAGTTACAATAATTTTTATTTGGATATTGCTAAGAAAGCAATTCCAGTGTGAAACATCTACTTTAATTATTTTAATCGAGTCCTCCATAATTAATAATGATTTTTTCTGCTTTTCTTCAAACTTATTCGATTTTCTTCAATCATTTTGTGAAATTTCATCTCTTGACCTTCATTTGTTCAGAAATGGCAGCGCGTCAATATACGGAACATCATTTCAGAAATTATATGCTGTACGAATTATAAAAAAAATAATAAAGAGACAAAGACAATACACAAGATTAACAGCGTTTATGAAGATATGTTCTTGCGAAAGATTCTTCCAAACGGCTGATCAGATAGTGGGAAATTAGTAGTGAATAGGTTAAAATCGTATGTAAATTTAAAGTACATGATAAAATTAAAATAATTTTTTTGGTTTTATCCTCTGATTGTTTTTCATTTTGTAATGGAATTAAGAATTGTTTATTATTTGACTATGAAACAGTAATGATATCGATGTTTTATTGATATTAACATCGATATCACAGCTGATTCATAGTCAAATAATAAATTCTTAATGTCATTACATAATAAAAGTTTGCAAGGAGGGAAGATAGATACTACATCTTTTGAGGAAATGTACAAAATGCAAAGGATTTCTTTACTCATTAGACAAGACAAAAATTCATTTCGTGTCAGAAAAATGGTTCAAATACAAAAATTCGAAAAGAGAAATTACTGGCTAAGCACATTACAAATTCAGCAAGTAATTTCAAAGATTTTATTGGAATATGCTCAACTTTAAAATGCAATAATTAAGGAGTACATATAATCAAAAAGAAATACTGTGTAAGCAAAAGTAGTACAATTGGTCACCTTAATAGAATTAAGTAATAATAATAGAAATATCTAATAATGAAAAGCAGATTATAAATATCAGAAGTACAGTACTTCTTTTTGATGGTATGTACTTCCCAATTTTTAAATTCTTCACTCTTGCAGTGTAAATTCTGGCACTATCTTGTTACAAGATAACTCCTTTCTGTTTGCCAATACTTGATGTCTACTTTGTATAGCATCGTTATAATGTTTCAATACCAAAAACTTAAAAGAACTTTTAAAAATGAATATTTTTAAAAATATCTCTTTTAAACCTCCCAAAGTATACTGTATTAGGAGGACGGCACTTTCTTGGATGTTACGGGTTCACATCTCACTACTCTTGATTGATGTATCATTGACCATATTTGCATAGTTATAAACATTAAACGGCCTTTACAATCTATGCTTAAAATTCAGTAAATTTTATCTACATTATCCAATACATTTAAACCTAAGGCCAAAGAAATTATACTCTTCCAGTTATAGGACAAATAAAATTTATAAAGTAAATTTATTTTTACTGAATTTTTATTAAAAGATAAAAATTAATTTAAAAGAAATTATGTAATTTATTTTAAAAACTTGTTAATTTTTTCACCAATTTTAAATTTTATTAATGAATGATAATTCAATTTTTTTTGTTTCTGGAGTTATTTATTTCCGGATGAAGGAAAGAAATTAAAATTAATTAATACTCCTATTATATTTCATTGTTTATTTGTTAGCAATTCATTTATTTAATTAGTTTAAATTCAATTTCGGAAATTTAAGACTCTACATTAGAAATATTCTCCAATTACCCGTAAATTTTTTCCCAATATTTTATACCCAAATTATAGTTTCATTTAAATTGTTCTAATTTGTAGAGAATATTAAAACAATTTTTGTAAATTAAAATTTTTAACAGAGTATATTTATCTATGTTGATAATATTTAAATGTTAACTAATTTAAAATAATTATTACCTATAATAATTTAAATTGGTCCCGGTTCCTTGTAAGGATATAATTTATTAGGAATTTCTATGAGGCAAGAGTTTTTTATAAAAGGAGCTCTCGACTCAGGCAAATAGCCATTCTGGTAGAATACAAAAACTTTGAATTAAAAGCCTAAAATGAATCAAAAGAAAAGAAAAGTAAAAGTTCTTGCTTAGTATGATCAAATTCGTTTAATTATCTTACTTCCAAATTATCTTCTCCAAAAATAGTTACTTGCCCCTAGATCAAGTAAATTCATTCAATTGTATTTACAGAATATGAAAGATTGTAAAGTGTTATGTTGATAAAAGTTACTTGAAGTTGAATCAAGAGCACGTAAAGTGAGATTATCAAATATCCTACCGAATCATAGAAAATAATTCAATAGAGTAAACAGTTTTTAATTCATTAGTTGGTTTATTTTCTAGAATTAATGGATCATTTTCTTGAAATAAAAGTCATTTTAATCTTTTTATTTGTTTACCTTTTCCTTCAGAAAAATAATGATTTTCAGATTTTGTAATTCCTTAATAGGTTTTAATTACCTTTTCTAAGCATTATTATAAACTTTTTGAACAATTTTATTTATTTTTAACACATTTTGACAAACTGGTGAAATCAACCTTTTCTTTTTTTGTAGAAATTATTCAGATTTTTTGGGTTTATGAATGTTTTCTGAAAAATATTAAGTCTTTCATTAACAAGTCTTGGTCCATCAATCTTTGAAACTCAAAAAATATAATTTAATATATTTTAAAAATCTTTCTTTTTATCCTAATTTTATTTTACAATTCACTTGGCAAAATTTTAATTTAGCTGGATTCTTTTCTTTTATCACAAATATTTACGTCATTTTTCAAATTAAAATAATAAATAACTGTTAATTAATTGAAAAAAGACTATTTTCAATTTAATGAAGCTTTTGTACGTGCTAATTTTTGTCTTTATACGTGTAACAAACATTGGGAAATTATTTTGTTAAATTTTCATTATTATTAATTCCATCTTTTGATTTTCTGCGTTTATCTTTCGGATAGTAAATATTTGAAAGACAAAATTTCAGTTTCCTTTATGAAAAATTAATTTTGCTTTTTACTAAATTTTTTAAAATGTTTTCGGAAAATTTTAATAAATTGTAGAAATTAAATTAAATAAATATTTAATTTTATAAGAACTTTTTTGTGTTTCACCTCTGATTTCTTTATAAGTGACATAACATTTTCTACAAAATCTGATTCATAGTCAAATTTTGAAGAAAATATTAAATTATTTAATTCATAATATTTATTTTTGAAATGGAAAATAATTAGAAATATTTATATAATTTAATTTCTATTTCTTTACAATACATCAATTGTGGAAGTGGAAAAAGAGATTAAAAAAATAATAAAATTTTAAATTATTAATTAAATTTTAAACCTAGAAATTGAGAAGTTTTAGCGAAATATAAACAGGTGATTATTTAAAAGTAAGTGAATATAGCAGTATTTTAATTATTATTTGTTATTTTTGTTTATTTTATTTTTTATTTATTAATTAACTATTTTATTTAATAATTTTTTTAAATAATTATTTATTACTTTTATAATTATTATTTAGTTTTGTTTATTTTTTTTATAACTTTATTCATTTTTATTATTTAATAATTTTATTTATTTTATTTATTACATTTTATTAATATTTTATTAAAAATACTTACTTTATTTATTTATTATTATTTTATATATTTATTTTTATTTATTTGTTACATTTATATATTATATTTATTAGTTAATTTAATTTTTATTTATTTATTAACTTTTAGAGCTTATTCATTAAATATATTTGGAAAATCATCACTAAAACTAATTATGTAAATTTCTTTTAAATGTTATAATGTAATTATTATCATTAAATAATACTTATAAATAAGCCAATAATTTACAATATTTATTTAAATATACACAATAGATACACATTTGTTTTTAATTGTGAATAGGATCTGGTGGTTTGAATTGAGATTTGTTTTTGATGGAGCAGTTGTGGCATGCATATGTCGAATCTTATAGTGTCCATAAGCATAACTTTCATTACAATTGGACCAAAATCTTTTATCATCCAAATATTGTGGGGTTCGTTTTTCTGTTTTAAAAGTATACAATTGATGGTTGATACTTCCTATTCTCTTTTGAGGGATGCTTCTATTCCACTATAAGTTTATACTTTTTTGTAAGCTTCATGTGTAAGATTAAAATTTCTAATGCATATTTCTTTGGCTTTTAAAGTGTCTTTATCACCTTGGGGCGAGTAGCACTTGAGTCGGAGGAACACCAATTTTTATATTAAGCTCCTTTATTCTTATCTTTCACTTTTCTGATAACAGAACAAATTTTATATGAGAACGATGGATCGGTAATCGGATCATTTGAAGTATCTATAACCTCATCAGCAATCATTTTTAGATACAGTTGTAAGCGTAAGTCTACATTTTTACATTCCAAGAAAAATGAGTCAGTGTCACCGGCTACGATATTGATTTTGCAATTGAATTCCTATCTTAAACTCTGTAATTCTCTGTATTGAAACTGATACATGCAAAGTTTGGATAAATCAAGTACTGTTTGTTCAATATTCATTGTTCCATCCAAATATACCATTTCTTTGTCAAGTAAAACCGCAATTAGATCATCAGCAATCTTGATACTACCCTGGAACATAGGATTATGAGTCTTTTTCTATTGCTACATAATTTGAAATTTATTCGCTTCTTCAAATTTTCAGCAGTTTTTCCTTATAAACTATTGTTCTTTAACTTAAAATAATCTCGTTGAAAAGGATCTGTACTAGCTGCTCTCATTTTGGTAATAATCGATATATAGTTCAGGTGCAATGGATAAATCATTCAATTTATCTTGTATATGATCAGGGATCACGATGTCTACCTCTAATACATAACCACAATCTCCATCAAACTCATCTCCGCTCACACATCTTTTAATAATATTTTCAATTTCAACCTGATCTTCTAGCCATCTGAACTCTCCAACAGGAAGTTTTTGAGATAAAGCCCATCCATATCAATTATTAACATCTTGATATGTCATTTGAGTTGAATCATCTGACTTAACATGACGTTTGTTGATAAATGTCATTCCACCACGAATTTCTGCTTCAAATAATTGGTAGAGTTCTGGATCTTGAATAAGCCCTACCGGTTCAGAAAACCGTTTAAGATCTGAAGCCCAACTCAATCCTGGTATAGAAACGGATAAAAGCTTCCAATCCATCTTCAACAAATGTTTTGTCTCTGAATGCTTCAAAAACTTCAGCCAACAGAAAAACATCCAACTTAAGGTATACTACCAAGTAATCTAAAAGTGTCTTACAGTTGTATTGTTGCCATATTTGATTGGCCTGCATATAATCTATTTGATTAACTCCCGACCAAATTGGCTGTAGTTCAGTTGTTGATTGTAATAATTCCATTGACATAGCCATGTCATAAGGAAAAGTCTCCTTACCAGATATAAGATGTGATTTGAAAACATTTGAAGTAAATGGAAAATTTAGTAAGGATTTTGATAAATTTGCCAAACTACTATTTAATAATTGCAGAGAATCAATGAATCTAATTCTTCTTCCTTTTGTTGTTACTGTAAGTGTGAGAAACTTTCCTGTTGATTGAGGAATAACATTTAAATTCCATTCGTGAAATTTTCTTATTGCATATTTTAAGATGTGATGAATATTATAACCAGAAGATTGTGAAATACAACTGGCAGAGATGGATTGATTCTTCTAGCCAAATTACAATTTTGACATGCTACACCAAGATATTGGCCTGTAAAATGATAATGATCGCTAACAGGTATATTTATAATCTTTTTGCAAATGTAGCAATGGGTTTGGCTGGTGAATTCTTCTTGTTGTTCTCAAATGAGTTGTATCATTTCCTTTTTCCCATTAATTTTATACCATGGTTAAACTATTTCTGCAGCTATATCATTCAACACCTGCATGAACTGAATGAAACAATTATCACCAACAAATGGTTCATTCCGGATTGGAATTCCCTGATGAAGAAGTACAAACTCAGCTGCAATCGGTTCATGTTTTTGGAAATATTTATCATATGGAGGTAATACCGATTCAAAGTCTGCATAGACAACAAATTTTTGTTTTATAATTTTACTCCTGTCTTTAAATTCAATATATTTATTCTCTGGCATGGAGTATAATGTTATACGTTCCACATTTTTCTTACAAAGACCCATATGCTTTTTAAATGAGATTGAATTCTAACTTCTTCCACTCTATTTCTATAATTGAGTAATCGATCGAGATTAGTTATAGCCAAATAGTGATAATTCGATTCTAAAATTTAGTTAATATGTTAATAATTTAAATAAATATTACCTTCTCAATCAATAAGAGATATATATGAGAACCGGTTGAAGTATTTCTATTTGCCAAGTCAACAAATGGATTCTTGAAAATATCATTAGACTTTTGTTTCACCGGATCCCTATTATATTGAAGTACGTTGATTGCAATATTTGGGTTCTTTGATTCAAATTGACAAATTTTGACCAATTTCATTGGAAACCAATCAGATTTTCATTTTAAATCTAAAAAAAAAATTATATTATATCATTTCATAACCTTTTAAGTTATATTTCATAGGTCTTTCTATATCCCAAAGTATATATAAAAAGCAGAATTGATCATTGTTTTGAACATTAATTAAAGCTTGACATTTGCTTAGATATTTTGGAGTTTTATATAACTCGAATTTGTAAAATAATTTAATTTCGATATATTAAAATATCTAATATTTGATATTTTAGTTACGATAATTGTAACCTCAAATATTCGATTTATTCTCCAACCACTACTTAGTTGATTATTTCTCCAACTTATCCTTTAACTTTTCAATACCATTTTCAATAAATGATGATGTCATTATTTCAACTTTATTTGATAAACACCATTACTTGAGCTCACCATATTCTTTGGTAAACTCAGCACATAGTCCTCCCAATTCTTCCTTCCTCCCTTCTGACTACTGAATATCAAACAATTTCAAATTGGTGAGAGTCCTTAAGAGGTTTAAATAAAAAATAGACTCTTATTAATTAATTAATTAAAAAATAATTTGCCTCAAATTTGATTGTCGCGTATGTCTGCACGATAGTTGTTTTTGGTTTTGTGTTGAGTGCGCTCACAGACGCGAGGCAAGATAGGTGGATTGCTTTTGGCATTTTGGCCATTGTTTCGTAGAATGTTTTTCTGATTGTTGAATTGTCGGAATTTGTCGGAAAGACTTGAAAGTTTAAGAAATCGCCATGATCTCAAATATATAAAATTATATGCTAATATTCATTATTTCAAAAAGTCAAAAGTGTCAAAGATGTCAAAAAATCACAAAACCGATTCTGCAGAACATAATGCACAAATATTTTGAATTCTATCATTGATTTGAAATTATTTTTTATTGTAAATCAATACAATTTTATAATAAATTAAGTAAAAGATTAAAAAATTATTTAAAAACTCTATAACCTTCGGTCGGGCCTAGTAATATTGTCAATATCATTAAATTTGAAAAAACTTAATTTTCTTTATACACTTTGAAGAATTTTCACTCAACAATTCCCGTCGAGCCCCCCCTCCTCTCCTCATTGCTAGTGATTCACAAAGAAAAATTAATTTTCAACTATACTCAACTGCCAATTAAATTATTAAATGAAATGTAAAGCGTTTTAAAATTTGCACTGGATCACTCGTAGTTTCAAAATTAGAGAACCGATCATATGAAATCTGTCAAAACAATCATTTCAATGGATTCCAAACACTTCTCTCAACGGCACCTTCAAAAGGCAGCTTTGCAACGGTTCACTGGAGTGCAACAGACTTTAAGGTATCAAGGTTACAATAATTATTTCGGCAGATTTGATTTTTAGTGAACTTAAACAAAATTCATGCCTGCTCAAAATCAAATTATTAGATGATAAAATTACTAATAAATAACAGTTATATAAACAATATTATTTTTAATATTATCGAACATATTTTGTTATATACTTGCCATATACTTGATATATACTTGTCATATGCTTGTCATATATTTGTCATATACTTGTCATATACTTGATATATACTTGCCATATACTTTTCATATACTTACCATATACTTGATATATACTTGTTATATGCTTGTCATATATTTGTCAACTACTTGTCACATGCTTGTCATATATAGAGTAATATAATTTAACATGTTGGGTTTTAATAAAAATGGTGAATCAACAATTGATATTATTTTATATGTGTTCATGCTATTCAATTTAAAAATCGCAACAATATATTGGGTTCATTACCAATATCATAAAGTACTAGATCTGAGTATTTCACATTAAAATTTCATTGAAGCTTTATCAAGATAAATAATTTGGATGCTTTTTACTACATGATTGTTACAACAGCAAATTGAAAATGATTACTTCTATATACTCAGAGACACCTTAACACGTTGACTGCCATATGCCCCGCCCGCAGTACACAGTACATTTTTATACATATGCCACGTGTAGCCCCGGCGGTACATACATAATACTACTGAATAATCATGTTTTTCTTGTGGCACATAATGAAAACGGTATTTACTAGGTGCCACGTGTACCGCCGGCTGTCACAGTCTATAATGTACTACGGCACCGTAGGAATGTAGTATTTATATATATGGTGGCAGTCAACGTGTTAAAAAATGATTTTATTGTGCTAAAATTCTATTAGAAATAAGTCGTTTAAAGCTCCCCTCTTAAACTTAAAGAATTAGTTTTCGTAACAATTGCATTGCTTATAGGAAATAATTGCTGTTCCACTGCCCTTTTATGTCTGGGATAATGTCAATTTGTAAAAACAACTGCTCTCTGCGGTTATCCGCTTTTTAAAATATGTTAGATTTCAAAAAAACTATTGTTTTTATATTTTTCTAAAAGAAAATTTCCACTAACGATTTAATTATAGGTTTTTATTCTAGTTTTAACTTATTGATTTGTTTTAATTTTTACCTTTTGTTCAAACTCATTAAAGATGTTTTATTTCCATTTCCACCTGTTCCCATTATTTAATTAAATTAATTCAATAATTATTTTTCTTTTAATTCAGACAACTCCCATTAAGACATTAAAGTTGTAAAGAAATCACCAAAAGATTTTAAATTTTTTATTTCAAATTTTCAAATCTTCTAGCAATTCCTTTATAAGTTTAGAGCGTTAATGACCAACAGTCAATCCTCAACAATAAATATCTAATCAGCAACAAATTTATTGAGAGTAGTAATACTATTAAATCGTCTTACCATTAACATAAAACAAAGAATGTATGATGATGATTTTGTGGTTGGAAAATATTTTATTTTTGTTTTAATAGCATTTTATTTTATTTAGGAAACGTATTTTTATTATTTATATGTTGTATAAAATATATAGTTTATCAATTATTAAACTTTGCCTTCTTTATTTGATTTTTTATTATTTAATTTTAATTATTTGTAATTAATTATCATTGAAAATAATAAGGAAATTTATAATTTACATTAATCATAAATATTTTCATTTATCATTTCTGAAGATTTATAAGTGAAAATGAATTTACATATAAAAGTCTTAATTATTGTTAAATCTACTTGAAGTTGAAAGATCAATTTATTAATCATATCTCAACCTAAACTAGCCGATACTTCACATTTTTATTCCTTTTGACAGCTAGAATCTTGATTTAAAATTTTATGTTTTTCTACATTTTATTAATAATCACTTTTTTTAAAGCAGTTTGTGTGCTTGACTGTGTGTTTATTTAGTGTTGTGCATTTGTGTATGTGTGTGTGATGGATTGAGAATTAAAACATACATTTTCATAAAAAACGAAATAATTAATTTATATATAGAAAAAATATACATCTACTTGCAATAAATACACAAATTATAGATATCTCCTCCAAATAAGTGAATTTACCGTGGAAAAGCAGAAAAGTGTTTTTGTGACAAAAAAATAGAAACACATACACCGCAAAAGGGACCAAAATTCTGGACAGGAAATATTTATTACGGGCATTTATTATTATAAAATAGTTATTTTAAATATATTTCAAGCGCCTTATCACATTCCAGCAAATAAAATTTTAGTTCAAAACGATTTTAGGAATTCGCAAAAATATGATAAATTACCGGAATTTATGGAAAATATAGAGGTAAAGCATTGAAAACGTTATTTATTGGTGAATTGATGGTTTTACAGGAATTCAGAAATTGATAAAAAGGTTGATTGAAATGACGGAAGGTAAAGAAAATTACTGCAATCACATAAAAATTTGCCGAAATTATTTGTAAATAAAAACATTTTAAGAAAATTACAAATCTATATTTAAATAAAAATGTAATAAATATCACAAAATAAGCATAAATGACCTGACATTCTTAATAAATAGAAACTTTAACTTCAATAAAGATATGGCTAACTTTAAAAAATTAAAAATAATAAAAGAGAGCCTTTAAAAACTATAAATTTAATGAAAAATACAACTTTTAATAACTGAGAAATAAATTGTAATCAAAATATTTAAAACTTTGTTGACATTATTGATATTTGTTGATACAATTTTATTTGCGACTTCAATTTTATGTGCAAAGTTGCATTTTCCTAGGTCATAAATTCACTGGATTTGCAGAGATCATTTTGTAGTCCCATTAGCATCCTGGGATTTCCCCTTCCACTGAAACGATCTGGCTCGTAAAAATGCAACATTTAATTTTTAATTTCATCTTTTTATCTGTAATTACTCAGAAATAAATCTTACGTTTAATTATTATTGCAGTTTTCATGGAGAGTTTATGAAATATTTCCAAATGTTATAATAGATAATATATATGAATAACTTTTTTAGAAATCTTAGGGGAGAAAGAAACACTTCATGAACACAAATAAGGCAAGAATGAAAACCTTTAGATTTAGTGAGGAATTTATTATTTAAATGACAACAAATTCTTGTTAGTTGGGTAATGAATCATTTTATGTAATTTTTAATAATTGTTACCGTTGTTTAAATAATAGTTAATGAAGGTCTGCTGTCAGTGAGATGTTGCTAATTTTGAGTTCTGTTAACACATCTTCTAAATTATCTTGAATAACTTTTGCATTAAAAGATCTCGTTTTCCAATAATTGATTTCTAATTAAAAATGTTGTTTAATATTTAAACAAACTTTCAAGCATTGGACCAAATAATTTAAAATAATTTATCAGAGAGATTCAATATTAAAATTTTTATAAAAGTTGAAGAATTTTATGTTTAAATTTTAACCAAAGCTAGCTATGTCAATCTATTTTAAAAACTTATAAATTATAAGTTAAAATATTTTATAATAAAAACTTATTTTATTTTTTTTAATTATTGAAGTCCATTTAAATCTCTCTGAAGAAAATCCGAAATATTCAAATTTCTGCTGCAAACTACTCAACCTTTATAAATAAGGTAATTAGAAAATTATACAAAAATTATAATTGTTTGATGGTTTTTAATTTAAGAGTTTTTAAAAAATATATTGTTTTAAACAAATAGAAAGCGTCATTCAAAGAAATGTTGTACGATATAGTTCGACAGTTTTCCTGTCAGGATAGGAAAAAACTAAAATGTTGTAGATTTAATATGAAAGTCAAATAATTTTATATTTTTAAAACGTTTTTTAATTTGTTAATAATAATAATTTGTAATAATTTTTTCAGAATAGGAAAATCTTCCAACTGGAGTTTATTTGCATTTTAATAAGTTTCATAGACGAGGCTTAATTTATACTTTATCTTTCATTTTCTTTAACATCCGTCCTTTAATAGTTAAATCTCATCGTCAATTTTCCATATTTGATCATGCAAAAACACATATGGAATATTTATTATAGACAGTCTTGGGCCAGAAAAAATTTCCTTGAATCTTTAAAAATTTCCTGTCTTTTTTCAAAGATAATTTTAAGCCTATATATTTTAATTTGTTCAAATATACTTATTTTCATAAAACAAAGATCAGCTGGAAAGATAACAAAATTTACTATAACTCGGATCAGATTAAAAAGATTATTAAATTTAACCCTCGAAATTTTTAAAAAATTTATATAAAGCATTAAGAAATTTTTTTATGTAATTATCTTAATTTGTCTTCAACATGGTTCCAACATTATGTCATCATTTTTATAGGAAATGATTTTACCACTCATCTATCGGGTTCATTAATTATTATTGTTAATTTTATAATAATTAGCAAAAAACCATTTTTAACTCGGCATTTCATATGCTTCGCGTACCCCTACCGGGATTCGTGGACCACTGGCTGGGAACCTCTGATTATCAGCAAAGGTTTTCATTTAATGAATAATATTTACAAAGTGCAGCTACTATGAAACCATCAATATTCGTATAATAATAATCGTAATAATAATAATAATAATAATAATAATAATAATAATAATAATAATAATAATAATAATAATAATAATAATAATAATAATAATAATAATAATAATAATAATAATAATAATAATAATAATAATAATAATAATAATAATAATAAAATAATAATAATAATAATAATATTAATAATAATAATAATAATAATAATAATAATAATAATAATAATAAAAATAATAATAATAATAACAATCTTGAAAAAGGCTGTGCCGAAAATTCGTGAATACCATAAATAAATCTGATTAAAATTGTCAAATTTTGTAGAAAATATAATGTCATTGTTGAATCTTGAAAATAAAAGTTCATGTTTTATTTTTTATGTAAATTTTTAGATTGTATGTTTGTTTATCCGAACAAGAGTTTTTTATGTTTGGGACGAAATTTTGAAAAGATTGTAATTTCAATTTTGTTAATTAAAAAGATTAAATTTGAACTTCGTTATTTTTATTTTCAAACTGATTTTGAATGGTAATTAAAGACTTACTAAAATGGATAACGAACAAATAGATTATTGGAAGAATTTGTTGATCTTTGCCAAATCCAGCCATTTATTTTACAATTAGTTATTGAAGGTGACATTGTGTCAGAAGATTAATATATTGGGAATGATTCTATTGAGGTTACTGAAGAGATACAGAATGCAGCTGATGAGAAAAAGAACGAAGCAATAGGTAAATTTAGAGAGGGAAATTATGCTGAAGCTGTTACTTTGCTAACAAAAGAAATTAAGCTTAATCCTATTTATGCAATGCTCTATGCCAAAAGACCAAGTTGCTATGTTAAACTACTTTGTCCAAATGCAGCTATTAAAGATTCAAATAAAAGCCTTGAATTGAATCCGGATTCCGCTCTTGCGTATAAGTTCAGGGGAATAGCAAACAAATTGTTGGGCAAATGGATCCAATCCTACTATGATTTGAATCTTTCTTTGAAATCAGCTTACTCTGATGATGCATATTAACAGATAAAAGATGTAGAACCAAAAGCTAAATATTTCTATGATGATATAGATCAATTGGGCGCCGGCGATTACATGCAAACAGAGCATTCAAATGAGAACCAACAGTCATTTATAAATGAAAAAAATAAATTAGAGGTGAAAATCAAAAAAAATCCTTAAAATAATAATAAAAATAATAATAATAATATTAAAAGTAATAATAATAATATTAAGAATAATATTAATTTTGTATATTAATAATAATAAATAATAGTTATAAAATTTATAATCATTATTAATATTACAAATAATAATAATAAAATTAATCAAAACCTAAAAACTTTTAGCAATTAAATTTATTTTGTAATACTGTAATTATTACTGCTACATAAAATTAATTAAATTACTGAATTGTCATATAATCTTTAGGTAAATATCACGTAGAATGTATTTTCACTCGTGACAGGCGATCTGTCTATCATTTTTCATAGAATGGGAAAAAGGCGGTGCTTATGCTAAAATCGGGCTTCCCATACATTCGGGTACGTAACAATAATTATGATATTATTTTATGTTTATATTTTGCAGTAGCAATTTCCTATCAAACTGTTATTGTTTTTTAGGTAAATTATAATTAAAGTTTTTTGATACATTTAACTGTATCTGTATGCAAGTCAATTAATTAAATAACATTTTACAAATATTTTGGTATTCGATAAATTTGACAAATCCTAATAGTTTATTGGGATATTTTATATTACACATTTCATTGATCTAAATATGCGCCTTATTTTATTAATTAAATTGGTTTGTTAATACTGAAAATAAATAAATAATAATAATAATGATAATTAAAATAATAATAATAATAATAATAATAATAATAATAATAATAATAATAATAATAATAATAATAATAATAATAATAATAATAATAATAATAATAATAATAATAATAATAATAATAATAATAATAATAATAATAATAATAATAATAATAATAATAATAATAATAATAACCATAAAAATAATAAATTTAATATATTTTTGTTAACATTATATTTGGTTATTCGAGGGCTTTATTATTTTACTCCTCTATTTTATGTGATTTTTTACAGTTTTTAGTATTTATTTACTTCTTAACAAAATTTTCATTAAGAATGCAATGTCAATCAAATTTTTGGAAATACCGCTCAGTTTTCAAGACAATTTTTCTAACGCCATCTCATTATAATAGTTTCCCCTTTGAAACCATCTGATGTTTTAGACGTAAATAGCACAAATACTTATATTAATCTCAAAACGGATTTCACTGAATAAATTATGTAATATTTTTCCATCAAACTTAATTGTTGAGACTCATCTGTTGGGCAAATGTAATATGATGAATTATAATTCAGAATTTAAATTTATTAATTTCTATACCAAAATCACAAAAATTATTAATCTTAAAGTTTTGGTATTAATTTTTTCTAAAAGTTTCCACCTACCCCTAGACTGCTTGAAAGCCCCCAATTGCCTATTAATCTAATACCGCCGCTAAAAAGTTTCCGCGCCCACTTGGTGGCAGTACAACTTACTTTGAGAACCACTGAACCAGAAAGATGTTGTTCCAAATATCTGTTTAATTGTATAATTTTAAAATTAAATTGCAATCAGGCAATTTTATTATTACTCTCACTTTAAATTATTTTGACTAATTTAACAAATTGTAAATAACTGAAAAATTATGAAGTTCACTATTGTTTTCGCTCGATTTTCACGTGCTTCTGACTGTATGCCATTAATATGTATGCATGTCACCAAGCTTGGTTTTACCAGCCTCTCCAAAGAGTAGGCCCAATCCTTTCGGAAAAGCTGAAACATGATTGTTTCTGCTGTTTATGAGCTTCTACTATTTGTTGGTTGTACTGTGTTCCCCGTGGGGATCATTAGTCGTCGCCACCACAACACTTTATTCGAATTGACAGCACTCCCGCCAATCCCCTCCTCTAGCTCATGCCAGTTCAGAGCCAATTTTGAGCATCATTTAGCGATGCTTCACAGACATACCTTTGATTGGTTATGTCTGCTGATGTGATGATATTGGCTAAATATCATCCCATTATCCTCTAATTAATAGGCAGTGGCATCTAAGTGCCAGTGCTCTATTGGGAACTACGTGGTCTCCTACCCATTATTTTGCTATTTATGGGTATGAGGGTGCAGGCTAGCGAGCATCCAATGCTTCTACCCTCACTTTTATCTAATAATAGCATTTGTATCACAAGGTTATTAATGACATCAAGTGTCATTAATAATCCAACCCTATCTTGTGTTACTTTATTATTTTATTAATGTACTTGGAAGTATGCCATACCCCAAGTAACATTTTTATTTTTCTTTCATCTGTAGGGATGCACTAATAAGCATGCTATGCCACTAGGTACATATAGGTACATTTTAATACTCTATTTTACCTTTAGTGCAATATCATCCCTTTTACATTGTTATTATTATTATTATTATTATTATTATTATTATTATTATTATTATTATTGTTATTATTATTATTATTATCATTATTATTATTATTATTATTATTATTATTATTATTATTATTATTATTATTATTATTATTATTATTATTATTATTATCATTATTGTTATTATTAAAAAGGAATGATAATTCACTAAGTAGGTTTTTTGTGCTTCTAAGCACTCAGTGCTTGAGGCATCAATTTTTGTGTACTTATATTATTTATCCTATTGGTTACATGATCCATGTATATTCTGTAACTGGATATGACTGCGGTTGTCATGCAGATTTTAGCTAATTTGTTGACCTCTGTCCTATTTAAACCTATTTTAGCTAGGGTACTATTATTTCCGCTATCCCATGACCCCAGTGTACCTACTACTAGTGCGCTTACCGTTGTATGGCAGTTATTTGCTTTACCTATTTCTAGCGACAAGTCCTTGTATTTTTTATAATTTTCCTCTTTAGCGCTTTCAAAGTTAATAAGGTGGTCGTAGGGTACCTTAATGTCTAGGATGTGGATTAGTTTATTTCTCTTTGATTTTATAATTAGGTCTGGTCTTAGTCGCGTTTCGATGCCCGGTGGTGGTTTTTCTACATCAACGTGGAACCCCTTAGAAATTAAGTATTCACTAGCTTTTTCCATCACGTTGTTGTGTTTATTTCTCCTAGCATTGCATGTTTGGGTACAATGGTTAAAAATATGTGCTTGTGTTTCAGGTTCCTTATTACAAAGTCTGCATAATGTATTTGCGCTTTCCTTAACTCTATGAGTATTATAGTTAAGATTTAGCATATTATTACGGGCTTTGATCAAAAAGTAGAACTGTGGTCATTAAGCACATTATGTTTAATAAGGTATGCTGATTGTCTATTATTTCCTATAGTCTTAGCTATGTGTCCTTGACAAGTCATTAAATACCACTGTTCAGCATACCATTCACTAGTGAGGTCATGGAGTATATTAGAAGTCTCCTTAAGCGAATCTATATCTATAGTGGTCGCAAAGTTATTCCCCTTAATTTCTAGCTCAAAGCGCTCTTCTACTAAAGTAATTTTAATAATAATATTAAATTTTTCATTTAGCCTACGTATGGAGTTGCAGAATTTTGAAAAAATTGTTTTATGTACATATTTTTCCCCCTTAATCTCCGCATTTAACCATTTAAGTGATAGGTCGATATCTGACGTTTGGTTAGGAAATCTACCTTGGGTAATATTTATTAGCTCTTTAATTATGAATTCTCTCATTTTTTTATCTGTAGAGTTTAGTATTTTAATAAGGTGGGCAATACTTTGTATGAAATATTCATCAATACTAGGGACTACTCCTAAACGTCCCATTTTGATATTAGCATAAATAAAGTTATTATTAATATTTTGATGAATGTCTTGTAGGGTGTCTTTAATTTTACGTTTTATTTTTTGATCAAAGCCCATTTGTTTTTCTCTATGTTGTACTATCTTATTCTTATTACTATCTAGTATCATGTGGTTAATGTGGCAGTTTCTAAAAATAAATATCAGTCGGGAATGGATATATGTCTTATAGGCTTGGATTTTTTGGGTTGGGTGAAGGTCGGAAGTAAAAAGTTTTTCTGTGTCTTTAATGACTATCTCAAGGGTGTCGTCTATGCTATGTTTGCCCTTTTGGCCAAAGTCTACCCCTAAGTATTTATATATGTTATTCTCTCCTATGATCGGGATATTTTCATTAGTGTGATTGCGTTTTAATTGAAAATATCCACACTTGCTTGGTCTAAATTTTAAAGTGGCCATGTCGGTGTATTTAATAATATCTTTAATCATTTCTCTCATCTGGGTTCTGGTTTTAGATATTAGTACTATATCATCTGCGTATGCAATTATGGCAATTCATGATCATCTCTTAGAATATTATTTATTTAATATTATCTAACATTAAAATGTATATTTTTAATGATATTCAATTCTAGTACTCGATTTCAAATTAAAATTATACAATCAGAAGGATACTCATTACGTAATTAATTCCTAATCGGTGGATATTCAAATTTCCATACCCACTTTTCATCAGACAGTCATGGTTGAAGCATGCCTTTACTTTCCACGAAGTCACTTATTTTCTTTCTTAACCTTAATAATTTGCTCAGAACTTTCTTGCAACTTAGCCATTGTACTCCTGTATAATATGGTAAATCTTGCAATTCTTTGTCAATATCTTTCAACATGTCTCTAAACTTTATATGGTTGAGCCCATGTGATCTTTCGATGATTTTTTCGTAGTTACAAAGCTTTCCGTGGGCCAGATGAGAAGCTCTTGTTGATCATAGTTTGGAGACCCATGTTCTAGTATAATAAATATAATCTTTATCACTTTGTTATTTGCAAAATGCTATTATAGCTATTGTAACCGGAAGATTGAAAAAAGCAACACAACATTTTCATTTTGATTTGCAATTATTAATAAGCATTTCTGTAAAAGTTGTTTTTATTTATTTACGTAGAAAACGAACTCCTCTATTTAACAAAAAAATCCTATTTTAAAATATTCCTTTGCTCCTAACGCCTAAAAATGTTACTTGTAAAATAGTTTTTCAAAGTTTTTCCTGAATATAAATTCCACTTATCTAAAGCTCATTTGATATTTTTTGTCTTTTTAGCCGAGAAGTTTGCCTAATGTTTCACTGCTATGAAATTCTTTTAGCTTTTTTATTATTATTATTTTTCCACAATTTGAATCGTTTTCAACATTTTTCTTACATGGTGTTATCAAGATGTATAGTTTTTGTTTATATATAACCAATCGGTAATACGAAGATGCCTCTGATAATTAGGAAAATAATAATGACTAAAAATAAAAAATTTGCAATTTTTTTTGCATTTAAAAAAGATTATTCCTAACGTTAATTAAAACAAGAAAATTAATCTTTTTTTTATTTTTAAAAATTTAATTCGATTAAAATAAACATTCATCAATCTATTTATTATGTAAAAACAATATTGTACACTATTATCATGTCAAAAACGATTTTCTCCGATTAAAAAAACATTAATAATCTTCCTTGTTAACAAAGATAAAACGATCTCTAATAAATAATCTAAGCTTTCCAAATAATGAGATTCCCAGTATCACAAATAACCTAGATTTAAGGAAAAAAATTAACAAATAAATATTTACAAAATTAAATCCGCTTTTAGCATTTACAGAACATTGTCAGTTGTCTTTATCAATTATGGACACAGTGTCGGAATACGGAATATCATATACGTGATTTGAGTCTTTGCTGGTAAAAGGGGATCTGTTTTCTGGATGTTGAGATAAGAGGTGAGTCATTTCTGTAGACTGATCAAAAAAGTCGCCAGGATCATGGCGTCGTTTGCTGGGTTTCGGTTGGGCATTCGGCTTTTTCATTCTGTGTAAATTAATGATTAAAGCAGTAGAATCACAAATACAATCAAGCTCTATCATCAATCATTCCATTATTTCAATTCCATTTCAGTAGAGTAACTAAAGAAAATTCACTTTATAAATTTTTAAGCAGTAACTATTATTTAGGAGTATAGTGAAATTTGAATGTCATTAAATTTTCGGAAATAAATCATCATAAATATCATTCCTTCCCACAAATTTAACAAAATATAATTTTAGATTATAAAGACAGTTTTTTCATTTATTAAAATATAATAATAATAGTAATAATAATAATAATAATTATGATTATAATTATAATAATAATATGAATATTAATAATATATTTTCATTTTAAATAAAAATTAATTTCTAGCAAGTAATTAAGAATATATATTAAAAGAGTTAATTTAATTAAAAATTATAAACGAAATCATTTACTTAATTAGATATAATTCTATTCAAACTCCTTTGAAATCAATTATCTAGTTTTCTATTGGTCAATTTTATGTTGAATAAATTGCAATTTTTGCAGAATAATATTGAAATTTAAATTTTTTTAATTTTTAAATTTTATTTAATATTATATATATATATATATGTGTGTATACAAACCTTATGTTATATAAAATAATAAATTTGTGAAAAATTATTTAACATACATGAATTACAATCATACCCAAAAGTCGGTAAGGAATTTCAAGTTGGAGTTTAGAACAAAAATTTGTAATGTCTGTTTACAAATTGATAGGGTGAAATCTTTATATTTGAATTAAAATAATTATATTTGAAAAAAATTTAATAGCTAATGAAAATTTACCTCACTAAATGCCAAATTCGGTTGCGACATGTGTAATTTCTTAAATATATTAAGATAATTAACATTTTGAATTTCTAAATTCTCTGCGCCTGTCCGTAATACATGTATTAAAACAAAATTTACAATTAATTTTAGTCTATTGTCAACATGACATTTCCATTTCAATGTTTATCGAAAACAAACGTTTTCTAATAAACAATCCATAATTTGTTCGATTTCGCAAAGTATTTCTTTTAAAACTTCTATTTTATTTTGTAAATGTAATATTTCAAAAATAAATTTGTTTAAATAATAACCTATTTTAAGTTATAAATTGATAAAATATGCTGTGTCGAATAAATAACATTGGATAAAATTAATTGACAAGTTTATGGAATAAATATTAATATTATGTATATATTTAATAAATAAATAAAATGAATTTATTCATCAGATTTAGTCTTCATTTATAAAAAAACAAAAAAAATCATCAACTATTAAATTGCATGTCAATTTATAATCCGCCTGGTTTAGTTTGGGTTTTTTTGTTCAATAAGTTTCAGACTTTACATTGGTAATTAAGCTTCTTATCCTAGAGATAATTATAATTTCAGAATCAGTATTGCATTTAATTATTTAATTTATATTGAAAATTTATGTTAGATGGATCATTTCTACATGTTCATCAGTGTAACATGATAGAGCTTTTAATTATATATATATATATATATATATATATATATATATATATATATATACAGCAACAACAATTATTACATCATTATTGTTTCCGTGTATAAAGTAAGTAGTAAACTTATTATACGTAAATTATACGTAAACCTATAGTAAGCCTAGCAGAGACAGAATGACTCCAAAAATTTTACAATTTCACAAAACCATTGATAAAGACATAAAAATGCAAGTTGTGCAAAATAGAAAAAAAAATTAAAAAAATTACAATACTTTCAAAAATAAACAATTTTAATTATTTCACGTTCTCAACACAAAAACCAGTCAAAAATATTTTGGAGATTCGAATGAAAAGCAAATATTGATAACGTTAGTTTTCATTTGACGTGCGTATGAATTGCGGAGATGAAATAAATAGACATTAACAGAATTTTCCATGTTCACATTTCACTTTCTCATTAGGCCTATGTCAGTCAATGTGGACTTTACAATTTGCGATTTCCGTGCAATAACTAAGTTGAATTTTAATAATTGAGTCAATGGGAAAGACTACACGTCCATTTATACTACATCCGGAAAGTATTTGAATAGTAAATATATTAACACGGCTTGTAAATTATGTCTAAATGCGTCAAATCCGTGTCACCTTCAATGGTACAGGAATGCCTGGCTGACTCTCATAATATTTTATTAATTGCATAGAATGAGAGTGCAACATGGGGAAATATATTAAATATATTAATTCTATCTTTTTAGATTTGAAAAGCCATTTTACATTTCTAGAGGGAAACGTTTAAAGCCATTTTCCGAAATAAATAGAGCTGTAAGTCAAAAATATTGGAAAGATTCAAAAATTTTTTATAAACAAAAGAACATTATAATAAAAATACTTATTTTGCTATATATTTTTAGAGTTTGCTGCCATCACCGGCGCTAAACAAGCTCAATAAAAATTATCATAGTTATACAGTAGGCGCCATTCCATTTGGTTGTACACCATTTTTTCCAGCATTTATTAAATATGTTTCTTATTTTCCATGCTGTAACATGTAAGTATATCAAAGTTTGTTTAAAGTTGTTGAATTATCAAATAAGTAGATCAAACTAGGGAACACTTTTAGTAAATGGTGCAGAAAGGGGTTTACGACAAGTGAACGTGCAATTGTTATTGCATAATCATATAGGCACAGTTCGTTAAAGATTTTTTTAATACTAGGAAAATCACACCTCCCAAAGTGCATTGTATTTCCTACGCATTTCTACTCTTTCCATTCAATGGGCAGACTTTAAAACTTGTCTTACTTACATTACTTTCAACCAACTGGTGATCAAAATGTGTCACGGAATATTTTACGAACTTATTAAAATTATTTAAATATTGACAAATGAAAATAATTAAAATCATGAAATGAATAAAATGTTCGAAAAAATTTATATTTTAAAATATCTCATCCTTTCTGAAACAATCAAAATTCATTTTCAAACTTTAAGTTCAATAAATAAATATATAAATAAATAAATAAATAACCATTAATGCAAAATCCCAGTAATTAGAGTCATTTTGAAATTAATTCACAGAACAAAAAGGCATTATCCGACCCAATGAAAAAATAAATATCAAGGGAACTATTGTTGGTTTGAGTAATTACTAATATATAAATTGCCAGCTCAACTTAAACTGTAATTATATTTTAATTTAATAATAATAATAATAATAATAATAATAATAATAATAATAATAATAATAATAATAATAATAATAATAATAATAATAATAATAATAATAATAATAATAATAATAATAATAATAATAATAATAATAATAATAATAATAATAATAATAATAATAATAATAATAATAATAATAATAATAATAATAATAATAATAATAATAATAATAATAATAATAATAATAATAATAATAATAATAATAATAATAACCAGCTTATATAAAAAACAGAATTATATGAATTTGATGAATTAGCAAAATGATATTTTTGATTTATGTAAACATATAAATTCAGTGACAATAAAAAGGATTCATAAAAACCGTTTGATATCTGCATCAATGGATCAAGTGGTGAAATCTTCACTGAACTGTGAAAATAAAGGTCATTAAAATTGAAATGAAAAAATCAAATGCTTGAAGGCATGCAAAATTTAATCAATGAATTAATTGTTTAAATTTGACAATTTCACAATTCCCAATTCAAAATCATTGGTGAATATTGATTAAAACAAGTGAAGGAAAGAGTTTTGTTAAAACAGTTGTATAAAACAGAAAAACAAATAAAAAAAAGAATTTCAGTTGGAAAAAATATAATTTTATTAAAGTCATGAAAATAAAACGAAAAAAAATGTACGCAAGATTAAAAAAAACAGGAAAAATCGGACTTTGATATTGATTTAGGAAATTCAGAAAAATTCCGGGAAACAGTAGAAAACAATCTCAAATTTCAAATTAAACTCGGGGCAAAATTAATGTCGGTCAGTAAAATTGGACATTTTTCTTGTTTCTCTGCGCTTTTCAGTTACACCAAATAAATTGGTCACATTTTCAAATATAATAATTAAAAACGCCACATTTGTTTAGTTTTAACGATCTTTTAAAATATTTAAAATATAAAAACATGAATTTAGTGTAGGAAAATATATAAAGTCTAAATTTCTTCAAAAGAGCACTGATACGTTAAGCTCAATACGATTAACGATGAAAAAAGGTGGGCTCAACTTTCCCTCGATAAAGTGAGGATCAAAGACTTACGGCAAGAAAGATCGTCCAACACCCTGTTTGCTGATATATTTCATGGAATATGTCATATTTTAATAATAATTAAAAATACCATTTTAGTTTTGTGAATAAAGTCTATATTCACGGCTTTAACATAATAATACTTTCTGATTTTGTATTCTTGATAAATTAAGATAAAATAAAGAAGCGACAACATCAAAAACAATAACAAGATCAAAAAGAGTCATTATTAGAGTTAACATTGAGAGCTGATGTTGAAAAAATATAAAATCTTCAACCCATCTCAATTCCGTTTAGGAAAATTCTCCTTGAGATTAAAATAATGATTGATTTTATCAGAATAATTTTTTAAAAAACAATTATTTTAAAATTATTGCAAAATTTAAATTAATAAAAATTAAAGAATATTCGGTCTTTTATTCGCTCAAAGGTTTATTTATATCTATTAATTGGAATATTATAGAGAAATAATATAAATTTGTGATATTCACAAAGATTACTATTTTAAAATTTTAAATAAATTATTGAGTTAATATTATTATTCAGTAAGACTAAGCTTATGATCCAATTATAATTGTTCTCGGCTATCATAAGAAACTCAACCCAGTAAGCTTTATTTATATCACAAAATCACAAATGTTCCAATTTTCACTGATTATAAGTGTCCACTTAATACTATGAGCATATGACCTTAATGAAAAATTGTCACTAGCAAAATGAATCTGGTTTAGTCACTAATAAAAATTCCTATGTGAATCAATTTCATCTTTACCTTTGGTACTTGAAAATATTTGCTACAAAAATATTAATTTTTAATTTTTATATATTTTTTAATTAATTTATGTTTTTGAATTTTGTTACATTTTTCTTTTATACTTAATTTTTATTTTCACTTCTTTTTTATAATTCTAACAAAATTACAAATATTTTAATGACAAAGGATTAAATCAAGTAACTCAAAGATTTTTGGATGGAATTTCAAAAGTATTATTTGTCTAGTTTTAAGGAGGCCATAAAGAAAGCAATATCTTTTCATTGCTTCAATTGATAAGGAAACTTATGGTTTAAAAATGTAATAACAACAAGCAGAGTGTGAAATAAAACTTAAATAAATATTGTCTTCCTTAATTTTATAATTTCTTTTTGTATTGGTTTCAACTTTTATGTTGTAAACTCCTTGAGCTTCGATTGTTTCAAATCGAACTTCAAATAATTCTCATGTTTTGTTTTGTAATGCCTCCAACATTATATTCCTTAAATAAAGCAGCGACCTCTCAGCCAATTAAACACTATAATTTTGTATTTTGAACTATGAAAAAATACTTTTCTTTCCATTCCTCGCTATACTTTATATTTTGGTCCTCTATTCTTCTTTTCATTTGTAGTCATACTGTAAATAAGAGAGATATTAAAAATTAAAATTCATTTTTAATTGAATATGAATTATAACCTGGCCGTTGTTGAATAAGAATGTTAAAATTTATAATTAAAATATGTTTTTGAAGTAAATGTAAATTAACCAAGTGCACAAGTTTTTAAAATAAATAAAATGCTTTATTGCTTTTACAAGCAAATACAATTTTAAAACTCTTAAAAAGTATTAAAAAACAACTTAGAAAAAAAAGCATAAAAAACAAATTACATTATATTATTGTTAACAATCACTGTCGTTTTCACTTCTTAAATTAATTAAAAATGAATTTATATTATTATACATATTAAATTTTCATTTATTGATATAATTAGAACTGCCATTATAAAATAAATAAATTTTGTAAAGGTGTGATTAATCGACCACTCATATTCCTTGACTCTAAATAGCGTATTCTTAAATTTTGACCATTGCTAGTCTCTTTTAAACTACAGCAAAAATTCAATAGCGGGGCGCATCTAATTGGGGCACACTTTATAAGCGAGATTTTTTAAGTATATTTAGTGCAGTTTCTCCAAGTTTTGCAACTTATTTTTTGGTTAATTATTGTTTGATATAATTTTCTACTATTATTATTTTTAAATTATATAATATATTATATTATACAGATCTTTTCGATCCTTATATCATTCTTTTCATTAATTTGTGGTCATTCAAAACAACATTTATGCCTTTAAGTAGCAATGAATCAAAATGTTAAAAATCAAGTTTTTTGATCGTAGAATGACCTAAAATAAACGTAAATTGTTGTGCTACATGTCCTTGAGATATTAAAAAATAAACGTTCAGGAAGCTCATAATAGACAACTAAGCGGAATTACCAAAACATACTACAGGCAATAAAAACAAAAAGATGTTTCAGTTATGTACAAAATAGGATTTCAATCAAATAGTTGTAGATGTAAGCTTGGCAAAAGACTAATATTATTTCGTATGTTTTTAAAAGTATAAGCCATTTATTTTACATAGAATTAAAAAAATTTATTAATCAAAATGCATTTACCTTCTGTACCCGAAAGGAATGTTAGTAAATATCATTTTTAAAGAATATAAACAAATATAAATACTGAAAATCAAATTTATTGTGAAAACATAAATTAGACCTCAACCAAATATAAGTAAGAGTAAAATTGAGCTACCTTTATAACCAAACATGATTTATTGACTTTCTAAATAATAAAATTTAAAATAAAATATTTTAGATTGTTCTCTATTTCTATTTTAATCCTCACATGGTGCAATCATTTCCTACAGAGCGCTAATTAACTCATTCAGCGCATAAAGGTTACTCCTGTTAAACACATATCTAAAAATTATTTCTGAAGTGCTTACTGATTTCTGGAAATAATCTTAGTGTAAGATTTGTCACCTAAATGAAGAATCCAGTGTCCGTGTAATTTCTATATTTAACGTACAACAATAAAATGTAATTAAATTAAATTTTTCATTTTATTCTCAAAGGGTTTAAAAGAATTTTCTGTTTTTTAAAATCGTGGCTAACCAGATGGCATAACATAAATGTTTTCCGTTCTAAATCTGTTTCATTACATAAACGATGCATTGGGCATTTGGCTATAAATGATGTTTTTAATTTGTCAATTTACAAATTGCAATATTAATGTCCTATTGACAGTCCGATAGAATAAATAAATTTCAGAATCAAGCGATCGCAATTATTTTTTATTTCTTATTTGCGATCGCAAGTTTGATTTTATTAAAATATCTAAAATTTCAATATATATATATATAATATTTTAAGGTATTCACGAATTTTCGGCACAGCCTTTTTCAAATGATTTGAATTTGAGTTTTTTTTAATCTGCCATTAATCTAAATGTATATCAGTTGAAAAAGGCTGTGCCGAAAATCCGTTAATACCTTAAATAAATCTGATTCATAGTCAAATTTTGTAGAAAATATTATGTCCCTTATAAAGAAATCAGAGGTGAAGAACAAAAAAAGACCTTATAATATATATAATTTTGATATTTTAGATGACTCTTTGTTTTATGATAAATGCTGCAGTTATATTTAACTAAAACGCTCAATAGTTTAAATAACATCAAAAACGTTGTAACCTTCATTAGCCTATGATTTGTAGTTAGAAAACATTATTTCCAAAAGTCTTAATATCTCAATAAATATAAGATATGTTGATTTCGGATTTTAGACATTTATCCGTATCACATTTACGCATCGAATAAAATAATAATAATAATAAATTAATAATAAGCACTAATTATAAAAGTAATTTGTCGTAAAATAAAAATAATTTACAAAGCTGTTCTAATTGCGGTAAAATTCATTTAAATGTTTATAAAATATTATAAACTTATTTAATGCATTTCAATTTTTGTCATTAAAGTTATTTATAGTTATTACTATAATTTGTAAAATGACTATTTCAATATGTTGCTCAATAAATTAATGTGTATAGTTATTATTTATAGCGACTTATCGACGTTTTTTCATGATGTTAGCAAATGTCAATTATTATTACTTGTTGGCTTTGGTTATATGATTAATTAATGAATAACAATATTTCTATGCTATACATTATCAATCATTTATTTTTGCATATGTATAGAACAAAAAGCACCGTAACGCATGAATCTTAGGGCACCATAAACCTATGGTTGAAACAAACTTTATCAGTTAATTGTTTATAAATATCTCACCTTTTGCGTAACACCCAATATGATTTGGTATTTAAATATAGATTTTATTAAAAACGCAAAAATTACAATGAGTTGAAAGCACCAGGTCTTTCATTCAAGACTTAAGTAGGAAAACTCTTCTGAAAAAACTAAATCTTGAAATTTCAACTAAATTCCAAATTGATGCGGTGTTTCTAGATATTTTTTTAAATTTAAAAAAATTCACAAGCCACTTTTTTTAAACATAAAAAATGCTGCTGTGTGATACAGCTCAGTAAAAGAGTTTTGTTTTTTTGTTTCAAAATTGTAGGTCCTCACATTACCACCAAATGCTGTATTTTTCTCTTTCATCATTTTAAAATAATTTAAATAATTGTAATTCAAATTTTATAAATATTTTTTACATAATTTCAAAATTAAAAATTATTTTAGTTGTATTATTTTACTCACATTTTCCCTAAATATGCTTCATTGCAAATGTATTACCCGTGGGTCATTGACAAGTCTGTGCTATAAATTTACGGGGAATTTGCGGTCTGTTTATGGCATGGTTTTAAGATTACCATAAGCTGTTAGAATTAGAAAATTACACTTGAGATCGTCATTCAAATAAAATAAAATAATTTTTAACGCAATAATCAAAATTATATAAAATTTTTTGTACAATTTAATTTTCATAAAATTATAACATTTCGAAAATAAATAAAATTAGTTAACATTTAAATAAAAAATAAATATTTTTTCTAATAATATTAATTGTATAAATTTAAAAATATGGCAAATCCCTTTTATTCTACTCGGGTATTTGAAAATTGAAATTTATAAGATTTTGATGTGTAAATTTGTAACTGTTTGGGGGTTTAAAAGAATGAATTTTAAAAAGAAATAATAAAAGTGACACAAAAAATTAGATTTAAATAATAATAATAATAATAATAATAATAATAATAATAATAATAATAATAATAATAATAATAATAATAATAATAATAATAATAATAATAATAATAATAATAATAATAATAATAATAATAAAAATAATAATAATAATAATAACAATAAATTAATATTTTCTAAGAAAAAAATGCTGGAAAATTGTTCAAATTGTTTTATAAATTACATTTAAATTAATGGCAGATTTAAAAAACACTCAAATTCATTTTCATAATATGCATTTTATTGGGAAATACTAAAAGTAAAAGAAGGAAATATATATTAATAAACTTGATTGGCAAAGAGTCACTTTCTCAATTTTTAATGTTGTGCACTTTACACACATTCTGTGGCTACCTACCTCTTTGTTGATGAGTTAGAGTGGGGTGAAATAAAGGGGGTGATTGATGAAATATAAATCACAATTGTAAAGTAAATCTGAAATATAGATGTTTTTTTAATTTGTCGTAGCTAATATTTTCGAATGAGACTCAAACAGTTCAGTTATAAGCGGTATCTAATGTTAAAAAGGGTTTCACACAGATTATGAGAAATAAGTATTTAATAAGTTAACAAATGTTACAAAAATCTCCTACCTTGGAACGTGTTCATTTGTCAGCTGGTGATGACTGGAATCAGAATTCGAACTATTGTTTGTACTTTTTGATTTAGAGGAAGTTGTGAACTGATCAGAGAATGGAGCGGTGCTTATTAGAAGATTACTAATCATTCCATTATTTTTTAGAACGGACAACTCCACAAATTGCTCTTTGCGTGGAGACGATTTATTTTCTAAATAAATCACTTTATCTTTTTTTTAAACTTAATTAAAAATTATCATTTACCATTTTTTGAAATATTCTATTATTTAAAATTGAAAATTTTCTGTTTAAATATGATGAAATATTCTTTAATTTTTACTTATTTTAAGTTGATATTTCATTTTTTTTCAACATGAAAATAGATCAGAGATAAATTTAACACAAATTTTTAATACAGCCTTGAAACTTTATAACTCTTATTATTTTGCATATCATTATAACTATTTTATTATCAACTATTCGACCGCCATAATGACCTTCGCTTGCCATATATTTTACTCAATTTATTGTTACCAACATTTTATATCAATATAAATAAATTTAATTTCTACATTTTTATTCTCAATCTAATTTTAAGTTTTATATTTTATCATAGTGCAAAACATTAATTTTTGTTATTATTTCAAGAGTAAAGCAAAAAGATTAATTAAAACTAAAAGCCAAAATTAAGATAATTGATCTACAAAAATAATTTAGAATTAATTAAATATTAAAATTAATTAATATAAACAATTATTTATATTTTCCGGTATCAATTCTAATATGGAGACAATTGGATAACATTTTGAAGTTTTTTTTCTGTTACAATAAATAATGTCAAATAAATGTAGTGTTAAAGCTAATAATACTTTTTTCGGGGGTTGAAACAGATTGGCTTTGTCACTTTTATTGTAATATCATGAAGTCTTTGGATTTTAGACAAAAAGATTTATTAAGACGTTTAAATATTTAATGCAAACAATGTTTAATATTTTTTTTCTATTAAATCTTCTCAGTTCTTGTCATATCTGCCTTTATTAATGTTGCTATACCACATCATCAGACGTAATATTTAGTTAGGACGCATATTTCATTTGGTGTTGATTCCATAAAATTATCAGAATAACCAAATTCGTCGCCTGTATCAAGATAATCAGTAGTACTAATTTCTATATCTATATGTATGATTTTAATTTCATCTATGATTTTCAATTCTTCACTATGATTTCTTTAGTATGATTTCAATTCTTCATTATTCAGGCAATTTGAAGATGAGTTGTTTTTGTAATATAGAAAGTTATTATTTGATGTTTGAAATGATATTAAATTAAAATAAACAAAATCTAGAAGCGTGATAAAAATTTATTAGATTTAACATATTAAGATATTTAAACAAAGTTACTCTACTTTAACTGTGAATATAATTTAATTTAATATAATTTTAATTTAAATAATATTGTGAATAGTCGATTACAATAATTTATAATTTACTTGCTTCGTATTTCAGCGATTCCTTCTAGTCATTTTTCTAATTACACAAAGTGTACACTATATAGTTTAGTTACTGTTGTTCAACTTGCTAAACATTACTCGAACACAAGAATAACTTCATAAATCTGGGTAATGCATATATTAATCAATCCATTATTTAACCTTTCACTTTCTATTGATCAAACCTCCAATGATCTATATTAGTGGCCGGCAACCTATGACCCGTGGGTTATCCAGGGACCACTGAGAAATTTTTAGTGATCCAATAAACAATCTCAAATCTTACAGGGAAAATGAAACAGCTTCAACTAAGCCATGATAAGAGGTTTATTTTATTTAAATATGTGTTTACTTTTCTGCTAACATTTTATGATTTCTTTTAAGCTGTAAATATTGATTTGATGATAATAATTTTGTAATTCTCTATTTAATGTATTTTAGAGATAATAAGTAGTCTAAAATAGAAGTTATGTGACCCACCACCAAACATTTTTGTGAAAAAATAGAAAAAATACAAACTTGTAAAAATCGAAACCGATCGCTGATCTATATGTAATTGCAACATTTGTTTTTCTATGACTTCGTTAGATAAAACAAACCACATATTTGGATCATATCAAAGGACCTGTTTATAATGTGCACTTACGTTTCAAAAATGAAATGTGGATTATCAAAACTATCAAAAACTTGTGGACGAAAATTCTAAAGCATTCCACGGCAACTTTTTTAAACCTAGAAAAAAGCAAAATGACAAAACAACATAGCTATACATGAAAAGAGTTTATATCATAGTTTCCCAAACTTTTTTGACTCATAGACCATTTGCAGAGTTTTTTCCCTGCCTGCCTAATATTTATTTTAGTCAATACTTATTAATTTAAAATGTGTTTTTGAAGGCTGACAGATTGCCATCCACACTGAGAACGTATTTTTGAGTAGAAAATTGAAAAAAAAGAAAATACAAGTGCATATTTCGATTTGGAATGTTACAAATTAAATCCATAAAGTTGCGACACAAATCATTCGGTAAACGAGACTGATGGACAATCGCTCCATATTTGGCATCAATTTTGGAATTATCGTTTCAAATCTCAACATTCATTTTTTCGTAAAAATAACTCTTTCCATGAGTTAAGAAGATGGAAAAGCTATCAAAACCTTTTTAGGATAATGGCTCTTCATCTGCATCTACCGATATTAAATTTTATAAGTAGTTCACTTTAGCCATGAAACTATCTTTCAAAACTCAGAGTATTGACTCATTGGTAGTTCCAGTTGTTGAAGTTCTCACAAAGAGCAGTTATTCATTTTCAATGATAGTGCTTTATTACCAGGCAAAGTTTACTCGTCCAGTTGAATAGAGAAATGGTTTTATGCGAAAAATTACACACAATATTTCAATGTCATTACTTATTTCATCAATATGTCTTTTAACTGTGTTTGTGTTCAAAGGAGTCGGAGATTATCCTATCTTTTGTGAGATTCACATTATGTACTACTTTATGTCAGAGTCCTGTGATGGTTCGTACTGCAACGGTAAACCAGGATATGATAAGATGTGGAAGAAGCTAATTCAGCAAAATCCTTTTAAAGGCGTAAACAATTTGAGGAATTAAAACAAAAGTATCTCGTGCCCATTCATTCGTGCCCATTTAATGATTTAATCTGTCTGCGGATATAATCAACTGAAATTTGTTTTAATGATTTCAATAAAAACTATCAGAAATTTAATTGAATTAACTTAGGCAATTAAATAATTATTAGCTTGAAATTGAAAATCAGCGCAAAAATTGCGTAGCACTCTTGTCAAATTAATTGATTCCCACATTGCCATTCAGGCGGCTAATGATCCGTATAGCCCCCCCCCTACTATCACAATGAATGAGTTGCTGACAGGTTTGATCCAGTTAATTTCATATCTGATGCAGAATTTTAACAATATTTTAATTTTACATAAACTAACAGTAAATTCATTTTAATATAATCTATTTCGTCTGTTTTTGTGTGAATAAATAGTAAATAGTTATTACTTGCAATAAAAGTTATGCATGGAATTTAAACATTGAATTTACCCAATAAATTCTTTTATCGGATTAATTATTTTTACACATTATTTGATATTGAGAGAGTTATTTAAAGGTTATTTAAAAATTTTGAATTGTTCTTATTATCACCAAATTAACATATTGTATAACATCTCGCTATATATTTCGATCATTTATTAGTTTTCTTCCGACTAGAAATCACGCTAAATGAAGATAATGAATATTTACCGGTAAATAAATAGGTATTTCTGATTTCTGATAATAGTGAAAAACCTGAGTAATTATTAGGAGTAAGAGTAACTTGAGAGGCGTTGTTGATAAGATCTTTAAATCCTATAATTAATGTCAAAATCCTCCTTCTACAGCAATTTTGAATGTATTTAAATAATTGAACGTTATTGAAAGTTTTGTTAAAATTTCAATTTTTTTTGGTTTTATAACAATTTGTATAAAGTAAAATTAATAATTTTTGTGTTTATAAAATATAATTTGAAATGTTTGTTTTAAGCAAATATAATTTGATTACGAATATTATTAGTTAATTTTCTTAAATATTCCTTATTTTAATTTAGTTATTTTTAAAGTGATTTGTAGTTTGAAGAAAACTGATAAACGGTCAAAATATATTGCGAGATGTTATACAATATATTTAGGTGGTGTTTATTATTATGTTATTATTGTTATTATTATTATTATTATAAAAGATAATGAAATCTAAAAACACAAACATAAAAAATTTCACACTGAAAATGTATTGGAAAATATTAATACTCCCTTACAACTGGAACCCTATCGAGTCCCCAATGTTCAATGTGTTTTAATTTCCAGGTAAAATATGTACAAGCATTTATAAACTTAATTAAAATATCAACAAAGTTTGAACAAAATGAAATTAAATCAACGTGGTGCCAGAAGTCATTTACCTCACTATTTAATTGTATGACAAAATGAATTTCGAAATTTATCCCATAAAAAATTCCTAAAAAACTCAACGAAATCTTATTTTAAAAATGTAAAAATATTAAGAATTGTTTTGAAAAGTTTGAATTGTTTTTGTTTTGAATTGTTTTTTAAAATAAAAATTATGTAATAACGGAAAAATGATAAATTTTTAAAAATATTTTTCAAGAATAAAAAAAACAAATGCTTGACGTATTTAACATAAGATTTTTGTTGACATTTTTAAATTAGTTCTGACAACTGCCAATTTAGTAATGGGAAGGATAAATTCATCAGAATATAAATATTTAATGGTATTTAAATAATTTACATTCATTTTTAATTGTAAATTCCACCAAGTGATTGCGGTTAGTTTGTTTAAACCAATAAATCTTAGGCGCAATTTCGGTTTTGTATTTTCAAAAATATCACATTTAAAATCAGTTCAGCGTTTAATTGACATTAGAATAATTTTTGTTTTTTACATAGCTTATATATATATATATATATATATATATATATTAAAATTCTGATTGGCAGATAAAAATTAATAAGAAATTATAAATTAAATATGTATTATTATTAATTTTTTAATTTCAATAGTTATCAATTTTCTCAAATGTGTGAAATACTTTTTTTGTTCATTTTTAAAATTTAAATTCCTGAAAAAATCATTTAGGTTCAAATAAAAGATTATAATGAAATTATAAAAAATGGGAAAAAATATAAATTATGTTAGAGTGTATATTGTTAATTTCCATACAATTATTATTTTCTAATGTCTTTTAATTTCTTTACAGTTATTTCTGTTCAATTCTAGAAACTTGAACTTAATATGTCTAATTATTTCGCCGTTAAATTTAATTATAATCTCGGTTTATTGTGCCATTAACTGTTTTAAATATGTCTAGTAATACGTCAAAGATTTGCAAAGATTATCTGTGAAGTGAAAGCTATTGAGGATAACTAGAATAAGGAAAAAAAATAGTCAGATATGAACTCTTTTGTACTAACTTCGAAAAAAGATCTTACAACTCAACAAAGTTTTGTTTCTATTGAGGCAAATAGTGTGTATTATGCCGCCTTGTGTACTTTTTATCACCGCTCTAACTACTTACTAAATAATAGTAAATATTTCACTCCATATTGAACTTAATGCTCATTTGTTTTAAAAAACCCAGCAAAAAAAATATTTTTTTAAGTTATTTTCAGTTTTATTATTAATATGTAAATTTGGCTCGTTTAGCGCACTCGAATGTCCCTAAAGTGTGTACGTTAAGGAGTTAAATAAAGCGTTATTTTTAATTATGTGGAATTATTAGTAACTATTAATTATTTAAACTAATTTTATTATTTATTTATTGTGGTTTACAAGCTTCGTGTTTACAATTAGTTTCGTGTTATGAATATTAGAAAATATATAAAACTTATAAAGAAATAAGAAATAACCGTCATATATTAATAATAATTCGGAAAATAAAATAATTTATGATAAATAATAAAATTACAGCTAATTTAAATAAAAATTAATAATTAAATAAAGTAATTAATGAACAAAATTTACATAAAATAATTAAACATTAATCAAATTTAAAAAAAAATTTAATAAAATTTTTTTAAATAATTAATAATAATTAATTATTACATAATTTAAAATCGTGCTTTATTAATTAATCAGTATGGATTGAAATATTAACTGTTATTTTGTAAGTAGTAAATTGGTGGGTACGAAAAGGTGCGCCAAAGAGAACGCTGCACAATACTGAGGCAGTTTCCACGATGAAAGTTGCAACAACAGGACATACATCGGTTATAACATAAAACAGAAAAGGATTTACAAGTTTTTAATTTTTGAAACTAAATACTAAAACATTTTCTACAAAATTTTGACTATGAATCAGATTTATTTAAGGTATTCATAGTCAAATTTTGTAGAAAATATTATGTTACTTATAAAGAAATCAGAGATGAAAAACAAAAAAAGTCCTTATAATAAATACTAAAATTTTATAAAAATTGTGGAAGCCATATAGGAAAGTTGTATGAGATTTGACTGCAACTCCTGTTATATAAACTTAATTAATAAAATTGAAATTATTTATTAATTTTATTTTTAATCATTGAAAAGATAAAACTGAAAAAAATATATCAACGGATTTCGGAATATTTAAAAATCATTTCTGAAAGAAAACATTTTTTGCAAAAAAAAAGTTAATTTATATTAATTAAATTTAAGCTTGGCTATAATCGCGTTGAAACTGAATAATTATGTTATCTACGAACTGACACGAGTTTGATTGATATATAATTTATTGGAACACGTTCTAGAACTCCTGGAAACAATTCAGATTCCTCAAACTTCCCAGTTGTCAGAACTTGTGTCGACTGTTGTTTTATATTTCGTTTAATTGTCAATAAAATCACTCATGTCACTCAAAACAGACAAAACACCGTTGGCAGTGAAATAATAAATCATTTGATCAGTTGGGTGTAAATAATGTCGCCATTTTTCTCTTTGAAAAAGACAATGACCGAAGGAAACCGGTCGACAACTGGTTTTTATTTTCTACTGCCGACGAATCGTATTTTTTCCCCGGACGAAAATTGCCGTGGAGATTCATGAAGATTTCCAGATTTTTTTTAATACTAGCAAATAAATAAATGAGATTTTTGGGTTTAGTCTAAAAGTCGAATCCGTCGTAACATTGAAAATCGAAACAACAGCAGCTGTCAATTATTTCGTTGTCATTAAAATCAAACTACACCCATTAAATGTCAGAGGGACGTTTAGAATTAGTCATGCGGAAATTCATAAAAAATAATAAATAAATAAATAAATCGCCGAAATTCTCCCTTTCAATCTATTGCTAGGCTATGCCTATCAAACTTTATTGAAGATTTCATTAAAATCGGCCGACTGCATTTTTTATGAATAAAATTGTTTAGGTTTCATTAATGTCGATTAAAGTTTTTCTAAGATTATCTACAAAAAGTCTCTTTTTTTTAAATAAATAAGTTGAAAATATCATGAGAATCATTTGTTTATTGATGGGATGAGATAGGAAATCGGGCGGGGGGTTGGGGCAAATTTTTTTAATTTAAAATTTCTTAATTAGAAATCATGAATTGTCAAGTGTTTTGTCTACTATTCTAGAAATATCATCTCTAGACAAGAAAACGGTGAAAATGTAGTGAATTTCAACTGACAAATTTGGTAATGTAGAAAAAATAAATTAAGATAAAAATTGAAAATTTTAATGAAAAAGTTTGAATGAAAAAAAGAAAGAAAATCAATTAGTGAAGATTTGAGGGATTTTTTCTCTATAATAAAACTACTTTTAGAATTTAATTAGTTTAAAATTGCCTAATTGGACAAAAATGACATTAAATAATATTTTGTTTTGCAAATTTACTGAATACCTGAATAACTACGAAATCATTTTTTTTCAGCTTAGTTAAACAAATTTTATAATTATAATATTATATATATATATATATATATATATATATATATATATATATATATATATATATATTCTAGATTAGGGACTGTAGCTCCTTAACTTTAAAATGTTACTTTGTGTGAATAAAGATTTTAAAATTAAAATCGAAGAATTAATTTTAAGAATAAAAAGAATTAAATAAATATTTTGGAAATTAATGTAATTAAATTTATTTTGAAAAAAATTTATAATTTTTTTCATTGCCTTACCTTCAAAATATCGTGGCTAAATTATATATCTATCCAAATAATAAATTCTACGTATATTATGATTTAAACAAAATCCGCCGAGGAAATTCTTTCAACGTAGTAATGTATAAAAATAAGGAAAACAACAATTAGCATCAATATACAACGTATTTTTACACAGTCAATAAAAATATTTGCAATTTTAAAATGTAGCATTCACTTAGAGAAAAGACTTGAAAATCCAGATCATCAAAATGAAGATTACGAATAAAAGAAAAGAACAAAATGTGCCTCAAAATAAATCGAATCTTAAAAAGGAGACAGCCAAAAAGTTTAGCAATAAAGTTTTATGTTTATGTATTCATATTCCTAATAATAATATTCATATTCCTTAAAAATCTTTTATAGGAAAATTCGAAGTTTCCCAATTATTCTTCCTCCATCTTTGCTTTAGGAAATGATTACTGTAAAGTTTCAAGAAGTAGATAAGGAAAGACGAAGGAGAAATCAGTAAATCACTGAGATATATGTTGATCTTATCCAAAATGAGAATGTAAGTTCACCAAAAATCATGACTTCCCTTGATTTTAGTAGCCCCATACAAGTTTTCAATATTGCAGTTGGCTTGCTCAAAGGAAAATGAGAACATAACAAACCATTTTTTTAACAATCAAAATTATTATTTTTTTCTAAGAAAATCTAAATAAAATTTTTCATCACAATTTTGGCTTTGATTATTAAATCGAAAAATTTATGTTGACAATAAATGATACAACAGTTCACACTTTTCAGATAAAATTATTTAATTATTTTTATGAAGTTTGATTGGTCGAAATTTCAATTATTGAAAAATTTATTACTAAACTTTTATAGATAATCAATGATTTTTCATACTTTATTCTAATTTTTATTGTTCATTAAAATATTTTCTTATATCAGGGATTTGAATTTTATTGTTTGTCTAGGTTTTGATTGTATAGATTATTGTATATTTGTCTTTTTGAGTACTTTTTTTCAGTTATTTGTATATCAACAATTTTCAAAATTATTTAAATTAAAATTATTTAAAAATTAAATTTATTAAATCTTATTATTCACAGATAACAATGAAAATAAAACAACTTTGTTTAATTGGTATGTTATATTTAGATTTTTTAATTTATTAATTAATAAAGTTTTGTCACACATCCATACTTTCGTTTATTCTAATTAAATGTCATGAAATAATAACTTTTTATCCTGCAAAACAATTCATATTCAAATAATCAGAGTAGTATAGATGAAATTGAAATCGTACAAGAAAGTAGAGACTTGAGCAATTTCTTTGATTCGGATGATGAATTTGATACTCATGAGAAATTTATGGAATCAACCACCAATGGAATAAGCGAACTAACTAAATATTAGTCTGATGAAGAAAGGTTGACCACTCTACCCCTTAAAGTTTGAAGTAACATAATATTTGTTTATAATAAAAAGTGCATATTATTATAAACTTAAATGCGTTGGTCTAATTATATTGATTTGATTTACCTTAGGTGTCAGCTTTTACTCAAATTGAACGTGAATTATAGATCGAATAAAAATGTGGGCACTATAGAGTTATAAATTAAAACACATTATTTTTATTTTAAACAAACGTTATCTGGATATGAGTGCTTTAATAATTGGGCAAACATTTGCGAAGTTAAATTTATGTCATGAATTGGAAGATGTAATGGAAAATATATTGTAAATAATCATATTCAAAGTAAGTTTAGATTTATTCAAATATGTTTCTCCATTTTTTGTTTTAATGGTAGAAGCGTTGAAGTTCTGGTATATGACTACATTTTGGAAATCCAGGATTGGTTGTTATATCGGGCTTGATAAGTCACTACAAAGTTTTGGCTCACAAGAAATTTTGAGCAAATTTAAACAAATACAAAGAATATAAATGCATAAAAAGTAAAATACAATTTAAAATTAGTTTTTTAAAACAGTAAAAAATTACAATTTACATTTATAATAATATCTTTTATGGTTTTTTTTTAGTATTTTCAAAGGCATTATTGAGGATGGGATCTGTAATATTTATTTTTCTTATCCTATTAGTAGCTACGATAACTTAAAGAATTTTTTATTGTTTGACTATGAATCAGATGTTTTATTGATATCTATTGATAGAAAGGTATGTCAAAATCGTGAATATCAATTAAATTTCTTTTTTAATTGTTTTATTTACCAATTGTTCATTCTTTTTTTACAACATTGTCACGGCACTTGTAAAAGGTTTTTATCGTGTGGTAGATCACACTTTGAATACGTTGTATACGTGTTATTTGAGATGGATTTTATTGTGCTTTAAACATTTGAATATTAAAAATTAATTTTATTTCGGAATAAGATTTTGTGAAACCCCTCTTAAAAAATAAATCATAAAAATGTGATGAAAGTTTAGAAACTTACCAAAATGCAAATTAGATTGGCTATTGGTGGTTTCATCCGGTGTCCGATATAATGAAAATGGAATCAAATGGTTATTATTGCTATTTGTTGGATTCTGAATGTTTTTCTGGTCCGGATATTCTTGATTGTTAGGAACAAAAAAATTTACTGAATTGTGACCGATATCACTCATCGCTGCCGAATCAAATATAGGAGAAGATAAATAATATAAATTCATTTTTTCCTGTTCAGTTCGATTGGAATGAACGTAATCATTCGTCGGATCACCTATTCGATTGTCTGACAAAGGTTCAAAGATCTGTGTTGATGCATATGGGTTACAAAATAAGTTGGAAGATGCTGGAGAAAGACCTAAATGGTTGATATTAAACATTTTTTCGTTGTCATTATCATTGTCATTGAAAGTGTTGTCTTTATCATTGTTAGGATTTGAAATTAAGCCATCCTTTAAATTCTTACCAATCGGAGTTTCAATTGATTCGCTCGTTTTAACATGGAAAAACTTGTGACCGGGAATTCGAAAAGACTTACTGCAACAAAGATAAACGGTGAGAAAGGACAACATCAACCAAACCAAAATCGATGTTACAACAAGCGTTGCAATCATCCATGTCTTTTTAAACAGATTAATTTTTTGGCTATTTTCAATGACTAAACTGTCAGAATTTAATTGTAGATCTTCTGATATCCGGTGCAACACAACTGGAGTACTCTTTCCGCTTTCACCGACGCAATTCTTTATCGAGATCCGTATTAGCCAGCTCAGTTTTGAATTCACCTGCGATATGACTTTGTTCTGCGTGGAATCATTGAATTTCAACACGATTTCCGATTTGTTGGACTTCAAGTAGACATTCGATCCAGTAATAATTCCATTCCAGAATTGCCGATCTGGGAGGTCCCATTTGATATTCATCGATTCCTCTGACAACCATGACACTTGGACATTTTCCGGTGGTTGACTAGGTCTTGTTTCAGGCACCAATATCATTTTGGAGTTGCTGACCACTGAGTTATGGACGCTTTTGGAAAAAATGGAAATGTTGTAGCAATTGAAAAATGTGACATTTGGAATTAACCAGGAAACTTGAGCATAACTGTTGCCGGGGAAATGAGAAGACTTCGTGATGTTGATCTTCTGAAAATCAATCGGCACTTGAAAATCTTTGTCAATGTTCGGTGAAAAATTAAAATCTATGATTTTCAAGGTTTCGGTGTCCATGGATTTGAGGCTGCAATAATTATTGAGTGCAGGAACCACTGTGGAATCGTAAGGATTTCCGTTGAATTTCTCGACAATACACTTGAGAATCGACACCGACCTGTAGTTCAAATAGAATTGAGTGTATAAGATCGACTTGAATCCAGTCTCTTCTTCTTTATTCAGATACCATCTTAATTGGATTTTGTGATCTTTTGTGATTTCTGGTTCAATTAATTTGATCTAAAAAAATACATATAGATAAAAATATAGAAACAAAATGCAAATATTTTTTTATCTCTTTCACTGCAGATTTTTTTTTTAATTTTATCATTCACATTTTGACACGGCGTTTTGCTTGCTATAAAGAAATAAAGATTTTCGTTTATATTTTGAAATGAAAAAAAAAGGAATTTGATAGAAAAATCATGAGAAATATAAAACGGATATTATATTACATAAAATCTTGTTCTAAATAAATATAATAACGGACTTTGTATCTCAAGCCTCCTTAAGGGTTTCCTAGGTCTGTGTAGGATCATGTCAAAGGGTGAGAGTAAGGTTTTATTTTCTCTTTCTATTTGTCAGCAGCAACTAATGGTAAAAATTTCAAACAAAATCTTGCTAATTATTTTCAAATCAAGTTTTATTTATAAAATTGAAAAAATAAATATTTCTGAATGTGAGTTGACAAATTGAATATTCATTCATTTGCATCTATCTAATAATAAGCCTTTTCATTCAACTCAAAGCGTCGCAAAATTATTTGATTGGATTTTTTTTCTTAAATTTGTGGCAAATTAGACATAGAAATGCATAAATTTCGTGTCTAATAAAACTTTGGAGAAAATAATATAAAACTAGATAAAAAATCAGTGGAGAAAATATTTCTTCGTAAGCTGAAATTCGTTATCAATGGAAAATTGGATAATTAACAATAAAAGACCTTAGTGGCCCAAAACATAAAAAATACAAGAAAAACACAAACTGTCAAGCAGTTTATTGAAAACATTTATGTATAACTGTGTATAGGAAAAGGAGAGGTTACAGGAATTTGTAATATATATAACGCCAATAATAAACTCTTCTAAATAATAGTAAAAATGGATATAAAAAAATTGAGCCTAAATATGTGTTAGTATTGCCGTACTTTGAAGGCTTTACAAATTATAAAAGGAAGTTAAGTAAACAGATGGGAAATTTAGAGTATAAGATCGTCTCTAATTCGTGTAAGGTACGCAATATGTTTATTAATAAATCAAAAACTCCGGTTGGATTGTATTCTGATCTCGTTTATCAATTTACATGTAATGGGTGTAATGCCACATACATTGGAGCGACTTCCCGTCATCTCTTACTCCACACCTAGAGCATTATCGATTGAAGGGTTTGACCAATATTAGTGAACACAATAGAGGCTGTAAAAGTGAAATAGGAATGTCTGATTTTAGAATTTTGATGAAAAGTTTTAATAAGTATTGGGAACGCGTGATATGTGAAACATTGTTGATAAGGTCATTGGATCCAAAGATTAATGTACAAAGTGCTGTGACTACGAATGTGTTGAATGTTACTTAAATAGTTTACGTATGTTAAATCATGTGTATGTATTGTTTTTTTTAAAAAAAACTTTTTTTTAAAATTATTAAAGTAATTAAATTTTTAAATTACATTATTTTTAAAAGTTATTTGAATATATTTTTTAAATATTTATTTATTTCAAAATTAAATTAATAAAATAATTCGTTTAAATTAAATGTTAATTCATAATATTTTTAGTTAGTTTTGAGTACCTGAAGATGACAGTTATGCTGTCGAAATATATCGTACGAAAGGTTTTTATTGACGTTATCTTTTAATTAAATCGTTGCCAAATTTATTAAATTATTTTTTGTATATTAATTTAATTTTCTAATAAATAAGCACTTAAAAAAATAATTAAATACTTTTAACTAATTTTAAAATGTTATGTATATAAATATTATATTTTTTTATCTATATTATAATTTTAAAAATAATGTAATTTATAAATTAAATTATTTTAATAATATTAAAAAAATTATAACTAGGACATATTTCTTTGTTTACATCGGTTTCATGTAAACAATGTCTATAAATATTTGATACAAATATTCTGAGCTTACTCGAGGTATTTGGATTTTTTTCGTTTGTTCCTGGCTTATTTTCCGCTTTTGAAGATTCTTGACAGTTTTCCAAACATTCTTTAATAGTTTCTACATTTGGCCAAAAGAATAAATATCTTGTAAATGATGCATTCATTTCTTTAGTAGTACATGTCACCGTTCTTCATTAATTTTGCAAAAAGTTGTGAATTTGCTGGAGGCCAATAATTAATTCATTTCATCCTTATTTTCAAATAAAATAACATCAGAAATTTTCAGATTATATCTTAGCTTTAAATGAAAATCTTTTTTATCACAACCTCCTTTATCCAAATTCCATTTTGTATGCACTTCTTCAGTTTTTGAAATTGCTGATAGCTTTCTTGAGCTTCAAAAATCTGTAGCAATACTTTTGTCTTTTGAACAAACAGAAAATTAATAATTACAATAAATTAATTGTTACAAGCTTATTTTAGTATTTTACAACATGGTCGTGTATGAAAAATTAAATTTTCATTAACAAAGCAATTATTTTAATTTATTTATAATGCATGAAATACAGGATTTTTCTTTGCATTTTTTACAAGCATATTTTTTTTCCAATGTAAAATTTCCACATACGTATTTTTTGCATATATCGCAAATATTTATACTTCTGTTCTTATTACAGTAACCTGTTTGACACTGTTTACGAGTATCTGGTTCATTGGATATAGAAGTTTGCTGTATATTTGCCACATGTGTTGGTATATGGCTTCTTGTCTTTACAAAATCAGTTGCAAGTTGGTTTGCAAGTTGAAACCAATAATCTTTTCGTGATATATTTTATCTCTGTTGTTTCCTTATATAATATCCAAGCATTGATTATCTAGTATATTGAAGAAGACTTGTAGTGGCCATCTTCTAGATCCAAATTTTGTTCTATATTTTTTTGCCATTTGATCTGATGAATCTACACAACACTTATTTTTGTTATAAAATGAGATAGTTTTTGGTAAAAGCTTGTTATTTTTGCTAATTTCTACTGACTTAGGTTTCGAGCTCAATAAAAGTATTTTTTGTGGCTTACTTTTATATATGGTAAGTATAAAATTATTTGCATATTATCCTTTTTATTTTTACAAATTTTGGCAATTCCCGTTTCTTAGCACATATAGTTCCAACTAACGTGGGCTTTTTCGTAAGTAACTTCGTTGCTAGCGGCAAGTTTGTAAGCCTCAGGGTAAGCGTGATTATTTGTTTTAACTAATAATAAATAAAGTAAGAACATAATAATTTTGGCTAATATTTTGTCCGTATGTTGTATCTGCCTATGTTATTTTTATGTCTTATCTTTGAATAAAACTCGGTGGTATGAAACCGTGAATCCGGAAAAAAAAATTAGTGGAAATTGCCACAAAACTTGAAAGAAATCACCATATAAAATTATTTTCTATTTATTAACCTTAGTCAATTGAATTCATTGTTTTTTATATTTTATCCAAATCTTTTACAACTGTTTCCATTCTACTGTCATTCAATCATCTCATTAACTCACCATACTTTATTCAACCAACGGCTGATAATTAATTTCAGAACCATGAAGAATTTAAAGTATACTTTTATATTATCATATATTAGTCGTGATAGTTTCCGTTATTCTTCGTAAATATATTTCGATATATTTTATCCAATAATTTAACCAATTATTATTATTATTATTATTATTATTATTATTATTATTATTATTATTATTATTATTATTATTATAATTATTATTATTATTATTATTATTATTATTATTATTATTATTATTATAATTATTATTATCATTATTATTATTATTATTATTATTATTATTATTATTATTATTATTATTATTATTATTATTATTATTATTATTATTATTATTATTATTTTAAAACAAAAATTAAAAAGATTGAGATATAAACAATAAAACTTGGAAAAAATCCTTAAATAATACCAGAATGTCAAAATTCGAATGAATGGAATTTATAATTATCAATAAAATTTAAACAAATTCCTGTAATAATTTTTAATTAATGGAATCTTCTGACAATTTCTGTGGATTAGAAGCTTGGAAAGGATTATCTTTCGGATATTTTTGCTAAATCAGAAAATATAAGACATTTGATAAATAGTCGTGATCTTCAATAAATATTCGTTTCCAACTTCGATTGCCGATAAAAACAAAGTTTGATTTGCAATATCAAATTTATCTTTTTCGTTTGCGCTGCCGCCGCCGCCGCCGCCGCCACCGCCAGTCGGATAAACGGAGAGATATTCGCAGTTTGGCTTGGAAAATGTCAATTCATTGAAATGTATGATTGAGTAAATAATTTAAGACTAATTAATTAGTTGATTTGGGAAATTATTTCTAAAGATCGGCACAAGCATGGAAAAGTATAAAATTAAATTTTCACCAAAGAAATGTTCATTAATCGGCAATTTCCCATTAAACATAAAATATAGAAAAATAAAATCTTGAAATATAGTTTTAAAATTTAAAAATTATATCTTTAAATAATTAGTGGTAAAACTAAATTTTAATTTAATTTATTAGAAAAGTAAAATCTCGTTTCTTGACCAGAAATATAATGTATTAATTATCCATTTATTAGACAGTTCAACATTTCCTTGGTACCCCGAATAAATGATAATGAAACGTTGTATATATAAACTAGATACATGTAGCTTGAAAAATAAATTTGAAATCTAATTTACATCTTTTGTAATTTTTTAAAGAGAAATTTTAATTTTTTTTAATTTTTCTTTTGTTTTTTCAATATAAAACTATTTACACCAGCTGCTATTTTTCGAAATTTAAATTTCCAACTTCAAAGAATTCACTAAATTACAGAGCTTTTGATAAATTTAAAATTTACATAAATATACTTTTTAAAATTAATTATTAATTTTAATTTATTTAATTTATTAATTTTAATTATCAGATGAAACAAACACGAAATAAGGGTTTGGTAAACTACTTTACTCTCATATAAAAAGAATAAAATTTTAAAATACCAAAAGATATTTTTATTTCATTTTTTGCAACATTGAATAAGTACTCCTAGCAATAAGTAAATAAAACCGATAAATATATTGGTTAAAAAAGTTTTTGTTTATTTTTTTAGTTTCGGGATATTAACGTTTCGCACAACGCAACGATTCACAGATATGCATGAATAAGAATTTGATAATAGAAATGAGACAAAATAGATTTTTTTCTAACATTTACATCAGATAATGAAGTCATAATATTTATTTATTAGAAAATACGTTTCACGCTAATTCTCTCTAATTTTAAACAAATAACAATAATTAATTTTTAAATATTTAAATATCTTAAAACATTTAAAAATACATAACTCTCCCTTCATTCTATTTATTAAACCAGTGGATTCTTCTCTTTTTAATATCATTTCTATCCGGAGTTCCACTTGGAGTGGTGTTTGAGAATATAATTAAATTAAGTAATTAACTAAATAAATATTAATTAAAAAAGGATTAAATGAATGTATGTCATGGATTGATGAGGTATGTAAATTACATCATGTAGCTTACATTACTTTACGTTTTATATAATGCATATAGTACTAGGAGAACTTAATTGGAAATTCGCAATTGTTTACTTGGATGCTATTTTAATATTTTCGAATGAATTAAATGAACATTCCAAAAATATAGGAAATTTACTAGAGAAGATAAGACTTGCTGGATTAAAAATTATTCAATTAAAATGCCAATTTTTAAAAGATGAAATAAAGTTTTTGGGACACATAATACGTAAAAGTAGTTTGAAGATAGATGAAAATAAAATACAAGCAATTAAAAAATTTGAGAGACCTAAGGTTATAAGCCAATTAGAAGTTTTTTTAGGATTAACTAAATATTATAAAAAATTCATAAAAGAGTATACGAAGAATTACAAAAATTTACAAAAATTATGGGGAAGCAAAGAAAAGAAACCAATTTAGACAGAAGACTAAGAAAAAGCATTTATCGAAAGATAAATTAATAAACGCACAAATTTTGAAGTTCCCAGTGGTCTGAAGACAGATGAAAATAAAATACAAGCAATTAAAAAACTTGAGAGACCTAAGGTTATAAGCCAATTAGGAGTTTTTTTAGGATTAACTAAATATTATAAAAAATTTATAAAAGAGTATACGAAGAATTACAAAAATTTACAAAAATTATGGGGAAGCAAAGAAAAGAAACCAATTTGGACAGAAGACTAAGAAAAAGCATTTATCGAAAGATAAATTAATAAACGCACCAATTTTGAAGTTCCCAGATTTCCCAAGGCCATTTATTTTAGATACCGATGCTATTTTTGACCGGATTGGTGCGGTTTTATCTCTTATTTTTATATTTTGCGGTTCTTTTCTTACTGAAACCTCCTCCTTCAATTTAAACAGTCGGCTACCTCTATTGTATCCAACCATAGTTTTCATCCTAGTCATTACTCTTTCAGCATTGTTTTGCACTTTCAAATTTATTTCTTCTCGGCTATTAATTTCTTTCTATAAAGATATTTTTTTAACATGAAACATATTTATATACCGCTTAAGGTTTCTTCATGGTCACACAATATGCTTTTTTATGTGCTGTTAAATGTATCGAGCTATAGCCTATCACCATTGCCTTGCCATATTCCTTCAGTTGGGTATGTACTACCCAAACAAATCTGGCGTTCGTGTTCAAAATAAACATCTGTTTTCTCGAGGGAAACTATTATTGGTGTTTTATAAACTATTTTTAATTTTTTAAAACATTATTTGCATTCCTCGGCCCATTCTCGCAGGCTTTTGTTGTTGCATATAACGGAGCTGCAATTTTAACGTAATATTTTATAAATTTTCTATAATAATTAATTAATCCTAAAAATCTTGTTTTGGACCTTTTGGAATGGCGACGGACTTAATTTTCTCTATCCTTTTTGAACTTGTATTAATACCATTTTCATTAAATATATGTCTTAAAAATACTAATTCGGTATCATAGTTATGATATTTCTTGATTTTATTTTTAGTGTTGTCCTTTTGATTCGACTGAAAACTTATTTTTAAAAAAAATATCCCATTAATCAAAAACATATCGTCGAGATAGACAACTACTCCTTTGAATATTTAACCTTCCAGCAAAGTATGCCAATCTATTAACACAGTATTGACCTCTTTTGGTACTAAAAGCTGTTTGATCTTGCACTTTGTCCATAATATCTATACCACCTATAAATTCTGGTTTAATAGATTTCAAAACTATAACTTCGATTTGTCGCCTTTTTGAAATCAATCTTACATTGTGTTACATGTATTCTTCTTAATGTCTGTTCATAAATAATGTCAGCTCATTATATAAACAAATAATGTTTTTAAAGGAATTTTCATAAACACAAATCTTGGTAATTAAATTGGAACAGATTCAAAGCATATTAATGAGCATAAATGAAATATTAAAAGAAAACAGATCAAAGATGTACAAAAAATATGTAATCATCATACTATTAATACAAACTCTTAATTAAATTTTATTAATAGTATATTTACGCAAATATTTTAATTAGTTTTAATTTTCTTCATCTTAATATTTTATATTTTTAATATATTTTATTTTTCAAACTTCACTTAATAAAAATTACATTGAATATTAGTGGTTACCTTAAAACATTTGATTGATCTATTGCCATGTAAAAACAAAAAGTGTATTTATGTCATCGAAATTATGACAGTATCATTCGAGTTAATTCATTACAAGTGATTCATCTGCAGGTCTATCAAATATAATAATAAATATTAAAAGCAATATTTTTGAATAAAATTAATAATAACCATTATCTATTTTTAGTTTAACTTTGATAATTTATGAAAATGGAAATTCCAGTTTTAAAAAATCTTGTTTAAATATTTCAATTTTTGATTAAAGGAAACATTAAAATTATATAAAAATGTTAGGGAATAATTAAAATTTTCTTACTAATCAAAATCTGTTATCCGATTAATCATTAAAAAGAAATTTTTTTTCATCTTCTTTGTCATTAATTTTGGAATAATTATTTTACAAAAATATAAACTCAAAGAAATTTGAATCATTTTAAACACCGAAATTATAGAAAAAATGAATCACATTTCACTCATTGCAAATGATAGACAGGAAAAAGGAAATTTCGTCCTAATCATCTCATTTCAAAATTCTTTTTCTTTAAAATTATTCTTTTTTCTGATAATTTATTTTACAATCGAAAAATATTTTAAAAAATAAATAATATTTTAAGTGACTTCACAAAATGAATTTTGAAATGAATCTCGTTGTGATCATTTATCATAAATTATAAAATAATATTTTCAAAAAATGTCTAAATTTCCCAATGTCTTTTTGAATGAATTAAAAAACTAAAAAAAACCTTTAGTTATAATTTGCCTTCACAATCAAAAACAAATATATTTTTCTGGATTCTATCAATTGTTTGATTTCTGATTTTTGTTCATATATGCTCATATATATTTTTGACTATATATGAACCGTAAATATGTCTTATCTACATTTCTATTGTGTCTCTAGTATTGGAAGGGACTTTTAATACCAATGTTGACCACTTTTATCCTATTTTTCTTCATTTCATATATTATTATATCATTATGTTGGTACTTATTTTGCCATAGGTTTCATCTCTAATTTTACGATCTTTTTTTGTCAACTATTTCTTCACAGATTCTTATATCATCTGATATCAAATGAGTAACAGAGACGACACATGAATCTTACAGCTCCTTTTCCTTCCGTTTACTAATGACCAGCTCTTTTATTTCATTGCATATGTAAATAATAACCTTTATTATTTTTTTTGCAAATGAAAGACTTCGTAAATGTGACAGTAATGAGCAGATCAATCTGGACAAAAAAACATAACCAGGCGTCAATGAGAGTGTTATTATGGTATCGGTGTATTTTCCTCTGGAAGTCAAAAACCACTATGGAGTACTTTAGTCTTTGAAATGAAAAATTATTTAAAATTAACATAATTATAGTTTGGAAAATTAAACCAGAGTTCATCCGGGCTGCGGACACAATGGAGCTATTCGGGATTAAACTTCTTTTTCTAGTAGATCAAATCTATCTAGATTTGGAACTAAACATGTAATACCTTTTCTAAACAACTAAAATAATCTGAAGATTGGAAATATCTTAGTAAAATTTGTGAATATATTTATTATTTAAGAATTTTTATTTTGGGTTCACAAACTTGGTTAGTCATGAACTGAAAATTAATGGAGGACCAATCATGCATGTCCTAGCAGACAACCTATGCATATGGATGGTAAATAGAACTTTTGATAAAAAGAACTAATAATTCGGAAGTGTCACAAAGCGCTAGGAATACTGTATGATTTATTGTACAAAGAATGTTGAAAACATCAGAATGTGTGATTGACTAGAGAGGTATCAATTCAATCACAGAAAAAGAAACTTTTCCAAAGACCGACACTCAATTTCTTCTAGGTTACTTAGCATATTCAAAATACTTTTCCTCAAAAGAGTAAAGAAAGGTAAAATACCAGGTTAGGAAAGCTCCATAAATTCTTGATTTTACTGCTTTCAGTGCTAGAGACAATTTTGTTTTAACAAACTGGCGTTCGGGATAACAACAAACTAAGTTATACGCGTTTGGAAGTATAATTTTTAAAGAAATTATAGTATATTTGGAAAATATACTTAATAATAGAAAAACAATAGATAAACATGATGTAAGAATTCAAAATGCAGGTTTAATGAAAAATCCTGAAAAATGTGATTTTTACTGAAAGAAGTTTGTTTTAATTGGTCATATCATAAGTGAGGATGGAATCCATACAAATGATAAAAATATAGAAGATGTTATAAATGCCAAAATATGAAAAGCAATTAAGGTTCTTTTTAGGTATGGCAAGTTATTATAGAAGAACTAAGCAGAACTACTCTTTATGCATCAATAATAGGGTGCGAAAAAAGGATTTCGTGATCAAAATAATGCGATGATGCCTTTCAGATTCTCAAATAAATGATGTGTGGATCACCCAAGCCGGGTCAGCCAGTAGGAAGTAAAATTTATTATATTCAATACAGATGCTAGCTTTGGTCAGTATAAGGCCAGCTCAAGTAAGATAGTTCCGAGACAGACATAGCAAATTGGTCTGTTCAAAAGACAAAAGTATTGCAACAGATTTTTGAAGCTCAAGAAAGCTATCAGCAATTTCAAAAACTGAAGAAGTGCATACAAAATGGAATTTGGATAAAGGAGGTTGTGATAAAAAAGATTTTCATTTAAAGCTAAGATATAATCTGAAAATTTCTGATGGTATTTTATTTGAAAATAAGGATGAAATGGATTAATTATTGGTCTCCAGCAAATTCACAACTTTTTGCAAAATTAATGAAGAACGGTGACATGTATTACTAAAGAAATGAATGCATTATTTACAAGATATTTATTCTTTTGGCCAAACGTAGAAACTATTAAAGAATGTTTGGAAAACTGTCAAGAATCTTCAAAAGCGGAAAATAAGCCAGGAACAAACGAAAAAAAATCCAAATACCTCGAGTAAGCTCAGAATATTTGTATCAAATATTTATAGACATTGTTTACATGAAACCGATGTAAACAAAGAAATGTGTCCTAGTTATAATTGACAGATTTACAAAATTAGTCAGTTTAACAGCTACTGAAAAATCTATATCAGGTATTGTATGTATTTATTTTTTTGTGAAAAAAAAATTGGAAAGCCAAAAAATATACTTTAAAAGCACATTTTTAAAGAAAAATCAGATGCGTTCGAGAGTCACAAGAAATTTACGCCATCTTATCAACATCAACCAAATTTTCTTGTAAAGCTAACAATGAGAACGATGATAGACCTCAAAATTATATCCTTGACTCGAAGGAGTGAAAAGAATAATTTTCTGGAAATCTAAAAATGGAATTTATATTGACACAAAAATATTGTAGAATCGATAAAAGAAAACATAAAAAGAGCTGCAAAAAATATGAGAAGCACAGGTCCAAGCAAATAAAGTATGCAGTAATTTAAGACTGGAAAGAATGTTTGAGTGCTTAAAGAACTGCAAATAGAACAAAAGATATATAATACAATATGAAAAAGTGGAAAGTCTTATAAAGAATGGAAAAATAACGTAATTCGTTTTGATATCAATTGTATGGAAATAAATATTTGAATTTGGAAGTAAATTATTATTATTAATTATTTCATGTAATATAAGTAAAACTCCTTCCTTCTTGATTTTCTTGTTTTTAAGCTCTTCATTCACTGTAAAGTTTTGAATTTTCAACATCTTCACTTTTCAATTAAACTTTCTGCTATTCAATAATTAGAACAAAACGTCCAAAAATCTTCTTCCAGGCAAATCATATTAAATCCCTAATTTTAACCCAGTTATTCCTGAAACTTTTTTTCTTATATTTGATAATATTTTTACAAACGTGCTATGCCTTTAGTAATAAACTAATAATTCAAAAAAATATAATTATAAATTTCAGTTATGTCGTTTGAAATTTTAAACAAAATAAAGATAATAAACAAACAAATATTGATAATTTACTATTTGAATATGTAATTATGTTGTTTGAATAAAGAGAAATTTGTAATAAATAAAAAAATTCTTCAATTACTGTCTCTAATAAATACCAAATAAAAAATTTTTGAAATAAATCATTTAGCTTTTTTTTTAATATTATATTCAAATTATAATAATAATTTACAATCTAATAATAATTTAATGTTTAACTTAATAATTTATCACTTTTTAATACTTCGTTAGATTAATATTCTTTAATAATTAAAGTTTAATTGACATTAATTTAAAATTGATATTTTAATTTAATTATTTAAATTTAGATTTAATTTTGTTGTTGTCTCAGTCGTTGACGATGAAATAAAGTTAAAATGTAAAATAAATTAATATTTCTCGCAATAATCCGCTTACTTTTGTGAATTGAAATCCGACATTTCCTGAATACGGTTCATCGCTCATGAAATTCTTTGTTTTAACATATTCCGTTGGCACGCTTGCTCTACCGATGCCGATATTTGTTTTTGATCTGACCAAGAATTGGTACCATGTATCCGGTTTTAGATTTTCAATTGTAATGAAATTATGTGGCCAATTTTTTCTATAGATTTCCCAACCGTTTTTAGAGCCGAAATGAACGTATTCAATCCAATACAAAACTTTCAGATCTGGATTGTTGTTTGAAGACCAAATCAAGTCTAAGGACGTAGATTTGATATTTTTCGGTATTTCTACAACTGGTGGCAAAGGCAACTCATTGAAATTAAAACTCTGAACGTCTGACAAACTGGTCACAACCTTTACATAAGCTGTCCAAGTAGCTTTAAGACCATGTTCATTAATTGCTTCACATGTATAAAAATTTGTGTTTTTTTTGCTTTGAACGGTTACAATCAAAAGATTTTCTTTAGTCGGAAAAGAAACTTGCCAATCTTTTACAATTCGATCTTTTATATTTAATCCCGAATACCAAATTATTTTAACAATGTCATCTCCTATAACTTCACATCTCAAATTAATATCCGAACCTTGAAGGACTGTTAGATTTTGTGCGGGTAATGAAATAACAGGGTACGTATCCAGTTGCGTTTTAGATACTTCAAGCCAAACGGATTTGTGCTTAACGTCTAAAGAATCATGGACATTGCAAGTATATTTTCCGGTATCTGACGATTGAGCATTGAGAATATTTAAAAAACCATCTTTAGTAACTCGGAATCTTGGATGGTTAAAATCATTTGGAAATATCGGTAGAGATTGAGGTGTTTCCCAGTAATACTAAATAAATGAACAATATTAAATATTATTGTTAATATAAGAAGCAAATTCAAACAAAAGAACAAAAAATTGGAGAAATCAAAATCAAAACCGACACGAAGATAAATCAAAGTTTACAGGGCTTAAAACCTTATATTAAAATTTAATTAAAATTTGAAAATAATTACCCAAAACCATTATTACAGCTTTTAACATTTCATTTATTTTCATTTCGAATTTTGTAAAATAAATAAAATTTTAAAACGAAATTATTACATCTTTTATCGGAACTCCTAGTGTTCAAAACATCCATAATTAATAATTTCAAATAATCAACAAAAAATATTCAGTTTTCAAAACCACTACGTTAGTTAACGTTAAATAAACAAAATCTTTTTTAATGAGAATTTCTAACAACATACTAGTAATTAGTTTATTTTAATTTTAATTTTAAAATGTATTTAATTTAAAATTTCAGCTTACAGAAATAAAAACATATCAAAAGTGATAGACAAAATAAATTGAACTAAATAACAATATTATAGCAATGCATCTAACCAAATTATCCACTATTATTACACCAACTATACAGTATACATTAATAATCCCCCATCTCTAACTCTCTAGAATTTTATTTGGAAGATTCAGAGTTGACTGTTCAGTGCTAGAAATCATAATTGATCGATTGACACCCACTATTGATTTCTAAATTCATTTTATTGATCAGAAAATAAAAATAAAATAAATGTCAATGTTTGAGGAAATGTAGAATAGATTAAAACTAATTGAATTTGCAATGATATAATTACGATGAACTATTTCTATCTACACTTACAAAATGGACAAATTGAATGGATCTACAGAAAAGTATTAATTCTCAAATTAAATAAGGAAAATAAAAATAAATAAATGTAATTAAATGAACAATAATATTTATCATTCTTCCGATGAAAAGAAATCACGAGGCAATATTCAGGAAACGATCGCTTTGAAGTTCATAATGAATTTTAGATTTTTTTATTTTCAATATCAGTAAACAAGTAAAATTAGATTAAATTTAATACCTAAAATTATTTATTATTATTATTATTATTATTATTATTATTATTATTATTATTATTATTATTATTATTATTATTATTATTATTATTATTATTATTATTATTATTATTATTATTATTATTATTATTATTATTATTATTATTATTATTATTATTATTATTATTACTACTACTATTATAAATGTTAGTGTAATTCAGGAAGCATTTAAGCTCACCCTAATAATTGAAATTATACTAAGATAAGTCTTTCTAATAATAATAAAAACAATTATTTCATAAAACAAATTAGAAAATATTTTAATTCTATTTTCACATGTTAAGTATTTACAGAATATTACCTAAAAATTTAGAATAGTTATTTGCAGAAAATTCTGATCAAACTTTCATGTAAAAATAATATTCTTCATAACAGTAAAAACCTAAGATTATTCGGTTGAAGACTTACTTGAAATATTAGTTGAAATTTTCTCTGATTATAGATGCTTTACACTTGTATTCATTAAAAAATAGTAGATCTAAATAAAATAAACCGATTTTTTATACTTTCAGATCTCATGGTTTAGTTTCCTTTTCTCTGAGATTTCTATTAAAAAAAAACTCTAGAATTTTATCCTTTACAGTCAGTTGTTGAACCGCTGCTTATAAAAAGATGGATTTTGTTTGTTTAATGTAGCGTGATTTTCAGTGATCGTACTTAAGATTACTGATAGTAAACTTCTACAAATATATGCCTTTATTAACACGTAATATCTAAATAATAAGTTTTCTTACACGATTCATTCAAACAAAATAATTGCATTTTATAATTAAATAAAAATGATTAGTGCGAGCAAATTGATTGCGCACAAGTCCCAGAAACTCACTGATAATCTCCCCCCAAATAAAATATACCTGATGTGCAGTATTGGGATAAAAAGAAAATTGAAATATGAAATAGCTTCTACTTGACTCGTTGGGTCAAAGAGGCAGAATTGTAAATCAATTCTAATATTTACTAGGGAAAATTATAATTATGTAAATTTTATTTGGCCTTAAATAAGATTATAAATTTTCAGTCGAATTATTCAATGTCTACTTGTAAATTTTGCTCTTTTGTTCTGGCAACTTCAATTTTCGCGGTTTAGTTGTCATTTCTTTTCACTTGATACCACTATAAATTGTCTTACGCTCTTTGGACACTTATTTTAGCAATGATTTCTTTTACACTTTCACTTACATTTAAACGATTGAATTAGTTAAAATTCTTTGCAAATAATAATAATAATAATAATAATAATAATAATAATAATAATAATAATAATAATAATATTAAAAATTATATTTTCTACAAAATTTGACTATGAACCAGATTTATTTATAATATTCACTTGACAAAGCTGTGCCGAAAATTCGTGAAATATAATGTTATTTATAAATGAAAAAGAATCAGAGGGAAAATCAAAAAAAAGTTCTTATAATAATAATTATTATTATTAATATTATTTAAAAGAAATTTCAATCCAACATATATATTATTTAAAAGAAATCTCAATCCAACATATATATTTTGCTACAAAATATTTCGACAGACTCACTCTCATAGTCAGGTAGATTTGAACTTGAAACTATATGGATTTAAACTGCTTTATTCAAACAAATTTCTTCGTGAAGCTTTATGTCATTTATTAATCCAATGCCAATATTTTATAATTGTTTTACTCAATTTGAAAGAATTTTAGAATTGAGGAAGATATGTAGAAATGCAATGAATGAAAAACTGTCAATGATTGAATTAGCTTTGTTTGATATAAATAGTGAGGTTTATTTTTGGGTTTGTATTTTACATTATAGAATCGTCATCGTGTTTATTGATAGATTTCAAGTCTACTCAGATGGAATTCAGATCTTGGTTATGAATATTTATGGTGCAATGCCACATACATTGGAATGACTGCCCGTCATCTCCGTTCTGAAGTTCTTTATAAATGTCGACTGAAAAAATTGATTTTAATCAGTGAACACAATTGTTGTCTAAATTTTATAAGTGTTTATAAGTGGATTTAAGTCTTACTTAGAATTTGTTCGGATCTTAGTTTTCAATAAACATGTCATGGGTGCAATCCTGCATTTGAATAACTGCCCATCATTTCCGCTCTCAAGTTCTGGATCACAGTCTACTTAGGGAATTGATTGATATTAGTAAACGCAATTTTTTGACACAGGATGAAAATAAATGTATAATAGTTATGTTTAAAATTTTAAAATAATTTTGTTGAGAAATTTGAGAATTATAAAAGCAAATTTTTAATAGAATATTTTTAAAATATAAAAGAAGAAATTTGTTTAAATAAAAGTAATTTATTCTAATAGTTTCAAGTTCATATCTACCTGATGATGACAGTGAGTCTGTCGAAATATGTTGTAGTATAATATATATGTTGTATTGTTGCTTTCTTTTATTCAGTAATTCAATGCCAATGTTTTGTGATTATTATTATTATTATTTTTATTATTATTTTTATTATTATTATTATTATTATTATTATTATTATTATTATTATTATTATTATTATTATTATTATTATTATTATTATTATTTTTATAAATATTTAATATAGTCTCTTTACTTAAGATTCTAAAATGTTTCTTATTTTTATAATTAAAACATACTCCTGCTTTCGTGTTTTCCAAGTCACATTCCAGCATTACATTCACTCCTTCAATTACTACTTTTTTGAGGATTTTCACTTTTTCCTCATTTACATCAGAATAAGATACTGTGAGATTGAATATGCTTACCAATTTCGGATTTGAATGGTTTGTTACACAGGCATAAATTCCTCTATCGTTAAATTTAATATTTTGTTTATACAATTTATTTGAATATAAATATTTGTTTTCTATGTGGCCAATTGATGAAATCCACTTAATATTATCGTTATTATTATTGTTGTTATTGTTATTGTTATTGTTATTATTATTATTATTATTCGGATCGCAAAGCATTTCCACGTCATCTCCAGTTTTCTGCGAAATCTGTTTGATTGAGATATCGAAAATTAAGTCGCTGAAAGAATTCATTACCAACACCCACGAGGCAGAAGATTTTAAGTGAAAATATTCATTATTAGCAAGACAGTGATATTCGCCGGAATCAGAGAGCTTTAAGTGTTTTATTTGCATGGAACAGTTACCATGTTCATTGTTAGAAAAGATAAATCTTTTGGGATCATCTTGAATAGAATATTTCAACAATTCTCTTTGATCTTTGAACCATTTGGTTTTGGGGGGAGGATTACCGTCCGGTAATTGGCAAGAAAGAATTACTGATTGAAATTCTTTTAATATTTGAATACTTTCTGGTTGGATTTTGTAGGTTGGAGATAAATACGACAGACCTGTTTTCACAGATTTGCTCACAATCCAGGTTTTATCATTACTGGCATTGCAGTAAAATTCATAAGTTATTTTTGGTTGAGGATTACTAATGATTAATAAACCTTGTTCTGAGTCGGTTTTTAGATCCATCGCATCATCATATTGCATCAGAGATTTCGTTTTAGAGTCATGCCAAGTAATAGTTGGCATTGGATTACCTTCAGCAACGCAAATTAATTTAAGGCTGCCAGATCTTGGAAAGTAGTCATCTGATAGTCGTGTTATCCTTATTGTGTGAAAAAATGAAGCATTTGTCCAAGTTTTTAGAAATCCCTGTTGATAAAAGATGACTAAAATCACAAAATACCACATTCTTTTCTTAACGATTTTATTACTAAAATAAAAATGAAATATAATTAATTTATTCTTCAAATAAATAAATTATTATTATTATTATTATTATTATTATTATTATTATTATTATTATTATTATTATTATTATTATTATTATTATTATTATTATTATTATTATTATTATTATTATTATTATTATTATTATTTCTTGTGGAATTAACTTTTTTCAACAATATAATTATTACTTCGCAGTAAGGTCTTATTTTGTTACTCACTTATTTGATATATTAATTTATGCTGTTAACAAAGAATCACCGTTTTATACTGTTATTATTATTAAATATTATTATTATAATTGTTATTATTTTAACTTTAAATTTAATGTCTATTATATTTTATTTTTGCATTATATATACAGTGGTTCAGAACTTCTGGGAGGATTTTAATGGTCTTAAATATTAGTTTATCTAATTTCTAACGTTTGTTCGTTTTTAGTATTAATATATCATACAAATCGTAAGTTAAATTAGAAAAATGAGCAACAAACTTGTGCAAATGATCAAAGCAATATTCAATGTAGAATCCAATGAAGAATTCTAAGTTTTCCTGTTACTGTAGGGAAGCTATAAATAATAAGTTTCGTACATAGAAAATCAGAAACCGTAAACTTTCAATGAAAGATTTATTAAATATTTCAATGATTCTTTAGGTTGATAACAATTAACTTGCATGTCACAATAAATACGATCAAAAATGTTTATTGAAAAATTCAGAATATGCAAATCTGAATTAAATAATCCCTATTGTCACTTTTAATTTATTAGTTCTGATAACAAATTAAAATTTCATTTCTAATTAAAATTAAAGGCAGAATTATGTTCAATGAATGAAGGAAAGATCATGTTATAAAATAAAATATATCGAAAGTATTTAAACACAAGTCACACCGTTCTAAAGGTACTTATAAATGAAATGAACCGTTATCTAATTTTCAATAAACTTCGTTGAATATTGTAATGTAATTGTATAGGGATAATTGATTTCCCTGTCCCCTATATGTAAACCCTTATAATTATTATTATGATTGCCTGTATGTTTGATTAATTATTTTTATTGTCTGGGTCCTCGGATTACATCATTGATTATTATTTATACCAATGATGCATGTACTGTAGACACACATGTAGTATATATATTGTTTGCCTTTCATTAATAAATTCTTCACACATTGTTATTTTAATCTTCTTACAAATATTATTATTTTTATATTTGATTTATGACTTAATATAATATTTATTTAACCAATTTACCTATAATAATAATAATAATAATAATAATAATAATAATAATAATAATAATAATAATAATAATAATAATAATAATAACTAATAATAATAATACATTGTGTTAAAATATGCATTGCAATTATTAAATAACAACAATACTTTTTATTTTTACTATATTCATTTATTATTGTTAATTTATTATTTTATATAATTATTATTGCTGGCATTTTGGATTATAGATCAATTACTAAGATTAAAAATGAGTTTATTATAAAATTCTCATTTTTGTTAGCTGTTTCGTTCGGATGAATCCGATCCTCGCTGATGATGGAGGATTTTCTCTACGTTTAATTATTTTCTATAAGAAGAGTATTTATTTCTATTACAATTAATTGATTTGGAAAGGGAATAAATTCTGAGATTATTAAATAACTTTATCTCAAGATATATATACATATATACTCAATTATATATATATATATATTGTTATAAAATAATTGTGGTAGAAAGAACGATTTGAATTATATTCGTATTAAAACACAAATGAAATCCGCAAATTTTATTTTATTTCAACCAATGATATTTATGAAAATGTGTTTAAGTGGTATTTACCTGAACTAATTATCTATGAAAGTTATTAGTAATTATATATGAAAATTAATTCTTTTCCATATTTACAAGATAAATATCTTTTTAAGATTGCATAATTTTTAAATATTGATATTCTGAGAAATATGACCAATCAAAACGAAAAGTAATCTTATTAAAAGAATAAATATAAATGATTTAAACAACAAATATTCTATTAAGTTAGAGTAAACCGAAAAATTTCAAAATTTATAATAATTACAACAAGGGCTCAAAATACTTTTTATATTATTTAAAATCTAAAATAATAATAATAATATCTACATTAATTTTAAATTAATGTTGATTAACCTTTTGAGCCCGGTTTTTTTCAAAAAAATTAACTTTAAGAAAATCAATCTAACTTCGTTTTATTAATATAATTTCATAAAAACTAAAGTTGGTTATGAAGTTTTGTATGGAAATATCTAAAACACAAAGGCACACAAAGAGTCATTTGACAATCTGAGCAATGAAATCTAATCTTCATTTAATTATATGGCAAACTTTTCTTTGATTTCGACCACTAGATTCTTCTTCATCAAATGTAAATGGAAAGAGACGCTCAGCAAGACGAAGTGGTGGTGGAGAAATAAATGATCTTCCTTTAATTTCAGATGTAAAAGATTTGTATTCTGAAACCTGAAAGTGGCCTTTTCTCAATCTAATGATCAGCAGCAATAGATTTCATACCGAATCTTCTGATCGTAGTTGAGATTCATTGCATGTAAATATCTCAACGAAATTATCCATTTTATTTGAGGCCAATTACACAAATATAATTTTCACAAAACAAAAAACTAAAAATCACAAAATAATCAGCATTTGAAATTTGATAACATTTTAAGCACGTTTTATCACAGATGAAATTTAGTCAATAGATCGCTTTTAATTCAATTTTTAAATTAAAATCAAATAAACAATGAATTTTTAAATAGTCTCTTAATTATTATCCAAAACTCACAATTGGAACGGCCGGTACTCAAAAGGTTAATTAGTTTATTTTCTTGATGCTTCAAGTATTTTTAGCATTTCTAAGAATTTAAATGATGAATTTTAGCTTGCTTTAATTACAAATTTTGTTTAATCTTTTCCTTTAGGATTGGGTTAGCCATTAAGGAAAATAAACTCTTGCTTAGGGCATCAAGAAAGAGTGGGCTGTGCAGAGATTTGTTCTTGCCGTATTGAAATTTATGAATGTTTACCAGTTACAAATGAAGGTTTTAACCCGGTTATCATCAAATTTTAACAAGAAGAAATACCGAAAACCTCATAGACATTTCTACTAACAGAAATTTAATTACCAATTTCACAAAAATACGTTGATTGACCTTTATAGATGAGACCAGGTAAACATTCAGAAAATTCTTATTCTCCCCCTCCCCCAGTGACCTAAAATATTTGTGCAAAACTGCATTTTCATAGCCAAATTTAAATAATTCTAAAAATCGCAACAAATTGTGTGCGGAACCAGATCATAGATTGAAACCTTATTCAGTTAAATTGGTTATAGATCTTTCATGCTGTCTAAAATAAATTTGAATTTTTTTCGTAAAAATTTATTATTCATTATTCTTTGAAAGTTTTTTTATATGGAGAATTCACATTAATTATATGTAAACTTTTATATGTTTAAATATGTTGACTTTATACAAAATATCTAAATCAACAATCAGTAGTATTTTATAAAAAAAAACAATTTAATAACTTGTTTGTGTTGAGTTATAAAAGTGGGTAGGATTTTATTTGTGCTGACTCCGTGCATCCATTTGAATAAATCACAAAGAATAAAACAAATAGAAATGTTTGTTTTAATCAAAACCAGTTTCACAAAATTAAATTGTTTTTAACGCAAGTTTAAATTCGATATGATTGAGTAAGTTTACTAAAGATGAACTACTCGTGGACGCTTCAAATGGTTGATGCTTTGGGTAGTACGATGGCTTCTTTGGCACTTCGAACTTTTTTATTGTTTCTTTAATCTATATCCTGTCTCTGGCTTCTTCCAAATTGTTTTTTATTTATGAGGTATTTGTATCCTGTCTTTTGCTCTTTTATCTCACATTATATACTTGTTATTCAACAGCCAATTATCGCTTTAATCCCTAAATTTGATATTGACAGCAATTTTAGCACTAAAGAGATTATAAACTTTTTTATAGCGGGCCAATCCAAAAACATTTGTACGAGTTTGAGGGCCGGACATATTTTAACGTTTAAAATTTAAATAATACAACGCATGGTTTGGTATACTTATTATATTTTATCATAAAAAATTGAGATTGAATAATTCGAAAATTGAAAAAAGTTTCTGATTTTGAAAGATTTTAGTTTTCCAGAACTCGTGGATATGAATTTTAATAATTTTTTTCAAATGTCTCACTAGCCAGATAATTGTCGTGGCTCGCCGGACTTTGCCCACCTCTGCCCTAAACGTTTCGGGATTACCAGCAAATATTTTACGTAATTAATTGTTTAGTTAAGTAGTTTTTTTGAAAAATCTTTACCTGGAAACTCACTATCAATTTTTAGTTACTGTTTTCATTTTTAAACCTTTCTTTCTTACCTGATAATACCTCTTCCTCCACAAAAATATTGATTTTCAATTTTAATTAATTTTTATTTGGTTTCATTCTTGATTTAAAATTTTAAGTTTTATGTGTTTTTTATTTGAATTCAGAACTTTATTTAAGCATTTTATGCAACCCAAAAAGGTCCAAAATATTTGACCCTCAAAGATGTATTAATATAATTTAATATTAGTATACAAAAATCAAATTTAATTTTAATATTACTGTAAGTTTAGTTTTGTTTCGAAAAATGAATTTTTCTTTAAATGTATATATTGTTTATATGAAAGCCGGAGATAATATAAGAGATTAGGACTTGTAAAGGTCCTAATCGGACCTTGCTTCTCGTTATGTAGCATCATTAGTCAAATGGTAAATTAGTCCATTTTCCTTACTAATCAGTGATTTGAAACCTAAAAACGAAAGAGTTATATATCAGAGCGAATAGTCAAATACTAATGATTCAAGTATTTGGAAGTTTCGAAACGTCCCTGGAGAAAAACTCTAATTAAAAGTAGTCATAACTGGTTAATGTTGTAAGCTGAATTTTCAATGGTCTTGTGTACTTACAAACTCTAAAGTTATTATTCAAAATCACTTTTAATTTAATTTATTTCGTTCTTCATGTTGAAATCGAACTGCTCCAGAAGTCTGAGTCATTAAAATCTGGAAAAGTATTGCTAGAAGGCGAAATTTTTGCAATAATTAAAACAAGTTATTTTTTCGGATTATGCGTCAAATAATATAAATGAATAATTTTAATGAAACAATATTTCAAAGTGAACAAAAATATTATGTCAATATAAATTTTAAATTTATAAATTGTCAAGTTTTATTGGAACAATTAAACTTTAATTATTATTTATTTTGGAATCATGCAATTTTATTCAACATATAACTTGTCCATTCCTCTTGGGATCTCATGTCAAACAATTGGCCAGTAAACTGGTTTTAATTCCATTATTTTCCAATAAATTGTTTGGGAATTATTTGACGAAATTGTCACTAAACAAGAATAATAAATCCAGAAAAATAAATTAAATTATAAATCGAAAATTTGTGTATAAAATCATCATTGAAGGTTTAATAAGATAGAGATGGAAAATATGTATTAAATATATAAAATTTCTAATTTCTCACTTGTATTTTCATTGATAATGAGGAAATTAATTATTAAGTAATTATATTACGATATGAGGAAAATACCAAAAGGAACTTTGGGAACATTTTTTTTCTTTACCGTCCCTTATAAAATGATGGTTTACCCTGTAAACAAAATAAATAAAATAAATACAAGGAAATTTAATTTTTTGTTTTGATTTCAATCTTCTAATTTCTGTTATTTGTTTAAATAAACTTAATTTTATTGACATTTATTTCAGTTTCATTTAGTGTGTGGAATTAAAAATTAAATAAATCATTTTAAGATTTGTACAATAATTAGTCTGTAGATAAAGTAAGATCACGATTTCCATTGGTTCATCGCATTATTGGGCGAAATCAGTGATCCAAGGAATAAAATGATTTAAATAAATTTAGATTAGTTTTAAAATTGTTAAGGAATCTTTTGAAATTTAAATGAATTTCAATTATATTTAGAAAAAAGTTTTTGAATAACAGGTTTTAATAAAAATTTGACCAAGAATAAAACCAATTTCATGAAAACTTGCGAAAATATTTTAAAAATATAAGAAATTCTTGTTATTGCCAATAAAAAAGGAAGCAGTAATTTTTATGCCAGTTTAAGGAAAATTTACATTAAAATCAAACATAATTATTTATATCCAAAATTAACGTAAAATTATGTGTAAAATTTTCAGTAAAAATAACCACATCTGAATTTGGGTAATTAATTTAGTCACTATGATTTTCTGAATTAGTATAATTTTTAATTGTATAATTTTATTATATTTATTATTATTATTATTATTATTATTATTATTATTACTTATTATTATTATAATTATTATTATTATTATTATTATTATTATTATTATTATTATTATTATTAGTATTATTATTATTATTATTATTATTAATATTATTATTATTATTATTATTATTATTATTATTATTTTTTATTATATAAGAAATATTATTATACAAAATTTAATTATTAGTTAAAATTTATGTTGTCTGTTATTTCTTTTAATTAAAAAGATTTTCATGCAGATTAGTAATAAAAAGAAAAGAATTTATCTAACATTTTCAATTTTTCTTTTAGTGTTAAAATTTTTAAAAAAATAATATTTTAAAAAATCCTTGAATTGAAATTGAATCTATCAAATGTCAAAATTGTTTAATAACAGAAATTGTGGTTATTACAATTAAATAATAATTATTAAGAATTTTTATTATGTAAATCTAAAAGTATTAAAAATTTATTTTGTTTTGAAAATTTAACAAAATTATATGAGATCTAGAAACTCATATGTTTTGTTTGATAGCTATTTTAACGGACTAGAATGGCATTTCTGTTGGTTTTCAATGAAAGTTAATAAAATGAATATCATATACTACTAAATTAGTCAAAAAATTTTCATAGAATCATAATGTCATCTTAAAAAATTTCTAAAGTTTTATACAATTAGAAATGATATACAAAACATGATTAAAATTGAAAAAGGTTTAATCGTCGTGAATAAAACTAAAAACCTATAAAAACACTGTAAGAAAATTAAAATAACAATATGTGTGAAGAATTTTATTAATGACAGGCAGACAATATATATATATATATATATACTACATGTGTGCCTACAGCACATGCTCGTTTGAATGAATAATAAATGATGATGCAATCTGATGACACAGACAATCAAAGTAATCAATCAAACATGTAGGCAATCATAAACATTAATATAAGGGTTTACATATAGTGGGCAGGTTAATCAATTATCCCAATACAATTACATCACAAACACTATATAGAAATTTCAATAAATTCGTGTTTTGTTAGATTTTATTGATTTATTATCATGAAAAAGTGAAAAATAATCTAAAACACTTGATTATAAAATCAGTAAAACACCAAAATGATAAAAGTGCAACATTAATTAAAAAATTTACAAAAATTCGAAAGTAGTATTGATCGGGGGAAATTGGTATGGTTGAACCCCAAATTGAGAAACGAGTTCAGAAATAATAATAAAAATTTAGTGAGGGGTCCTTAAAAATATTATAAGACAAAAAAAGGAAAAAATTAATTACTAATAGGAAGCCCGAGTCAATGGGAAGTCCGAGGCAATGGGAAACCTGAGAGATGAGGAAAACCCGGCGTGTAGACGGAATAATATAAAAGGTTAAATTGGCCTAAACTAGAAAAAAGTTCTTTCATTACAAATAATTGACAAGAAAATAAATTTATTTAATTGAAAATATTTTTTATTATTTTACACCATTTTGAAAAATTAAGTAATTTTAAATTATTGCATTTAAATTGTTGAAAACTCCCACTTTGAAATAGAGACAATAAATTCATTCTCATGAAATGATATGGAAGAATGTAGGAAAATTTCAATTTATTGTCTGTTACAATATTGGCATGGATAATTTATTATTTCTGATAAATATTTGATTAAAAATTAAATATCGTGAATTCATTGAAATATTTACAGTCTGAATATTTTTCTTGAAAGCAGTCGAAATTTAAATGGTGATTAAACATGCAGAAGATAATTCAGCGATGCATGTGTGGTTTAGGGGGTGGGTACGCAGTCAGGTTTGAAGGATTTAGAGAGGTAGTTATTATCGCCTTGATATTTCCACTTCTTTGTCTTTTCTTTACTAACTGGAAGATATTGCAATTCCGGTGATGTTTCATAAAGTCGTCGTTAGTAAATGAATTTCTCTTTGCACTTTTGATTGTTAAGCGTAAATTTTTTGATTTGAAAATTTATGTCATTTTTGCTGATGCAACAAACTTTATATAGCATTCTGGAAGAGATTAATCTCTCAAATTTCATGATTTTCTGAACATTTTTCATCAAAATAAACATAATCTATTGCTCCTAAATATGACTCAAACCTCCATAATTATGCACTTCTTATAGTTTTATTTCTTTAGAAACTTATCAAACTAAAAACCTTACAACACTCCAACTTTATCGAATATAACACTGTTCACAAAAATTATTCAAAAAAATACTGTTGTATTAAAACAACTCAAACATTACTTACGTTATAAAAAAATGGTATCTCATAAAAATATATTTATTTATTTTTCATTTCCAATTTTACGGGATTCGTAATTGGAGTACCACATGTTGAATAAAATTACAAATAAATGATTTTAGAGCAGAGGTTCTCAACTTGGGGTACAAGAAAAGTTTCTGGGGGTACGCGAAAAAAATTCCAAACATTCCAAAGTTGTGTTCATCTAAGCAAGCCGAACCATCTATTAAAAAGCTTCTGTTATACTTTTTCCTTGTTTTTTGTGTAATGTATATTTCAAGCTTTTTTCTTTGTTACAATCTTTTTATTTTTTTAATAAACAGTTTAGAACTTATTTCCAGAAATGGCACAGTGTTTTCTAGGTTAGTGATTTGGAGGTACGCGTGTTAAAAACGTTTGCGAACCACGTTTTGTGAACGTTTTAGAGTATTTAAGATTGAATAAAAATTTTGAATTAATTAATATTTTTTGTAAAGATCAGTATGTTGGGTATACAAACAAAACCCTGTCCTAACAACGTCCGTCTCCTTTAGACCGTGCATATACAGACATTTATTTACTACTGTATATCGTAGTATTTAAATCCGAAAGTATTTGATTTATTGTTTGAACTGAATTCTAAACTGGGGGATTAGTAATTTGGTTGGGGATTTATTTTAAATTTTTGACAGTTTTTCAAATTCTTTTGGCTAATTTACGATTATATATATATATATATATATGTGTGTGTGTGTGTATTTAAAGTAGCAGTTGAGATCTGAAATCATTGTTTTAACACGATTAAAAATTTAATTGTATTTGTTACAACTCCAAAACAATTTATTTCTCATTTTTGGATAATCTCTTATTTAACTATCCAAGTTTCTGCAAATAAAAATTAAATTTTTTTTAATTTAAAATACCACAAAAATTTTTATTTTTTTAAATAAATTAACTTAGCTAAAAAAAAGTTTGGGAAAAAAAGTTTTCATAAAAAAATTATTTCATCAGAAAATATTTTAAGAATTTAACGCACATTTATTTGCAGTGTACATTGAATTTGAACATAAAATATATAATTAATGAATAATTTACACTTTCCATGGGCATTTACTAATCTGTAAAGGCGCCAAAATCAATAGGATTAATTGGGAACACAATAAATTCATGGGAATTAAACATAAAATTTTAAAAAATGGAAATTTTCAAATTCTAATTAAGAAATACATTTATTAATATTTAAATGAATTTAAAATGAAAGAGAGAAAATAATTCTAAAATTATGAGTGGATTAGAGAAATAGAACAAAATTAATATATATATAATTTGAATAAGGTCGACAATTTTAAATGTCAATTAAATTTTTAAAAAATTTATCATAATTTAAGACTAAAAAAATATTATAAAATCATAAAAACTTTAAAAAATATATTTCACCATGACATTGTGATAAATATTTATTAAATTAGATTATTTTTATTACTGTTGCATACATGAACAATATTCTTTAATTACATCGATGAAATATTGAGATATAAATTTCTTTATTTTGTATTTTAATAAATTGTTTTTTCATTTTTCTTTTTTCTTTTTTTTGTACATTGAGAAAGCAACAAATTTATAAAGGTAACTATTTTGAATAATGTATATTTCTTTACGAACTGTGCACAAAATAAATGTTAAAAATAAAACAAAATAATTATTTATTGTTGAATTTTGGATAAATTAAATAGATTAATTTGTGTAATCTGGTAAATTTATAAACGGTTTTCAGCGAAGGATTAAATATTCTTATTCGATTTTTTCTTTTCTTTTCATTTATTGCCATATTATATATTTAACAATAAGTCGCTACGCAGGAATTTATTCAAAATAATAACATTAATTTTATTAAATTTTTTAAATGTATATCAAATTGAAATAACGAAAATGAAAGTAAAAGTTTGTTTTGAAAATATATTTTATTTTTATATGATTTTATTCAGTTTTTTTTGAAATGTGTAATTTAAATTATCTCAAATTAAAATATTATGATATAAGAATAATATTTGATAAATCTTAAAATTTTACAATATATTTTTATTAATTAATTTTTTAAAATTTTTTTTTATTATTATGGGAACTACGTATTTATGCAAAGTTTTTTAAATTAATTTTATATGTAAAAGTAGATTGAAATTAGATTACAAAATTTGACTGTATATTACTGGTGCATGAAAAAGGATAAATCGTGGAACATAAATGATATTTTAAATTTCAAAGTTAAATATTTTTTATATGCAAAAATATTCGAAATAATATTAGTTCTTTATTCTCCAATTATGTAGAGATTTGATAATTACTTGCTAGTTTTCATAGATTGGTTAACAAAAGTTATTAAATTATTAAATTATTTATAATCGTTTTATACAAAATTGGAATTAAAAGTAACCCCGTTTTATTGTACTTTTATAACATTTGTTTAACTGTTTATTAACCGTCATTTAATGATCATTTCTATATTTCACTTTCAATTAATGTATAATTTTTCTTTCGGTAAAAATTAATAAACAGCTTTTCTGTTGTAAATAATCAGTCAACTGACAACTTGACAATACTTGAATAAGCGAAGCGTGACGTGACAAAGAACGACATGTACCATTAGCAATAATAAATCATAATATTTTTTTAACTATTAACTAAAATAATTTTTAGAAAGTACAAATGATAATAACAATTATAATTTATTTTTATTTCATAAATTATCAACTTTACATACAAAATATATTTACCTAAAATAAACATTTAGTTGAAATATTGACAAAATAAACATTTCATTTGTCAATTTAAAATAGATATTACAAAATTCTTAAACTAAATTCTTGTTTTCGTAACATTTTTCTGTATTAAGTTGTAATATATGAATGCATTTCTAATAAATTATAATGTAATTATTAGATTATGTTGCAATCAAATATCACGCATAATTTTATTTAAACTTCAAATTTAATATGTAATTCTATAACTAAACTGTGTTTGATTATATTTATATTTTCAAAAACGAGTAAAATTATACTTACTTAATTTTGATAAATTGTATGGCATTTTTTGATAATTTCAAAGTTTTATAATTTCACTAGGTCATAATTTTGAATATTTAAAACAAAATTGTGAAAATTAATTTGACTTTACTTTTTTAATAAAAATTTATTTATTTAAATTTTTATTTATATTCATTAATGATTCTTAATAATTTATTCTTATTTTTAAAGTGATAACAAGCTTTAAATGTACGATATTTTATTGTTTTATAAAAAACAAGAAAACCATGTGATAAAAACACCATTTTTCAAATTAGTAAAATTAATCTCAATTAAATTTAAAGATGATATCCTAATATAATTTTGTGACAGAATTTATGTTGAGTTAAAATATGTAGATGAGAATAAATTTTTATTGCTCGAAATTACAAAAAAAACACACTAAATGTTAAATTTGTTGGGCTTAATTATTAATAAGTCGATTAGTTCTTTGACTCCTCAAGTTCTCACTTTTCATGTCATAGGCAGAACCAAGAACAAGTAACTTATTCGTATTTTCAACAATAAACCCTATCGTCAATAAAATATCTATTTGCGTGCACCCAAGGTAGATCAGGTTAATTTACAATGGCTAATATTATGTTTTGCAAATATGTATACAATTTTGTTTGCTTCGACTGCCTCGTACACTTTGAATCAATTATGAACTTCAACTCTCTCGTCAATTTCGACTCTCTGGTCCTTTATATACGCGTTTCTAGTCAACAAACTAATCATACTAAGTCTTAACCCAATAATTATTTTTATATCTTTAATAATTAGACTATTAAATTAAAGAAGGAAAAACCATCAACCTTCGAAAAATAATTCCAAAAATTATCAATGCCGACAATTCAACGTTTTAATTAAGTCAAAATCCAAGAAAGATATCATAAGCGTGATGATGCCAAGATTTAGGGGAATGCAATTTTTTTGTGCAGTCTTTAATGAGAAATACCACTTTGTGTTTTGGAATTTCAATCTTTTCTAATATGTTAGAAGACTTTGGAGATTTATTATATAAAAACCAACTCACTAACTCTCATGAGGAAAATATTTATATTGTAAGTATTTTGAGCAAGATACACACATGCAAGCATACTCCAATATTGCACTTTTCACATTCAAACATATAAAGTAAGTCATTCGACTTCAACATACATACGTGGTGCGCCCAATAAGTTCGTGCAATACGTAGGAAGGAAATATTATTTTGTCATACAATAAAATTTTTATTGTAGCTATATTATTATAGGTTTAATTTGTGAAGTTTGTTTTAAATTATTAATACAGCTTATATTGACATTTGCCATGATTGATGCAATGGAATATCGCAGTGTTATTAAGTTTCTGGTATTACACCATGTTCCTAATGACCAAATGTTTTCCCAATTGTAGGAGACATGCGGTGAGAACTCTCCATCAAAATTTTTGATGACCATGTGAAATTTTTGACAAAATTAAATAAAGGTGTGAATCTTTACTGTGAGAAGACCGTCGAATCACAACGTGATCAGTGGCTGATGTTGTGAATGTGAGCAAAGAAACCATACAAGCAGTTCGGCATGAATTGGGAGTGTGAAAACTGGCGTCCAGATTTGTTCCCCGATTTTGTATAATCAGAGATGAGTGAGAAGTAATAATTTCAAATTAGTCGAATTAGGAATAATCGATTAGTCGGTTTTATTTAAATGTTCAAAAACTTACAAATGTTTTATTCAAAAAATATAAAAGTTTGAAAAAGAGTAGGTACTAAAAAATTGAATAATTTTTAATCAAAATTCAAATTTAATCTTTATTGAAGTAGAATTTCAAAAAAACAAGAACATTTAACGGATTCAAATTCCATCGATTTCTAATTTTTGTCATAAAATTTCCAGAAATAGAAAAGACCAGTTCCTTCTAAAATTTAAAATTTTTTTTTGATGTTGTACGATGTATTTGGTTTTGGATTTGGAACCATCATAAAAGAATCAATAGTTTTTTGCGTTTGTGTAAATTCAGATTCATGTTCAGATTACCAAATTCTTCTTCAACTTTTAACACTTCTTGTTCTGTTATATTTATATTATTTTCTCAAAATGTAAATAATTTTGTGTATATTTTATTGGCCAATAAACTTATATCAGCCTTCGAAGCACATGACAAAAATTCATTCGCTTGAGGATAAGAAAAACTTTTCAAAAAGTACATAAGCGATATTAGGCCTTTATTTCGACGCCCTTTGAAACGTCTTTTTAATATTTCAAGCAACTTAACTAACATTTCTCTATTTATATCCTTTAGCTTTTGTAAAATGTAGATAAGAATTGCTTATTCTTTTAATAAATTCACATTATTTTTTCCCAATTCATAGGCTCAAGAATCAATAGAAGTTCTTGCAATTTTTTTGATGTTCTCATCATTAATTTTGGTGGTACCAAATTCATCTAATGATTTATTAATGTAATCATTTACTCTAGAAAACGCTTGATCATTGCTACTTGAGAATTACATGTAGTTTTATAGTCTAATAGCAAGCTTAAAGACTTTCCTTCTTTGACCTTAATATGCTTTTGAAGTATGCTATTTCGAATGGACAAACTTTAAAAACTTTATTGTTTTTCTCGTTTCTAATAAATTTTCCCTAAATCTTCACTAGGAATTACTGGAATATCATTAACTTGCTCAAAATTTGAATTTCCATCAATATAAAAATTATTTTTATTGAAGCTTCCAATTTCGTCATCATTTTCCTCCACATCATTTTCTGGTTTATTATTCTCTTCGTCTGAATAATCTGAATCTGTCATCTCATTATTTTTTTTTGTAAATCAATTCTAAAACAGCCAAATGCGTTGCGTGATTATAGCTAAGTTGACTGATCGCGCCAATTATCCTTCCATACATGACCATGACTGCAGCACCATCATGCATTGAGGCAACAGTATCCGTATTCAAGTCAATATTAAACTTCTGTAGAAAATGTCTTACTAATTCTACAGATTTATTTGAATAGCAAGAGACCTCTATTAGAATTTGTGGAAAGAAATGTAACATTCATCGACGGTTATACTAAATTTTTGAGCATTATTTTTTCAAAATTTGAAGTTCTTTCTTCATTTCAATTTTTTTCATAGAAATCTATTACACATTTTTTAACGTTTCTATGCTTTTAGGAAAATGGAAATTTCGGCTTTTTATAAAATATTTTATTGCATCAGACTTTAAAATGGACAAGAAAGAAAAGCAGTTCTTTGCAGCACATTTTGCACTTAATTCATTTAAGCTTCCAAAAATCCATAAAGATGGTGTATATATGAGACCATTGTTGTCGATGGTTGGTATTGCCCAGTATAAGTTTTTGAATGGATTATTAAAACCGTTAATGCGATCAGAGTTTGAATATAAGGATAGTTTTGAGTTGATTTCTTGTATTGTACAGTTACAAAAGCGAAGTATAAATGATTTGATGGTTTTGTTTGATGTTTGCAGTTTGGTACAATTGATTGATACAATTGACTTATGTTGTGCATTGTGGGATGAAATTGATTCTGAACATCGCCTTTTGGATGTAAGCAAATAATCTAGCCGGTATAACCCAGTATAGGTATGCCCGTGAAGCATCGCAAAACGATGCTCACCAGGCTTTTGTGTGAAGACCACTGATGATCTTTACCGGGGTCACGGTACGAACCACTTGAGGCTGAAGCTTATCTATAAGGATTATATATTTTTTCAGAATGGTTAAGTAAAACCAAGATTGACAAAAAGTATTTACTGGGAAACCGAGAGAGGAAAAATTTGATGTAAAGCACTGAACCATTTATGAGGACCGTTAAAAGAAACACTGATTAGAGAAAAGTATATATGCGTAACTATCTACTACCGTGGCAGATACATATTACTAATAGACGTAAATAAACAAGTCGACAAAAAAATCGCAAATGTTTTGATGAACAAATGGATATTCAAATTTGGAGCACCAAACGAAATCCACGTTGGCTGTGGAAAGAACTTTTAAGAAAAACTTTCAGAGTCAATATTTTTGTTTCTAGTGAACTTACAGTTGGTAGTAAATAGACGGAAAATGGCAAATCTTCTGTGTATGATGTTCATCAAGTAAATGAATACAAGTTGCACCTCCGATTTCAATGGACCTATAAAGATAACAGGTCTTAGACTAGTTCGGCAGATTCAAAGTCTTTTGTAAAATACTTCTCAGTTTACTAGTAATATTTATTTATGTTGTCTTAAAAGCACTAATCTTCATTTTTCTCGATCTAAATAGCAAAATGAGACGGGAGTTAAGAAAAACTTTATATGCTTACAATTTTGCATGCTAGCAAGTCAGATTCCGTAATTTTTTTGGATATCAATGATGACTTTTCATCAAAACCTTGCAAGGACTTTTTTCAGTTTCCTCGCCAAATGGAACTCCAATATTTTGGTAAAATTATTTGGCAAAAGTTTTTTGATATTAACTTCTTTGATAAACACTATACCTTAAGAGTTGCTACTTGAAAGATCAATGTAAGCACACTTATCAGGTCAAAAACATTATTTGCAATAAGTACGATGTCATCAGCATATTCATCACATGAACAGAAGATTGAGCAATCTTTAAAGGTTTTACATTCGATCGATTTACAGGTAAAAGAACTGGATTAATCGCAATTTTTAAAAAAATCATTAATAAAGAAATAAAGTTTTCTAGAAGTAAAGTTACGCTCTTTAATACTTTTAAGAGTTATTCGAATCTGCCATGACGATATTATTTTTAAGGGATCAAGAGAGTGTCAGAAATATCAAGGAAATATCAGAAATGGACTTAAAAATTCCTTTTACATTGAAATTTTAAATATTATCATGTTACCTTTTAAATAATACTTTAACAAAATTTAATAAATAAATTTAATTATTTTGAATATTTTGAATATAAAAATAATAGCAAAATAAATGAATTGCAAAAAGATTTTATTTTAAAAAATATTATCATATGGTTTGCCATTGACCAGTATTTTCACTGGAGATATGACTTCGATTTGATTTGGCAACTTTTCACTAAATTTCTAATATTAATAAAAATATTTAAATTATTTAAAAATTAAAAATCTATTTTATTTAATAAATTTTTAATGAAGTAATTATTGGGTTTTTAGGTTATTCAGAGTTGTCAATCACACGCTTTGTAAAAGACACTGGGAAAAATATAATATAAATATCAGGATTTGGATTTCATTAATATCTTGAAAATATAATGATATAATAAATAATTTACTAAGTTCTAATTTCATTGAATGACGATAAACATGGTACATAAAATTAATTAGCATTTAAAATTTCCCATTGAAAAATTATGGCCTTTAAAGAGAAAGAATTATAAAGATGTCTATCATTATAACTGTTGAGAATTTGGCTAGTTTGTTCCCTTAGCATCCATGTAGTTTAGTAACTCGGAGAATGGATTCAAAATTGGAGTCTTTTCTCCAAGTAACAACAATAATTAAAAAAAAAGAAAATGAAAAATTAATTTTTAAAAAAATATTAATCAAAAATGAACAATGTGAGGGCACTTTTTTTTTAATCATCAAATATCGATCTACCGCAGAGTGCGTTTTATGTGAAACTAGTTAGTGCTATTGTTTGGAGTATTTCAGAATTTGGAAATTTAATTTTAATAAATATTTAGTAAATTTATGATTTATGAATAATTTTATAAAAATTTACTTACGATCATAAAATGTTAAAGCAAAAGTCTGAGCAGATATCAGATTTTAAACAATTGAATGAAAATGAACCACCTTTAGAAATTAAAGTCTCACATGAAAATAGCGGCCAGTGGTTATTAGATGAAGTTTGTGAATGTTTAGGAAACATACAAGAAAAAGATTATTTCGGATTAAGATATTCTGACAAAGATAAACAAAGACAATGGATTGATTTATCGCGAAATGTTTACAATCAACTGAAAGATTTGCACGAAAACTCCCTTGGTCTTGACGAAAATCCTAATAAAAAGGGTAGAAAATCTTTGTCTAGCCATAATGTGCAGAAAACAGTAGTGATTCAAATTTATTTTCTCAAGAAAGTATCTTAAATGCATCTAATGATAAAAATGAAAGTTTCTGGCAAAGTTTGTGCAATTTGTGGCGAAAGGAAGATTGTGATGAAGTTTCTTTAGTCAATGGAAATAACGTTTATCATAAAATTTCAAAAATCATGACAATAATTGATCAATTGGAAAATAATATCGATGATATATCTTCGAAGGTTAATAGTATGGAATTCATTATTAATATATATGACGATAAAGTGATTAAAGAATTAGTTAATCTTTTGGATTTTATTTTAATTATGCAAAGTTTGGAAAGCAGTATTTACGAAAAATATTATAAATCATTTTTGTTATATTATAGTCATCAAAATATGGAAACTAATGATCTTCCTTACAGTAACAGAATATCCCAAGATCAGTGGACCAGTAATAATAGAATATCGATCTCACGGAAGACTTCATATATTCATTCATTAAGCCACGCTCAAATATCAATTAATAACAAAAATGGGGTACCCGTTGTCAAAAAGAAAACCTATATTGCAATTGCGAACTCAGCAGAATTTTGTAAAAATCTTCAAGAATTGTAACTGCGATTTGGATCAGAATTTATTGAGGAAACAAGAAATATATTTAAATTTCCATGTCATTACCGCGAATAGATCAAAGAAAACATTGAGAACTGGCCTCATTTGATTCGCCATAAATCACGATTTAAATTTCAAAAACTATCCAAGGAAATAATCGACATTTTCACTCGACGAATTATAGTTGGTATACAAACTGAAGAACAAGATTATCTTCTCATTGCATCAGTGATTGTACCAAATGAATATAAATGCTTCGAATCCACACATTATGATGCTGAGAAAGATGAATTTGGAGGATATGGTTTAGTCACTGCTCATACAGATATTAATTTTCTTGGAACATCAAAAACGCTTGTGTATTACTTAGTTCTGCAGTGAATGGAACAATTTAATTGTGGGATATTAATTGTACTCCAGAAAATAAAATGGAATTCAACATTATAACAAAAGAGGAATAATTTTAAAAATCTATTATAAAAGCATCATTTAACATTTAATAACCTCAATTACAACCTTTTTGTTTTCGGGTTCTGGTTCTTCGTCTTCATCAAGAATTACAGACAAAATATTTGATTTGGGCTTCTTATAATTATGATTTGTAATTTTTGAATGAGCTTCTTCCATTTAATAATTGTGGATCTAAAAGTATTTGTGGAATCAATTTCATGACCTATTTAACAATTCGATCATTAGTTTATGAGATTTTATGAATCTTTGAAGTTAGGTTATCAACTAAAATGTTCATAGAGCAAAGTGGCACGGTTTCCCGTTCATCTTGACGTTGCTTCAATCGAAATGAGACAAAGTTCTAGTGATGAAATCTTATCAAAATTCCAAACTTTAAATACGAAATTGAATGCTTTATCAATATTAAAAAAATTCAGAAATATCAAATTTCTCTTAAATATTATTTGCAAAAATGAAAAATACATTACTTACAATTTTTACAGACAATAGATATTTTTGTTTTGTGGCATATAACAGATATTGGTAAACGATCAAATAATTAGAAAATTTCTCATAATATTGAAAATTTTAAGTGTCATTTCATTTCTATTATATGATTTCTAATGCAGTGCTTCTCAAACTTTGAGTTATGCCTCATAGGAAAACTTGTGACTCTTTACAGTAGACCGCTAAATATTTTCAAATTTATAAATTTAAATAAACTCTTTATAAAAATGCATTTCCTCAACTTGAATGCTATCAAGACAAAACCAACACAAAACTGTACAACTAATTATATTAAAATATTTCTGTAGAAATTTACTTTATGCAGTTAAAATTTAGCAAAACCTTGAATAATTAGAAAACTTATAATAACTCCTTTAAGACCAGCGTATAATATTGCGGCCTTTTCATAAATCTTCCATTTACTATTGTGTATGGTTTGATATAATATTTTTATATAAATACCAAGTTTGTTTTCAAAAAAAAGTCGTTAATTTACTGATAAATTTAATTTATTTTTATTTACGAATATATTTTTTATTTATTTAAATATTGTATAGGTTATTGTAGTTTTTAAAAAAATTAAATGTTCTATTTATAAAAATTCTATCTTTTAAAATTTTTGTTACAAATAAATAATTTTCCATATTTGTAATAAATTATTAACTAGCAATGTTTCGATTTGTAAATAATTGAAACAAAATCTTACAGAAATACAAAAATAATTATAATTGATACGTTTTTCCAGAAATTTTTAAACTGTATGCCTCCAGTGAAAAAAAATTCTAATTTTATGACTAATTTGACTAAAATATACATTTTAAAAATAAATATTAGCTTACTACTAACTACGAATTAGCTAATTTCGGCGTGAGAAAATGCAACCTAACGACATTTTACTTTAAAACTATAAACGCCAGAAAATACTCATTTGTGCATAATTCATTATGTCTTAAAAATATTACTGTATATATTTAAATTTTTAAATCTATATAAGAAGTATTCAAAATATGAAAAATAGTAATTAACAATTGTTTAAATATATCATTAAGCATCATAAAAGCACTGAGACATATTAGTATCTAGAACGATTAAATATAATTGATTTATCACAATAATAATAATAATAATAATCAACCGGAAATTTAGAATGTCATATTTTAAATCCAAATATGTAAAAATTTTCAAAATCGTACATTTTGGACCTGCAAAAGGACACCCAAATCGGGGTACCCGAAAACCAGGTCCCGGGAATACCTGCACATTTTGGGTGCCAAGATCTTCTGATTCCGGGTACTCTAGTACCGAAAATTTTTTATGTAAATTTTAGTTTGAGACTTAATTATTTACGCTTAAAATTTAAAAGAATTACAAATGTTTTGTTAACAAATTACAATGTTTTAAGCGTTAAATTTTAAACACTTTTCGTCTCAAAGAAGCTCTAATCGATCGACTAAATGAATGTCGAACAAATTTATATAGTTTATTTCAATACTTGCATAGAGGTAATCAAGTTTATGAAAGCCTAGATTTGAATTTAAAGCTTGAAAGGCTCACAAACACACAAATTACTAATTTAATTGTTAGAATGATTACGCGTATGACGAAGAATGTTTAGTATAAGGATATATTGGCATGATGTTTATTGTTTTCGAAACTGAATAAATATTCTTGTTTTCGGCGTATTCTCCAGTCACATCCAACTGATTTTTGAAACATTTAATTCCAATCATGTTTTACTTATTATTTTATTTATTTATTAAAAAAGTACCAACATTAAATTATTAAAGATAATTATTAGATAATTATAAATATATTAACTATATAGTTGAAAGCTTTTTTTGCTTATTGTTACATGCATTTCTGTGAGGCTACTTCATGTTTAAAAAATATGCTAATGACATCCTTTTTTGGGAAATAAATACTCTAAAACAACGAATTTATTATTTTCATAATGAATTTGACACATTAAATTAGTTTGGTTGATTTTAATTGACCAATATATTTATATAATATTTATTTTTATTAACAAAATCGTCGCTATTTTTCTAACAGTCGGAATTTCATTATATAACGAAATAATATTATTATCAGTTTTATTTACATCATGTTTTAAAAAAAATATTTTTATTTTATATTCATTATAATTACTATAATTATTTAGTTTATTTTTTTTGTAATTTTTCCCTTTAACTCTATATATCAATTAGGCGTTATATGATTTTTGTTCAACCAACTTTATTTAGTTAAATTAAAATTGCTCATATTTAACATCACTGATTAAAATATTTCTATACTCAAGTATCTTTGATATCATATCAGTCGCGTATCTACCATAAGGCAAGACGATTTCAAGGCATTTGGGTCCATGTCATTTAGGCGGCACTAAATACAAATTCCAAACAGCACGATTGTCTGAAAATCAATATTTTTTAAATATTCAGTGAGTCAAAATCTCAACGAACAACCGTATTACCCCTTTATGACCGTATACTTTTACTTGTGTAATATATTATTCGGTTATATTCTGTTGGAATCACTTCTTTTGCCTCCAAGACTCAAATGTAGCGCTGAATCCTTATAATTAAATGTTATGTTGAACTTCTGTTCTTTACAAAAAAAGTGTCTTCTGTTTTCAAAAATGCTATTAAAATATAGTGATTCCACGTGCAAGGGCACGGGTATATAATAATTCATAATCATAGTCTTCTAAATTATTTCCCATTTTTTGAAATAGAAAATATAGAATAATTTAAAAATCAAATTATATGCCAATATATTCTAATATTAATGTGCCGAAAATTCGTGAATATAAAAAAAAACATCGATATCATAGTCCAAAAAATCTTTAATTTATATATATAATTTAATTTTAAAATGAAAAGAAATCAGCGGTGAAAATCAAGAGAAGTTTTTATAATAAAATATTCAACATTTTAAAATAAACATTATTTCTTTTGAAATTTTTTAATTTTTCTAAAATTAAATGTTTTTTAATTTGAAATTTACTCTTAAAATGGAAAAGAAGAAAATTTCTATGAGTAGAGCCCAAAAAACAAAAAATCAAAAAGAAGTAGCATTAAAAAATTCTCCAAAACTGAACTTTTTGTTAATTTTATTAGATTGACAGAAATGAAGAAAATCACCTGGTAAGTACTTCTTGTATTCAAACAACTATCAATCAAGAAATTAAATATACAAAATATAAGTTCGTATGATGTTAATGAAACCAAATAAAAACATGCCAAATAGACTTAAGAGGTTATTGATAATGAACGAAAGAGTCCTAGAGATGACATTCAACACAATAAAGATTTGAGCAAAGTTTATTATAATAACAAAATATGGCTCTGTTCAACGTTTATGGTTATGTGATTTCAAGTGATTGAGCATTGTCATCCATGTTAACTGTTTTCTAAGGTTTCGAGTCCATGTTGTGCTGGCTTTAGAAATTGGTGAAATTTAACACAAAGTATAAATATAATGATGCATGACCTGTACTTAAATTATGGAAAGCAAATTAAATAATTAATATACTAGTAAATGTAGAAACGCGTTATAGGGCAAGTTTCTGGAAATCAACATTAAAATGCTTATTTCAGATAACTCAAATATTTCCTAAGGATTCATTGTAATTTCGTGATCACCTTGAAAGCTTTACGAAAGACTACAATGGAAATTTGTATTTTAAGTGCAATTACTAGTTATTTACGACGCAATGATAAAACAAATATTAGATATGTCAGCTGGTTCAACTAGATAATTAATTATAACTTAAAAAACGAATTAATATAATGTTTAGAACAAAAATACTAAAAGAATTACCATGTAAGATTAATTCTGTGCCATTTTATTCATTGATATTAGACATTACGCAAGATATTGACAAAAACATGAATTAAGTAATATATTAAGTTGGATGAAAAATTATGTGGTATTTTAAATAAATGTATGATTTTGCTTATAAATAAAAAATGAGTCATCTGCTTTTTATTACAATATAAAAAGTAATTCTTCTTACCATTTTACCGTTTCCTTATGATGTTTAGAGTCAGATGTCTGTGAATATAGTACATTTAAAACATTTTATGTTGTAAGACATATAGAGGAAGCAGGCATCAGTTGCATGTGAAAGCTTATCTGTAGTGCTTGAAAGAGATATTGTAAATGTTTATACTTATCAAAGATGGTTACAAAATTGTATTCCCGGGAGCATGGCTTAAAAAAGTATTTCATCTTAATGATCATCGAAGATCAATAATGATATTTTGAAATTCATGCTGAAGCATAATCCACATATAACAAGCACAAAAATTACAAAAGAGTTCCTCCTGCATTATGCAACTGATGGAGAACATATTGATCTTAAAGAGTTCACCTTTTAAGTCTCAAAAATAGTGAATGAGTTTTTTATTGTATTATGTATTTTTCGATATTTTCTTGCTTTTTACCTTTGTGCATTTACTTCAAAATTTGAATTTTATGCAGTACAGGATTAACCAATAAGCACACTATGCACGTGCTTATGGCACTGCATGGAAAGGGGCCCCACGACAGTGTGACGTATATATTATAGCATATGCATATAATATTGTACTAAATATTAATTTTGCACAACTTCTACACGCCAGGATCTGGTTGGCTGTTCAGGTATCCTACTTGGTAAGTGCTTAGAGTCTTGAATATGTTAATCCGGCCCAGACTTTTTGTTAATGTAAGTATAATACCAGAAAAATAAAAGATCTAAAAATTAACTCTTACTTTTCTAATTAGGTCCCGTTATTGAAAACTGCCAGCACCGTAATTTAGGTTCTGAAAAATTCCCAGGGTCGACAACCATACTATTTGGTTAACTTTTTTTAATAGGGTGTAATTACGTGAAACACTTTAAAAAAGATTTTTATTCGATCTTTGTCCTTTGATGTAATATGATAACTATTAGAATAAATGAGTAAAATTAGTTGATTCGTGGAAGAAAATTCAGAAATTCAATTTTTAAAATTAAAAAAATCGATAAATTTAATTTGAATTTTTTCTTTTCGGAAAATTTAAAATATTTCATAATGCTTTACTTAAATAATTTGAAATAATTATTACCCAAAAGTAATGACCTCAGAATGCACATTATTTAAATATGAAAAAACTACGGTGTATATTTAAAAAAAAAGAATTTTACATCTGCTAAAACTATTAAGATAAAAAATTATTTTATAATATTGTAAAATAATATAAATATCAAACAAAATCAATATAATTAGATTTGACTTGAGATCTAACATGACATTTGCTTTGTAATTTTTTATATCAATCAACATACTAAATAAAATTTTGATAAAAACTTAATCACAAAAATAAAATTGTAATCTTAATAAAAATTTAAAAGTGCATAGTACATTAGCTCGTACTAATCCTCATTATGAATTCCTCTGAAGAATAGTCAAAATAAGTTTTGATATTTTGTTTTCTATAGTCGTGATGATCCTTAAATATAATCATAGGTATAATTCTTGTTGACTTAACCAAATAAATTAGTAAAGTTTTATGCGATTTTACTTACATGTTTCATTTAACAAAAATAATGATTGGATTGCTCACAAACATTACAGTACTAAATAAAGGTATGGTAATATCGCATGGTTAAGGTCTGAATTGCGGGATAAAATGCATCCAACTAAATTCGCGTGTAAAACAAAACTAATAAAATTATCAATTATCAACTTATTTAAAACTTAAAATTACTCATTATTATAAAACACTAATGTAATAGTATAGTGGAAAAGTATCTAAATTAATTAAGTAATAAGTAATTCAAACACATGCAATAAAAATATATTCTTAACTTCAATGATATGTTGGGGTATTACGAAAAAATAAAAACACCAAAAAACAATAAAACACCAAAATGATAACAGTTCAACATTAATTAAAATATTTACAAAAATTCGAAAGTAGTATTGATCAAGGGAAATTGGTATGGTTGAACGCCAAATTGAGAGACGAGTTCAGAAATAATAATAAAAATTTACTGAGGGGTCACTAAAAATAATATAAGACAAAAAAAGAAATTAAATAAAAAAATTAATTACTAATGGGAAGCCCGAGTCAATGTGAAGTCCGAGGCAATGGGAAACCCGAGAGATGAGGAAAACCCGGCGTGTAGACGGAATAATATAAAAGGTTAAATTGGCCTAAACAATATTAAATGGGCACCACTGATCTATGGACAGGTAATTGTTTCCTAATTGGTAATTTAGTAATGTAGCAAACATTGTTGACAAATGTCGACTAATGTGGTCTGTAGGAAGTAATTATTTTTAATAATTTAATAATGTAGCAAATTTTGTTGAGAAATGTTTGAAAAAGTCTGAGCAGGAGTATAAAAGGAAAAGGGAAAAACACGAAAGGGCCAGTGGTCGAAGCAAACGAGTAGTCTAGTCAGGTCAGTAAAAAAGACTAAACCCAAGTAAAGTCAAACGTTATCTATCAGAAAGGGTGATTATCCTTTGGATAACCTACCTTAAGATAATCAAATTTATTCGGTGGTTGAAGGGTGCAAATAAATCAGTGAAATTTTAATTACAAAGCATTGAAATAAATCGGATTGAGTTGTAACTGTGGTAAAGTGCAAATAAAATTATTATGTGTTGAGTTTGCTTATTTAATTCGAAAAGAACACGAAGAGTCAGAGGGAACCAACTTTTAACCCAAACAGATATAATAAAAATAATCAGATTATTTGATATCAGTTTAGTTACCAGGCAATAATTTGCTTACATGTATTGATAAATATTTATAAAAACTTTGAGTCATTTTTTGATAGAGGGTGAGTCAATTTAAAATAAGATGTGTCATACTTTATGGTATGACCAGTGCCGGCCCAAGCTACGGGCTGACCATACCGTATGACTCGTGTTCTACATATTTTCAAAGTGGTCATGTTAAAAATATTGAAGTCATAATATTTTTAACAGAAATATACCAAAAAATTCTAAGTTTAATAGTACCTACTTAAAATTAGATTTTTCCAGAAATTGAATAAAAGATTTTGGAATTTTTTTTCAAAGTTCTTTGTTCTAGTATGACTCATCATTTTTATAACAGAGAAATATTCGAAATTTTTTTTGCATATTACGAGAAAGAAGTTTGTCTTTGATTTTTACATAATAACTGCAAAAATAATTGCATGACTTATATAAATAATATTTTCTCGTATATAAATATACCATATATATTTCATTATTTTTCTACCGGATTTAACTTACCTGATATCAAAAATAAATAAGCATTCTAAATAATCATCAACTGTACTGGATAATTATCATTTGATTTCATCGACAGTATCATTAATTAAATTTGGATTTTGTTATGCATTTATTAGTGATTTTGCACTAAATAAACAAAAATCAATTTTGAAATATATGATTTGAAAAGTTCAATAAACTAAATAATTATATTTTATGATTTATTTATTTGTTTGTCCGAGTGATTTCTAACGTAATATTATCACACAATTCTAGTTCTAAATATTCAAAAAACAAAAGATAACAATTTCAACAATTCATTTGTTTATAAAAATTTATCACAGACTTATTGACAATTTATTTTCATTATTTACATCAACAGTCAATTACAGTAGGCTCTCGATTATCCAGAACCTTCAGGATCAACATTTGGAATTTCACTGTTACGTCCCGTGTTTTTTTTGAAAAATCGAAAAGTTTGAATTTTCATAAAATTACAATTATTCATTACAAACTTTAGGTTATTTCACATCTGAAGGTTTCCTTATCAAAGAATTATTTTTCTTGTGGAAAAAACAAACGTTTAAACAGAGAAAGTTCCAACAATTGAAGTTTTTATTTACTTTTCAACAAACTCCCTGATTTTCGACTGTCTTTTTAGATGTTATATGTTTTAAAGCAATGGAACGTAGATTTTAAAGAAATAATATGTCAAGATAATTGACATATTTTCTTGCTTAATATATCTGATTGCCTTTTCGAAAATTAAAATATCTTTATGCAATATTTTTATTCAATTATCTCTTCATTAACGAATACAAATCCCAGCTAATTCTTAATCCTGGGATTTCCGAATCGTATATATGTCAATCCCGGATCCCGTTCACTCTAAAATACTAGCATAAAAACATATGCATTTTACTCGATTAATAAAATAGTAAAAAGATAGTAAAAAGTTAACTTCTATAATATTATTAATTAATTTTATTGAAATAAGTTTTCAATAAAGACAATTTTTATAGTGTCTCATCTACTAACCGTGATCTGATCTTTGTAAGAAACAAACCTACGGCTGCAAACGCCCTCATTAATGAATTAAACAGAATTTCAAGGGCTCTTCCTCTTTCTCCAATGATTCTAAAGAATTACAACTGCCGTTGAATTGTAGTTTCCATTGGATTGATTCTAATTTTGTAACAATTTTTAATGAACCAATTTTCGGTATTCTTCCCTTTGAAGGCAATGCGTAGCTGGTCTGCCATTCTAGTGGGCTTCTCATCAGATATTGGATCCCTATTATTAGCGGTTACATTTTTAAAGTTGGTCACATTGCCGACTATAACATTCAACTTTTGAAACAAATCGATAAAAGTACTTTGAATCATACTGATTTCACTAACCGATTACATGTTGCTACCATTGGAATGGCAGATGGCGCAGAGACAAGTAGAATGTGTCAATCCTACAGGTGTTTGTTTAAATAGATTTCAAGGTGAGAGCCAAAAAGACTGTCTTGAGATGGAATTCTTAAAGTGCAAAATCTACTGCAGTTTCAGCCATAACTTAAATCAATTGTGGTCTGAAACAGTGTTTACAACAAGTTCTAATGGTTATAATTCCAGAAAGATTTCTTGAAGTTTCTGAAAATTTAATTTCAAAATTCAAGCACGTCCTTTTTTACTGGACTTCTACGAAAGTTTCACAACATCCCGTGATTTTTGTATAACAGAATTCAAAGAAACAAGAAGAATATTATTATCTGTTTTATTGGACATATTAACAATCTGACCACTATTATAAATTTCTTCATTATCGTCGGAATCGTACCTTACATTGTTTGAATTATTTTCTTCCATTTCTTGAAGTTGTGCAAACCTTACATTGTTTATATAGAGTCCATCACAAACAGCCAAATGAACTCAATGGTATAACAAAGCTATTTTTACATTCTATGAACTTTCCAAATGTTTTCATGACTGAAGTAGCATCACTTGTACAGCAGATAATATCTGTCTTAATGCCCAAACCAACTTGTGATGTTCTTTGAACAACGATTTCAGCCGTCATCGATCCTTTGATATGGATGAGCCTTGTTGTTGTCAACAGTCCATTCATACACTGTAAGAGAGAATCTTTGTCCTTGCTGACATCGTCAATTTAGATCTTCTTATAATTGCATTTTAATTTTTAAAGAGTAGTCCATCACATTTTATCGAACCGTCACAGCTGAGAATGGAACATGGAATACTCTCGCAGCCAATCCAGCACAAATATCTTTAGAAGTGATAAAAATTTTGTATGGAAGTCCATCTTTAGATTAGAATCCTTAAAAATTGCTTCAATTCCAGGATCCCAAGATTGTATACTCTACTCCTTTATCAATTAATATTCCATTTTCAGAAATATCATCAGCGCACATCTATCCTTGAATTTCATCTATCAATAGGATGTGTCAGCGAAGTAACATTGGGCGGTAAATATTTGATTCCGTCGAAAGTCATTTCAAAAAAATGAGTTGATGCATTATTCACTAAAATAACTATTTGTTTCCAGTAAAACAAGATCTCTCAAATATTTTTGACTTTTGCTTCAAATTCACTTTTAAACCATTATTAAAATAAATATATGCAGTTTTTGCGTCCTATAATATACTAGATGCGCTTCCTTAATTTTATAACCACTTGCAGATTTTTATCTTTGCTGAAACCAACGTCATCGTGGGCTTCATCTTATGGTAGAGGCCAGTTTATCCATTTATATATTTGTTCTGGAGTTAATTTTTCCCCTATTATAAATTCACAAAATTCAGCAACAAACAGTGCATTTATCTGCCATTAATGTTTCCTCGTGTATTTCATCCGAACGAATACCATGTCTTGAATAGCATCCGAATAAACATGTATTTTTCCAAAGGTTCAACATAACAACTATCTAAACGTTTTATTTCATATATATGTATATATATATATATATATATATATATATATATATATATGTGTGTGTAGCTTGTGATTATTTTTACTCAGGCTACCATTTAAAATTCCATTTTGTTCTTTATAAACCTTATCTCTTACCTAGACTGCAATTTAATTGCTTTTCCTTCAAGCTATTTCCGTTCACCTAGTGAGCTCTTGACAAAACCATAAACACAATGCAGTATGAACACCTTCACATTTTGACTTTTTTAAAATACTTGGAGTCTTATAAAAACTCCGTTTGTTTTCAAACAATTTTCAAAAATTTGGTTTATTTTTATTGTAAACTGAAATTATTATTTCAAAAAGAAAATATTTAATTTCAGTCGCTTTAAAACTAAAACAAAATATATTCAATTTAAAAATTGTCAAATGTGAATACGAATGATTTTGTTTTCAAATTTTAGCCTGAAATAATTAGTGTAGATAGAAATTTAATAATTTAGCTCGAAACTATAATTATTTTCTCTTCTAGCCACTGTGTGGATTTAATTAAAATATAAAGTAAAAATTTTCAAAAATAAATTTATAACATAATAACAAATGAGACTAACCTCGTCAAATTATCTAATCTTAACGTCTTATAAATGTCAATTTTAAGTGATTAAAATAATATTTTATTTATACATAAGTCTAATTCATAAATTTTATACCAATGAATCATTTTTATATCACTAAACTATAAGATGTTTTTTTTGATTTCCAATATATCAAACATAATTAATTTATTAAAATTTTCGCGTCAATAACTTTTCAAAAATTAAATTTGATTTATACAAAAATTGTTAAGTCAGCTGCATTAAAATCTTAAACAAAAAAGATTGAGAATCTCATCTTATTATTTAAAATGTTTGACAGATGACTTTTAAGGTTTGCGAGACCCTCCCGTAAGTCAGAATGGATCTATTTGGTCCTTGGTCTTAACAGGTCTGTGTATCCCTGCTGTAGAGCTTTACATATGCTTAAAATAATTTTAAAATTTAAAATATTTGTAGTGAAATAAATTTTAAAATATCACAAGTGTTAGTTCTGAAGAATTTTGGATTTTGTTTGTAGAATTTTCTTTTGTGTTTTTATAAAACAAAATCTATTACCAGTGACTATTTCATATATATTTAAATTATTTAAAAAGTGAGTTACTATAACTGAAATTTATATAATAATAATAAAACTTGCAACAAGGGCTTATAATACTATTTGCTAATTTATATTTAAAACATGCCTCTACCAAGAAAAAGTTAATATTTAATAATTTCATTATAATTATTATTATTATTATTATTATTATTATTATTATTATTAAACATAATTTTATTGTTATTTTAATTTTTTTGATTGTTTAGTAGTTTAATTAATAGACTTATTTCGTAAAAAAATTTTAAATTAACATTCTATAGAATATTTTATAGCATATAGAAAATACAATATCCGTTTATTAAAACAATTTAATACTTAATATTCTATAAAATTGTAATTATAGAGTGATGTGAATAAAAGCGGAAATAAATTGACAGACGCCCCAACGCCAACTGGAATCCGTTACAGTGTACATTTAGATCTAATATCACAAATGCAAGCGTTGTCAAATATATATTTAGAAATTTAATATTGAATGCGTACTAATGTAATTCTTAAATGATTTTGCGAGCTAATTTTAGTCGTTTGTTGTTTTATTCAAATCATGTTTGTTTCATTATAATGTTTCGATATCAACTCAATTGAGTGCTATTTAGTTTAATATTTGTTGATTTAGGACAGATATGTCCAATAGAATACTTATGGCCTCCTATAGCCCAGTTGAAATTTTTCAGCGGTCCACTTGAAGTCTTGATTGCATTTACTAAAATAGTGTCTCGTATACTATTTTTGTGAGATAGTTTACTAAATTTTTAGATCATTGTTGCTCATTGGAATGTAAATAACCTGCAACGCTCAGTAAAAGATTAATCTTCCGTCTTTTGGGTTAATATTCAACAAAGAATATATTAAATATGATTAACAGGTTCGTAATATAAAACTAACTAATATCAATTTTAATCAATCATAATTAATCCTTATATAAAAATTGGATAAAAAGAAAATTGAAATATTTGAATTTAATAAATACTACAAAATATGAAAAAATAAATATCGAATAAATGTCTATATCAAAAGTGAAGAAACTGAGACTTAGAAACCGAAGTAATGATTTAATTTTTGATTTGACGGAGAATTCTCTCAGTTTATATAGTAAAATGTTTTGGTTTTGTTGACACTTAAAGTGTCTTTTTCGTGCACTTATTCTTGTCTGTCAGCATCAATTAACTCTACTTCTTTTTCAAAGACTAGAAGCTTAAATTAAAGCATAACAGTATATAGCCAAGCTTGGGCAACTGAATTCAATTACAAAATTACATTAAAACATTTGTATTGACACAAAGCGTTTTGGTAAAGGTAATTTTATTTTTGAATAAAACATTTTATTTATGTCAATAAATCTTTAAATCCTAGTTATCTTTGTTTATTTATATAAGTGACCAAAGTTGAGAAAGTGGAGCCTCGGCATAAATATGTAGGAGGATAAGGAATCAATAATACCGTTAGTTTTAGTTTCTAACCCCTGGTTCCCGAACTCAAAAACCGACGATTTTCTGTCTACTTTTATGTGAGACAAGTTCACAAGACTGCCTTCATAATAAAGACTACGGCATCTACAAAATAGTGCTTTTAACAAATCGCCAATAATTGATATCTTATTTCGTAATCATTAAAATTTAGTAAAATTAAAGTGAATCACATTAATAAGTTACAAACAATAATACTGTTTTTAGAAAAAAAAATTGTGGAGTAAAATATACACAACTAAAAATATCAAATTTTCAGATAGTGTGTTCTTTGGGAGGGTAGAATAGACCAGCAATATTTTTTGACCATCAAAAAATTTCTGTTTTACAGGGTTGATCTAGAAGTTCTCTATTTATTATAACAAAAAATGAAGATCAGTTTTAAAAAATTGATAAATTTGACAAGGGGGATGGGTAAATTGACGTCAAATATGTGACAAATAATGCTACTTTTGTGAAATATAAGGAGCATTGACATAGTTAAACGATTTCTGTAAGTTTGAAAGGGAACAGTTAGTACCGAAAATTTGGAGGTTTTTAATAATAGTATTTCTTATAAATTTTACAAGTCGGATATATTTTACAATTTAAATCAATTTCACTTTTCAATTTGATTTATTTAATAAAATACATCCCTCGATTGCAGTACTTCCCAAAATTTGGGTCAGAAACCGACTTAAGATGGGTCGCCAAAAATTTGAGATTTTAGTTGTTCGTATTGTGGGCTTATTGATTTGCTTTTAATTAACTTGCTGCAATATTTATATATGTATATATAGGCTTATGGTTGTGGCAAAATCTATTATTGCCAAGCTCATTCACCTCATGAATCCTCTTAATTAAGTTTAAATACATGCTTTTAATAAATATAATTTAAAGTTTTTACTTTTTGCCTTGTTTTTTTACAAGTAGGTCACTGAAATATTAGTTTTAAAAATAAGTCTCAACTATGCTAAAATCTCAAGGCTTGCTTACATCAATTTAAAAACCATTTAAATTACTTTGCAAAATTCCGTTATAAAATTTAAGTTTTTTAACCATAGAAAAATTTATTGAAAAAGTATGATAAGGTAATGCAAGGCCTGTATATTGCTAATGTCGTTAGCATTTTAAGTGAATGGGTGCATGAAAACTTTAAAACAAAATAATCCAATAGTCCGCCATTGTTGACTGTCTATCAAAAACTCAAGATCCAATATTCAAATAATTCAGATCTCCTTACTGTTTAAATTGAAATACTTGAATAATTAAAATAATGTTACGAGAAGTTAATTTTGTCATTTAAAGTTTCGTGATAATTTCTTATTTATATTTTCTTTTTTAGAAATGCAAAATATTGTAACCAAAACCACCATTTTACTTTTCTTAAAAATATTTATTATACACAAATGAGTCGAAAAAATTCTAGCTTGTTTTCTTATTTAATTCAAATTAAGGAAAAACCTTAAGAACAACCTCGAAAAAAAATATGATTGAAATAACAAATAAATATCTTAATTTTATCTAACAGAATAATAATTTTAAGTCTTGAAAATTTAAAAATTTAAAATTAAATGGCTTTTGTAAAAAAGCATTAAATATATGAAACAAAAATAAACAAACTTTAAATGTAAAAACGAATTTGAAATCAGAATTCATAAAATAAAATCCAAACAAGCAAAATCGCTTACTTTAACAATTAATAGTAACTGACCGAAGATTGTATTCGACTGAAACATGCGGATTTATTTACGTTTAATACTAATACAAGGCACACTTGAAGATAACTGTTTTCTGGAAACACACCAACACACATACACACACAGTCGCGATTACAATCAGAATGTGTGTTTGTATTGAAATTTAATTGATCCAATGATACGTTGATCGCACACAAATTTATAAGATGTCAAATTAAATGAACTCGCTAGGTCGCATTTCGATTAGGTATAACGTTGAATGGCAATGCGGCGTGTTGTATGATCGCCTTGACTATATAACATGAAATCTATACATTATTAATTATTTTCTATTCTACTATTGTCGCACTGGTGAGTAGTATTTGTAATGAGACAGAACAAAATTACTCTGTAATTAGGACAGAATTTTCTCTCTTTTAATCGGTTCCATAATTGGAATTATGAACATCTTAAATCTAGGTTAAAATATCAAGCTGAAAAGTTTGAATTATTCTGAACGTTTTTACATGTATTTGTAAATAAAACAAAATCAAAGTACGACAGAATGTTATTTTCATTAAAACTTAAGTCCAGTAAATTGTAGGTGACAGTTGATAGGTATATGTCAATTTTCTATTCTACACTACCCCCCATACCCTTCCGATATTTGTAAATTAAAACTCAAATTCTCCAGAGAACCAGAGAGCTTTCTGTATAATGTAATTTGAAAGTGGTAAATCGTATGACGTTAGCAATTTTAGAATGGTTTGTTTATTCTGATTTTATTTTTATGTTGAAAAAATTAATTAAAATTTTAATTACTGAAATAATTTGAGAATTCCTGTTAATAGTTTCAGCGGTCTCAGTGGGAGCCATAGCCTCAGTTTGAGAAGAATTTACTATAATGTTTATGTACATACCGCATAGGGGTGCTATGAGCTGAATTAAGCATACGATAAAAATAGAAAATATTTTATATATAAACTCATAGACAAATAAGTAAAGATCTGGTTTCAACCAAGTGCATAAAATTTAAAAAATACAATATTTATAAAATTTCATTATAGTTTGATTATCAAAAGCAATATGAGGTTGCTGAAAATATTTTTAAAAATATTTTAAAATTAGAAACGTGAAAAACAAGCCTACTAAGAAAATTTTAAATGATATACAAACATCAAATAATACACTAAAGATCATAAGTGCTGGGTATTTGATAGTAAAAAAGAAATAAGATTTGCGACCACTTTCAAGTGGATTTCCATCAGATCTACACTTAAGGGATATTAACATTGGATACTCGTCAAAAATGACGTTGGAATTGTATTCCAATGAGTGGTTTCCAGTAACAGGTGAGCCATATTTATATGACTAATACCTTGGCAAACTTCGGGAACTAAGAGCTATCTTAGAAGAGCTATCATATTCCCGTTCATTTTATTTTAAGATCCCTCTATATGATGTCTAATTCAAAAAATATCAAGATATAAACAACGAATTCTATATCACATTTTAATAAAATTAATATAAACAATAATCACATATAATATGTTATCTCTATTTCAGTTTTTGTAAAAATATGTCGACAATTTTCGAATATGACCCAGTAATCTGGCTTCTTTTAGCCTTCTTCGAGCTCTTTCGGCTTGACCAAGTCGAAGTTTATTTGGAGTCATCTTGGATTTGGTAGACAAAGCCATAGGATCTTCTCTGGTTGTAATTATCATTCTTTCGATTAAATAAGGATTTGTTTCCGTCTCTGGGGTGCTTGAATGTTTCATTATTCTCACTCAGATATTTTCTTGTAATTTGAGCTGAATGTTTTCCTTTTCCAAACATCCCAGCTTCGCCCTCATTTACTCATATTGTTCCTTCAATAATGCATTTTGTTGTAAGGTTTTTTAGCCTGAGAGAATTGATTCTACATTTCTTCCATCCAACAGTATCTTTTGATAAATGACTCGGCTCGTTGTGATTGTTGAAGAGCTTTGCCGTAGCATCGTGTAACGCCTGTTTAACTCTTTCTATTTCGGCTTTATTGTAGTTAACTAAATTAAATATTTTAATTTGGGTCGAGATATACATTTGAAATTATATTTGCTATGGTGACGAACAGTGAAATTTTGAGCCAATCGGCTACTTTTTTTCTAAAATTGTATCGTTTTCTATAAATTTGAATTGACATTTAATTAATTATAGTTAATTAAATTAAATAACCTTTAAAAATTAAAATAAATAAAGTTAAAGTTTTTGTAATAATTATTATTATATTTATATAAATTAAAAAACGCCAACAATATATTCTATATAACATTTCGCTATATGTTTCCACCGTTTATCAGCCTTTTTCAGGCTAGAAATCACATTAAGAAAATCTAAATGAAAATATGAAAATTTAAACAAATTAATCAATAATAATCGTATTCATCTCGTATTGCAAAATTTTAATCTTAATTTAAAAAATAAAAATCAAACATTCGTTTAAATAAAAGTTTTATTAAATTTTAAATAAAAAACTAAATTCAAAATCGCAAAATAAAAGTTAAATTTTAAAATTATTTTTATAAAACATCACAAACGAATTACATCAAATACATCATATACACAATTTACATTCAATTACTTAAATACATTCAAAATACATGTAGACTGCACATTTTGAACATTAATTATAGGATTTCAAGATTTTATCAACAACGCCTCGCAAGTTATTCTTTCCCAATAATTACTCAAATTTTTCGATATTATCTTGAAGTCAGACATTCCTATTTTCTTAATAGTACATTTCCTAAAAGGATCACTAATGTGATTAAATCCATTCAGTCAACAATGCTCAACATAAGGAAACAGACTGAAATAAATAATATAAAAACATAAAGCAAGAAGTTCTACTCAAAATTAAATAAAATATAACATGTAGAAATAAAAACATGTCAGAAGATGGGTGAATTCTGGGATTTTAAAATTAAAATAAAATATAGTGAGGAAATTATAAGTATAGTATAAACATACATATCAAAACAGGGACTGCAAATAAATGATATTGGAATTCGAGACTTTGATAAGGATTTCGAGACGATATATTCATTATCAATTCTGATGTGATTTATTAACCTATTTATTTGTGTGCTAACGTTAACATCATTTTTGGTAATTTTTATAATATGGATTTATTATCTGTGATGTACAATTTTATTTTGGTGATAATATTATAAATTTTTTCTATTGATTTACTTTTTGGTAACTGAGCACATTTTGATGTCATTATTTTTTATATTTAGTTTTTTTGATAGCATCATAAATTAAAATAAACCCCTTCCATACATATTTTTTTAAATAATTAATTAATTAATTATCGATCTCTAGGGAGTGACAATAACAATAAAATTGTTTTTTAGAAATAAGTAGAAAGAATTTGATTTGAGGATCGATAAATAAGTCATAAACCAATGCAATTGACATTCAATCAGCAACAAATTTATTGAGATTAGGCATTAAATCTTAAATATTACAATATGATTACATTATTATTGTTTGACAGACGATGATAAAGATAATTTCCTTGAAATATATTTTGTTTATTGCAATCTATTGATTTTATTTATATAAAAATTTCATAGATCTTACCTTTTTGCAAATAAATCATAAATGACCTATAATAAATATGGCATTTTGATTTCTTAAAAATATAACTTTTAAAAAAATACCATATAAAAATAGATACATGTTCTGAATGTTGGATGACAGAGGCAGGCCCATAAGTATATTTGTCCTAACAAGTGATTATAGGACAGGGCTCGATAAATTCAAGGTCAGTATATACAGCGAGAATGAATAAACCCCAAGCCGATCAATAACTCAATACAATTCTATCTAGCCTAATTGAATAATAACATTTCATCACTTATCGATTTATATCTTTCAGTCAATTGATTAACAATTAATGTTCTTTTGGTTTATATAATAATTTATTTGATATTCTATCGTATTTATGTTGAAAAATTTTTATTTTAGACAATTATTTTTTTATTTTATATATAACTCATTTTATATTCTATTGTAAAAAATTTTTATTTTATACATTTTAAATATGTACATAACTGGAAAAATAAATTATATTACTACAATCAACTCGTTCTTATATGAACATCTCCTTATATGAACATCTTCCTATTATGAACATTTATCAAATTCTAAAATATTAATTTGAGAAATATATATATATTTATTATGATTCGGTGATAAATGTCCACGTGAAAAATGCCAACAGAAAAATGCACACAGACAGTATTGCTCATACGAAAAATCCTCACATAGAAAAAAGCACTACAATAAAATAAATAGAGAAAAAAATCAAGAATAATATTCAATCTAAGAGTTAATCAATGTACGATACATCATAATCATATTTATATTGGTTAAAAAAGTATAGCTGGAAATTAAAATAATTCAAGTTCTAAAATTTTTTAATTGAAAAAATTTGAATGCTTTTTTTCTAGAATAATGCAAGTAAAAGATTGTAAAGCAAAAAAAATATCTTTTATAAAGAAAAAAAGCAAACCGTTTCTTGTGTGAAATTCCTTTTTTCAAAAGAAAGATATTATGCATTCATTTTTTCTACTAAGGTAATAAAAATTGCTATTAATCACTGAGACAAAAATTTTTTTTACTTAATTAATAAAAGTAAGTAGATTTGCCATTATTTTACTGTTTTGTTTTGCTTTTTTTGTATTACCTAAACATTTAGTATTTTCGTATTTCACAATGTTTTGTCTAATGATCATAAAAAATTATTTCTTTTTTTCTCGACAAAAAAATCAAATTCTCAAGAGTTGAGAATTCTTAAATAATTGAGAAGTGAAAATTTTCGTTCACAACTCGGGTTTGAAATAAATTATTCTTATGAATTTTTTATTTTGTAGTGCATTTTTCTCTATGTCTTTATGTATGCATTTGTCTATGTATGCATTTATCTATGTGGGCATTTTTCTTGTGTGCATTTTTCTGTGTGCATTTTTCGTCTGGGCAATAATCCGATCACGATTTATTATGAACATAATTAATTTTTATCTATGAACAAGAGAACTCGGTTTTATTGAAAACAAAAATATTTAAAAAAATGATAATTATATAATTATATAAATTTTAAAAATTTTTTTGCGTATAATTAATAAATAGCTTGTTTTTTATGCTAACATTTAATTAGTCAAGTTCATGATATAGTTTATTAATGATTAATTAATGCATACATTTAGATATTTTTAATTTTAAACCCATGAAATCTCCAGAAAAGAAACGAAAGAGACATGATTTGAGAATCGAAACAAACTAAAAAGATAATCAAAGATGCAGCCAGCAGTCATGCAAATCAGCGATCACTTGCAAGGAATTATAATGTTTCGTTAGATGTATAAAAAAGATATTAAAAAAGGAGATCATAGGTGATGTTGAAATAAATTGTATACGAACAAGGAAACTTTATAAAACAGATGAACTTGACCCAATACTATAATAAGTGGTTTCAGATTAAGAGGTTTCGAGGCTTTCCAGTTTCCGGTGCACTGTTGCAATCGAAAGCAATAGAAATTGCTGAAGAATTAAAAAATTTCGGATTTTGTTCATCCTCTGTTTTGTTGAATTTATTTCTGAAACGCCAAAATAAAATCACGCGTAATATCTGGGGAACCTGCCTTGGTTAATGGTGACATAATTTCGAAATTTTCAAAAGAAAAGGGTCGTTAATTAGGCGATATAAAAACAAGGACACTTTTAATTGTTATGAAGCTGTTTGTTCTTTAAGGCAACACAAATAACGTCATTAGTTCTTACTAATAATGATTCAAAAACAGTTAAATTTCCGAAACAACGAATAACAGTTTAGCTTTGCTGTAGTGGGAGAAAACTTACGCCTATAACAATTGGATCCTCGAAAAAACCAAAATGCTTTTCGGGATTCGATTTTAACAAGTTGGATATTGATTACAAAACGAATAAAAATCATGAATGACTTTGAATATATTTGAGGAGTGGTTAAGACTTTTAAAACGAAAAATGTGTGGAAACATTAGAAAGATTTTGTTGGTTTTAGATAAGTTCATCTGGTTTTAATTTCCTAGTCAAATTTGAATGTCTATATCTACCAAAAAATACTACCAGCAAAACCCAGCCACTAGATCAAGGACTAATTCGCTCATTTAAATTCAAGTACAGAGCACTGCTACTCGAAAATATTATTTTGCATACATCATGTTTGGTCTGATGTTTCCATTGTAACTATTAAGCATTGCTTTTGTAAGGTTGGATTCTTAGAAAAGGCATATTTGAGTATAGGAGAGGTGACAATTGAAGCATGAATTATTGGAAATTGAAAACAATTTTCCAACACAAGAAGAATCAATTGAGGAGGATTCTACTGCATTTATTATTGGTAAAGCCAATAATTATGTTGTCGAAGATTTTGATGCAAAAAGGGAAGAAAATCCACATGAAATTTTTTGTTATCCGACTAACAAGTAAATATGACAGTTGATCTTATAGAATCTTGTATGGTATATAATTCCACGAAATCAGCTTGCATGTTAAAGCCAATAATTGATGAGTAAATACATGAAAGGCCATCTAGGAAGTCTAAAATAACTGACTTTTTGATTAAATAATTGGCATAATTTTTGAACTTCTTATATGAAAGGTTTTTATGTATGAACACTATTTTTTTTATTGAAACTAAGTGTTCATATTAGAAAGGGTTGACTATATGTATTTTAATTACTTCATAATTAATTAAATCATTTTAAAATAAGGTATTATCTCAATATAAATAAATAAATCTTGTAGATGCAGTAAATGAAAATATAAATATTTATTTTAGATAGGTAAAAAATTTTTATAAATCAATATTTTCGCCCTTTAAAATTTAGTCGTATCTAAACACCAATTTTTGGAGTTAATCTTTCGACAGCTCGAATTTTCTATACAAATTTTTGCAAGAATCACATAACACGCAATGCAGTAAAAAAAGCTTACACAACACGCACCTTTCTTTTCGAATTTTTAGTTGGAAACTGAAGTAGTATGTAAATCTTTTTTTTGGATAAATATAACTTATATAAAGATTTATTGTTTTCACTATATAAGAACCTGCACGTTGGGGTTTTAAATATTGAGACCTCAACATAAACGCAAATATTTATAAAATACATTGTATTTTCTACAAAATTTGACTATGAATACTATAAATAAATCTGATTGACAGTCAAATTTTGTAGAAAATACAATATCTTTTATAAATAAAAAGAAGTCAGAGGTGAACAACCAAAAAAGTGCTTATAAACTCAAATAATTTATAACAGCCAATGAAAAGCGATTCTTCTCTCGAATATAACACCAATGTCAAAAATAAATGAAAATCTTAAAAAGTTAAAAACACAAAATTGATATATTTTCAGAACATATTTTCGTAAAATGCGAAATTTTTATTATAAATGCAAGTCACAAATCTAAGTTATTTTCGATTTTTCTCTTTAAATTTGAAATCTAAAAGTAAATTAACTCAAATTAAAAACCGAAATTCACTCTGAACTTGTTTTTTCTCTTGGAAATGCACGGGCTTCAAATCTGAGGCAAATATTATCTTTAATTTAGTTTTAAAATAATAGTAACATCAAAATCAATATCACCAATTGTGCCCATCCAGAGTTTGGATGCCAGATTACGTTGAAAACTTTTCTAATTTTTTCGTAAATAATCGGGGTAACAGATTTTGCATTAAGTATTTGTTGATCGAAATGTGAAGCATAGTGCTTTTTCATTACTTTAAACATGTGGATATCGATTGGAACGGTTTCAAGATGGTCAAGAGAGCAAAGAAGAACACAATCCGCAACCTATTTGATAAAAGTATATTAGAAGAATAATTCTAATAACAAATGACATTTTAATTCTTTTAGCCTAAGGAAGAATGTTAATTTTAAAAGTATTTTGTAAAAGTTGTTAATGTATACAATAGTATTATTTTTGTATCCTTTAATTTAAAATCTTTACAACATTTAAAAATTGTTATAATTCACAATATTATAACAAAGAGGATTATTTTACGTCAACAATATTTTCAGCAGGAAAACATCAAAATCATCATTCTAAAAACAATATATTATAATTTGAAATTAAAAGTTATATTATTACTAGCTATTAAAAAATTTAATAGCACCGAAACAGAAATGCTTCCGTAGATCTGAATCTCTTTAATCAATTTGTTGATTTAGACTTTATACTAAATGATGGACTACAATTGTTGGACAAAAACTGACTTGAGCCCTAAATTTGTTTGGCCAGCACGGTAATGCCTATATACTTTTGAGCGGTAAATCTAAATACTAAATTAGAAAGAAAAATATTCTAACATTCAAAACTCGAAGAAATAATATTAAAATAAAAAAACTGGAAAAAATATTTTAAAAAATAAAAAATCCTTGTTTTACCGCATCAAAATACACACACGGGAAATCGTGGTATATGCGGCAGTGCTGGGCAAACAAAATTCAGTACATTTTTAAAAATTTTTAACGTACTCGAGATTATATCTCAATTTTGAACTAAAAACCTTAGAATGAATCCTTTTTTGAAATTTTGTAAACTAGTATTATGCCAGTTGTTATTATAATTATAATTATTATTAGTGTTATTATTATTATCATCATCATTATTATTATTCATATTGTTGTGATTAATATTACAATTTATGTTGTTACCACAGTTGTGGTTAGTGTCTTATTATTACCAATAGTTATTATTATATTTATGCATTTTTATCCTGTTTAACAAAATCCGTAATAATATTATTGTTATTAATATTGCTATTATTGTTATCAATATTATCCTCGTCACCATTTAAAGTTATAGAATTACATTTAATATTCATAGGATGATCATTAAGATCGGGTTAGGTTTAGAACATTATTTTAGATAGCTTAATATCTCCATTCAGGAACATCGATTCATGGTTTTTTCGAATTTAAGTACTAGAACTTACCAAAATAGCGAACCATGTTAGAATAATTAATAGTAGATGTGTTATGGCAACAAATCATTTCATATATTTCAGTGGATCAAACATCGCAATTGTCGGAGAGATTTAGAAAAGTCGTGGCCAAATACCATGTAGAAGCGATTACGCAGAATCAGAGGGCCAAGGTGCTGGTACGTCGATGCCGATGTATAGAGCAGACCTGAATGAGACGTAACTAAATTAAAGGTAGAAATGGAAAAACTGCGGGCGAAATTGGCGCAAAAGGAAGAATCTTAGGCTCATGCGAATCGAAAAAATAAGAGCAGGAAAAAGAAATTTCTCAGTTAAAATTAAAGGACGAAATCCGAGACGGGTTAGTGCGGTGTGGTAATAAGCTGTTCATCGAACAAGAAATTATAGTAATACGGAAGTGATGGGGAAAGAGATCAACATATCCATCATTATGCCCGAGAATGTACCCCAGCTAGTATCAAAGCCAAAGAGGAACCGGCAAAAAGCTAGGCCTGGGAAGCGCGAGAGAGATCGCCAGAATAAAGTTAAAGCCTCCCGAATGGTAAGGTATATCCTCAAATCAAATGGGATTTGAAGGACACGAAATTACAATATTGACAAAAATCTGTAATCCATTTCAATTGTGTCTAATTATTATTATATTATAATATTAATTCCGTCATGATTTTTTGTGTTTTTATTCGAATTAATATTAATTAAACTAGTTGGTTATTCAAGAGTAGGGACAAGAGAAATCAGAACACGAGATCTTCTATGACAGCTCAAGGACCCAAAAGAAATATTAGGGCATTGGTAGTCTTTATAAAGAGGCTCACCCTTTGCTAATATTCACCCACTAGAACACAGTACAAACGTCGTTTTCCGACGGGTGGCTAGCGGTTACTTCGTATGTGGGCGCTGGTTGGTATTTGATAACCCTTAGACCCTTCATTAACTTTTCTTTTTACCCAATCAGTACCCAGCACAATGTAGTTGAAACCATAAAAATGCAGCTCTTAAACCCAAGCTTGATAACAACATCATACATCAATGAACTGATAATTGGAGCTAAAAGAATCTACGCATGGATGGACATGCAAAGATGCTGCTTAGGAAGCTGACGGAGGCTAATAATAGACAATTACTTTCCCATGACTTATGCATATTAATGGATATATTACAGGAGGGTAAATGTAACTTAACAATAACACAAATTGTCCACGAGAAGCCTCCAGGTGGCCACAATCGAAAATAATGCCGACATATTAGCAGGCTACGCAAAAGCAATTATCCCGATTAGGGCTTCTTCTCGAGAAAAGTGAAAAAATAAATTTCGCTTTTCCTCGAGAAATTTTAAATATTGAATATTTTATTAAAGACAATTTTCTAAGCCATTTTTAAATTAATTAATTCAAATAAATTATAAAATATTAATGAATTTTAAATAAACATTATTTTTAAAATTAAAAATCACAACAGGCAAGAACAGGGATGGAGAACCTTTTCACCATGGAAGGCCAATTTAAATTTCGAAAATAGTAAGCAGGTCACATACATATAAGCTTATTCTTTTCCGTGGAATATATTATCAGATTATTCTAGTACTAGTACAAAAAATAAAAATAATTTTTTTAAATGCAACATTATTATAATTCACTCATTATTCAGTTTAAAAAACATATGTTCCGCAATATAAAATAAAATTATGATATTACCACTTTTGAAAAATGATATTATATTAAAATAAATAAACTAAGACCAAGATAACCAATTTAATGCGACTTTTGTGCCTGTTTTTTATTGGATAGTAATTGGATATTAGATTCGAGCTTAGTAACACGTAATTTGAGTTGGTCTTCCAAATGAACATTAGTTATGTGTCCTTAAATCGGTCTTAATTTGTGTAAAATTTTCACAAAAAGAATTTTAATTGTAATTTGTTATAAAATACAAACTATGTGAAAAGGCCACAAAGAATATTTCAAAATGCTGCAGATTTCCCACCCCTGGGCAAGACTTTACAAGGCAAAAACTCAAATGACTTTTTTCTATAGCCGTCGCACTCTGACAAACAATAAACCAGTGATATTCGGTGGGAACAACACTACAACAATAAAAACACAAATGATAAATATGACTTGCACTCAAAGGAAGCAGCAAGCATTGCGAAGGGCTGCGTGCGAAGCACAACAACACTGGGCTCAACATAGATTTGCTTTGCTTTGTATTCCTTTACTCTGTGATGACTCATGATACGGTTCCATAAAATTTAATTTCACTCCGATTCTAAAGGAGTTTTCATTTCAAAACATATGTTAAGCAAAACGTAAATAACATCTAATGATATTGTTGATTCTGAATCTAATTCAACACAAGCATCGGCTACAAACTCTGACTCAGAACAGGAAATATTAGAGGCTACGAATATCAACACACGGCCATCCGTCAACACAGCAATAACAGCCATACGATACATCGTGAGGTTATTTAAAATTTCACCGGTACAAAATAGTATCTTACAAACATACGCTGTACTGAATCAGAAAAAAAATTAAGTTAATTTTAGATGTGAAAACACGTTGGAATACAGTTGAAGTCATGATCTAACGATTCTTACGAATAAATGGCCCAATTAAAAACCAACTGATTTGAATAAAGAAAGTATGTGTAATGACGAATACTTCAACATTGCGAAAGTCTTGCTAACTACCTTAAGACCTCTAAGAAATACAGTGGAAAGCCTTAGTCGGGAAGAAAGCACATTATCAACATCAGAAAGTGCACTGAAATTTTGTTTACTAGTTTAGAAAACAATGACTCCGATTTAAGCCATGAACTTCTAAGTGCAATTAAAGCAGAGGTTGTAAAAAGAGAAACAAATGCATTGCTTTTCTTATCAAATTTCTTTATAATCCTTCGAGTTACAGTAGCAAAGAAAATGACCCGTTTTTCAATTCAGCGAATAAAACGGATATATATAGATGTGCAAAAAATATATTGTCAAGTCTGTTTAAAAAAATTGAATCAGATTCCTAATCCGATAAAAATGGAGAACAACTAATTCTGCTTACATGTGGAATTCCGAATGATGCAAGGGATGTGGAATTAACCCTACAGCAACAATTAGAAATAAATATTAAGGAATTGATAAAACCATTTGAACCAATCACCAACGAATTTCTTGTTGGTGGTTTATCAATGGAGTTGTTAAAATTTTCTAGAAATCCGGCAATAGAACTGAAAATTTAAAACTCCTCTTGAATGCTGTAATGACAATCAAGCCAACTTCAACGCAAAATAAACGTAGTTTTTTAATTGCAAATGATTTCGAAAATAAAAAAAGTAGCCTTTCGGAATCTTCATTAGATGCATTGTGTTTTAAAAAGTTATTTCAAAATACAAAACAAATTTTTAAATTAAGCTGTTTTTAAAAAATATTTAAAAGGATAATCAAGGAAAATTAAATTGAATTTATTATTTTTTGATAATATACTTTAATTGACTGTTATTATTATTAAGAATAGAATATTGCAACAATATACCGCTTACAGAAAATCCATCCGAAGCCGATGCTGATTATGATGAAAACGACGTAATAGAAATTGTATCTGAAAAACGAGCAACAAATTCAAAAGCAGATGGATGAGTTAAAGGAATTCTTAACTAAAAAACTCGCTAAAACCAATTCAAAAGCTGCATTCAATTATTGTTTACCAGATAAAAAAAGGTAAATGATGGTTTACGAACACAGTAAAATAAAAACAGATTTACTAACAAAATTTTATAGGGGATTATTGAGCGGTCATTATCAATGGAGACGAAAAGAAGCTTTAGTGCTGCTGGTTTGTTCGATACAAACCTCCGGACATCCTTGAACGACGATACGTTGGATAAACTGCTTCCTACGTGCACATTTATTAAATGAAAAAAATACAAACTAAATATTGTTTCCATATACTGAATTTAATATGAATTGAAAAAAAATTTTATTTTTGTTAAATTGCAGCGGTTATTTACTTAAAATACATTTAAATATATAATTAATAAATTAATCGACTCAAAACTGAATTAATCATTAATCATTTTTCTCTAAAATCGATTAATTTGCCATGCACTAACATTGTTATTTTTTTTTATTTCATAGTTACGCTGAACCACAAGGCCATTGATCGAAGTAGAAATAGAAATGAAGGACACAACGTTGATCGTGATTATTAGTAATATTAAAATGAAAGAAGAGCAATTTCAGTTAGAAAATATATGATTTTGAGGGGACTTTTTCCAAAAATTCTGTCGATTAAACTGTTATGAGAATTGAGGAAGTGAGTTAGGACCAAGGAAAGTTATCAGTCGCAGTAATTCAACGAGATTTTTGCAAATTTTTCTTAAGTAAATGCGTATTAAAGTTTCTTACAAAATATTTATTTACTTACAAATATTTACCACGAGAAACCTCGCATGATGAGAATAAGATAATAATCGTTTGATGAATGAATTAAGAGCGCGAACGTGGGCAGAATATTACAAGTAAATTCAAAGTAGCAGGTAGATACAATAAACACAAAAGGCCCTTCATCAAAATAATACATAATTAGCTATTTCCGAATAAAATTGTTATGCTGACGAGACTTAAATGGGTGATTCAAAAACTACTTCAAAATCTAAAAACAAATTTTTTCTGGTTAATATCTAAAGTTAAAGTTGAAATAGAATTATTATTATGAAACAGTGGAATAAATTTATAAAATCATTCTAAAAATAAATTTAAAACTAAGCGATTTACATTTTAATTACATTTATATAAAAATTTACTTCATACTTTGATTTTTAAACTTAGTTTATTTCTAAAAGTATGTTAATGATTCAAAAATATAAACAATAAATAAAAAACAAAATTATATTTATATATTTTCTGTATAAGTAATTTTAATAAGACATTTTAATCTAATTAAATGGGTACGCGTACCCCGGTTTGGGAACACTGGTCTAATCATAGTAATTAGTAATATTTACAGATTGTTACAGTTAATTTAAATAATATGTGATAGTAACCAATTTGACGTAATATAAATTATACAGTTAAAGTTATAAATATTCATTTCACAGTTTAATCGAAAGTAAATTGGAATTTTGGAGTAAATTAAATGAACTTAATGGACCTGAATAATAACTGCACGAATATTTTGGTTTATGTATTTTCAAAAGAGATTTGATTTAATCATATCGACGGGAATCGAGTGGATTTCTGTAAATATTGTGAGTACACAGGATATTAATTGGAAAGAGTGAAGATCAAAATGGATGCGAGGTTAGAGTGAGAATAAGAGTGAGGCAAGTTAAGCGCGTGACGAAATTCTAGGAGACGTAAAACCTTCTATTAGCAGTATAATTCAGGACAGTCAGTATGCCAGACCGGATCACCAAAGCCTGTTTCTAAAAAACGGTTTCTGTTGGTGCATTACATGGAATTATGACTGCATATGCTTTAGCCAATGTTATAAATGAATTAATATCTCGATACTGACAAATATAAAGATCCTATAAGTGAGTTTTCCATTTGTTTCTCAGAGCATTGGAATGTTTGTGTTAAAGGATCCTGATGAGTAATGTTTTCCCGTCAAAAAAGGTATGTGCGAACAGTTAATGCAAATGTTATTCACATGAGAACTGCGAAACTTAGCAAAAAAGTAATTGTTATTTAGCGAATTCATTTCAAGAATTAATTTCAAAAAGGATGAAAGTTTTACTTTCAGGTGAGTTTTTAGCCAACTCATTTTTATATTTTTAAATTCATTTATTTTTATTATTTTCTGTCGTATTGTGGTTTTCTAAAACTAATTATTGAATACTTATTATTAAATGTGAAGGTTACAGCAATAATTTATTAATATCATTAATAATAAATATACTTTCAATAATGAGTTTGATTATTTATTGAGTTATTTGAGCAAAGTAAACTTTATTAACACTTTATTTGAATTAATTACATAAATCAATATATTAGTAGTAAATTAGGTTAAAATAAAATAAATGAAAGATAAATTTTTATTTAATTTTTATTCAATTTTTATATAAATTTACAACAATAAGCTTTGATCAAATTTTAATCAGAATTACTTCAACGGATACTTTTAATGGAATTTCGTTGTAAGAAATTGTCAACGACAGCCTTTAACTTTATACAATAATAGTTAGTAGCCTTCTAGAGAAACACATAAACCCCAACCACCAATGTTAATATAATTTAATCCGGGTTAATCTTTATTATGTAATTACATAATTAATTGAGACTACCACTCTTCTACAGTGTCTACTCCGTACAACACAAATCATTTTCAGATATAAATGAACTCAAAAATTTACAGTTTCTAAATGACATTTTAAAAAACTGAAATGAATCGCCTTAACTTAAAAGACTAGAAATAAATACACGATAAAAAATTTTCGATAAAGTAAATAATAATGATAATAATAATAAATTCATCAACAATCAAATAAATATTAAAGTTAGCTTACTGAGTAACGACATCTGAACACAGATAACTAGGTAATGTATACAAATAACTACGTACTGTACAATCCACTAAGTACCGATAACTATCTATCAATACTAGACTGCACTCTTACTATGTCCCCAATTAATAGATATCAACATCTGTTTACTGATACACACTAAGTTACCAAAAACTAGTTGCTAAACAAATAAATATCAATACTCGGTTATTAACTAACTAAACTATAGATAAAAGAACACAAAAATTTAACAATCAAAAGAAATACATGTTCAAATAAAAATTTATTAATACAAATCTCATTCAATGTCTTAACTCATTTACTTTAATACATCATTGGTGCCTTAAAATAGTAAATCACTTAGTTGCTTAGATATATGTTAGTTAACAAGAAAGTATTATTCAAATTCAATGAAAGAATTCCAATCCATTGTTATATTATTTTTAAATAAAATTTTATTGCAATTATTTAAATAACAATAGTAATGATATAAACTTTTAAATATGTTATTATGTCAAACAAATTTTTAAATTATTTTTGATAATCCTTCATATATATTGTTAGCATGTCGTATATTCCGTTGAATTTTATTCCTAATTTCTCCACCTTTTCGATTTTGAAAAATAAATTTCATTTCGTTTTCATTTTCCATAATTCGATTATACTTTCTTAATTAAAAATTTACAAAGCCAAAAACATAAAAATATGCTTAATTGTTTCATGCGCAATTTTAATCGTAAAATATCATGAAATGCTTTGAGGCTCATGATGTATGATAAATCAATCCTCTTGCACCTTTTGATCCAAGTTATAATATTCTCTTGATAAAACTTAAAAATAGTTAGTGTGATTTATAAAATCTTCTTGATTTCATTTACTAAATTGATATGTCTATCTTTTCTAAATCTAAATTTTTAAGATAAAAAGACGTTATATAGTTTCGTACAATATTTAATTCAGAAAATCTTAATAAAAAAATTTCGGTTAAGGATGTAACTCATAAGGATATTATGGAACTATAATATTTAGATGGTCTGATTTTCTTGATTAGGATAATATTAGTAAATAATTGAGAATAAGTGATTTTATACATGCAAAATTTATATATAATTTTAGATTATGAAAACGTCTGATTTTTGTTAAAACTCATTTATTTACTTTATTTCCTTTTATTCTTCCATAATAAGTATATCTTTTCTAAATCTACAATTAATATAAGCAATAAACATTAGAAAACGTTAGTATGTTTCAGGTGACATCTTATTCAAGAATTATAAATATCTTCTGATGTCACTGAATAAATCTTAATTTGTCCGGATTGCTACAATTTGATTAGTTAAATGTCTAAAATATTCGTGGCCCCATATTGACACATCTTCACAAAGTGCAAAAATGCGATTTTATACATGATTTTATACATGCCTTAATAAGTTTATCTTTACTAAATCTAGAATTTATTTAACCAATAAACCTAAGAAAACGTGTTACTGTTACAAGATATATCCAATTAGGGAAATCTCAATAACAGTCTATGATTAAGAATGTATCTTATATATATATTTTCTTGGCAATTTGTATCTATGAGGATTTTAACTCTTGTAAATGGTAATAAGAGTGACAAACTCAGAGTGGCTGATTTTATAAATGCCAAAAGAATATATAGTTTAAGCATGTGATAACGTCTGATTTTAATTAATTCTCTTTTCTATATTTTTTAAAATTTTATAAATATCCATTATTTGTTTTTCTTCTTCCATGATAAGTATACCTTTTCTAAATCTACAATTAATATAGGCAATAAACATTAGAAAACGTTATTATGTTTCGGGTGACATCTTATTCAGGAATTATAAATATCGTCTGATATATTTTGATCTACGAGGTTTAATTCTATTGCTAAGGATAAAAAGTCATCGATTGATCGTGAGTAGCGGATTATATAAATGCAAAAGAATTCAGAGTTTAAGCGTGTGATGAATTCAGATTTTATTAATCCTTATCTCTTCTTTTTAATTTTTATTAATTTACTTCATTTTCCTTTCAAATTGAGACAAATTTCCTGAGCAACTCTAATATTTTCAATTCAATGCATAAATAAATTGCTTCAGTTTCAGTATTATACAACATGAAATACGGAATTGTTTTGTGAATCAAAGTCAAACTGCGATCTTAAAGATTTTCAATCCTAATTAGAATCAACTGTGCTGTAATTGGATAAATCTTAATTTGTCCAGATTGCTACAATTTGATTAGTGGCCCCATATTGACACATCTTCACAAATTTCAAAAATGCGATTTTATACATGATTTTATACATGCCTTGATAAGTTTATCTTTACTAAATCTAGAATTTATTTAACCAATAGACCTAAGAAAACGTGTTACTGTTACAAGATATATTCAATTAAGGAAATCTCAATAACAGTCTTTATGAATAAGAATGTATCTTATATATATTTTCTTGGCAATTTGTATCTATGAGGTTTATTACTCTTGAAAATGGTAATAAGAGTGACTGATTTTATAAATGCCAAAGAATTCAGAGTTTAAGCGTGTGATGAATTCAGATTTTATTAATTCTTATCTCTTCTTTTTTAATTTTTATTAATTTACTTCATTTTCCTTTTAAATTGAGACAAATTTCCTGAGCAACTCTAATATTTTCAAATACCGCAATAAACTAAACGCAGAAGCTGAAATGCGGATTCAACTATCATCCATGCAACCAGACATTAAAAAATCTGCCAAAATTACAAACAAGCGCATTCGTCGCATTAAAAAAATTATTTTTACTTTTGTTTTTGTAGTTTTTGTTTCTATTGTGCAAAATATGTTTAATTTTTGTTTTTTTGTTAAAAATAAAGAAATGTACATAAATTCAATTTAATGCTGTTAGAAATATCATATTTTTTAAAAAGTAATAAACAAATTGGGTTCCGTAGAAATCTATGTCTTTCAAGGGCTTCGCAACTGAAAAAGTTTGAGAACCGCTGGAATAAACCAACTAAAAGACCTCGAGGTAGACCATTTAAGTCAAAACAAACACAATAAATTTTTTTAAATATATTTTAGAGCACATCTAATATTACCCCATTAAAATAAACCATTAATATTGCACTAAATAAAATTTTAATAAGATAATTTGTCTCTCATTTTTATTTATTATGTAGCACACTTTATTTTATTTTAATTTTAAATCTCATTTAATATATTTTATAGCTGATTTTCTCACATTTTATATAAGAGAACGAAAAATATTTATTAGAGCACACTTAATAGCCACACGAGATAAAAAATGTTTTTATTGGTCCAGCAATGACATGTTTTTCAGAAAAATAAAAAATTGACCTTGAATGAGCTTGAAGAGTCATCATCTTTGTTTAAAATTTGAGTTTTTAGACTTTATATTTTTTTTGTCATCGGCGAGGGTTACTGGTCCAGCGGAGACATGGTCTTGCGGTGACATATCCATTTACTTGTACTAATTTGGAAATTCGATTAATGTTATTGTTTCATGAAAAATTAAGGAAAACAAATTTTGCATTGGATACTGTCGTAATAATTTAGTTGTAAAAAATCCCGTAAGCTTAAATTTATCTTAAGGTTTTAAAATGTAATTTAATTTTAATTTAATTTCGCTAATAACTCATTCAAAAAATTAAAAAAATACTTTTAAAGAATTTCTCTGATAAAATGAATATTCAAAATATTTAATGTGTATTTTCCTTGTTTATTAGATGTTTTCCCTTTTAAAAGCATATTTCTCAATCTAAATGGATTTCATTCTGTTTAATGTATTTTTTTATCTTTTACGCTTCATCAGTAAACAATTCTTTTTTCAACTATTTTTCACCCTTAATATGATTTCTCATTAATATTTCTATATATATATATATATATATATATATATATATATATATATATATATATATATATATATATATATATATATTCACAATTTTGTTTTCACTGAAAATTTGATTCAGAGAAAACACTATATTTTAAAAAAATTCAGCACTTTTGTAGCTTTTGGTATAATTTAAAAGAATTTGTTGATAATTTTAATTGATGAAAATATCAAATTTTAGGTGATATTTAGTATATATTTATGTGAAATTATGTGGTTTGTTTATTTTAATAAACATTTTAAAAATTACAAGTTTTGTGGTAGTAATAATTGATAATTAGTAGTATTTTAATAGATTTGACTTGATTTTTATGATTACTTTAAAAAAGGTTGATTTTCATATAATATTTTATTTCTTGATAATTTGATAATTCAAGATTGGTAAATTTTATGTATTATGTGGAAATAAGTGAGTCAAAATATCTATGAAACACTAATTTCTATGATAATTAGGTACTGATTAGGATCAAATTTAACTGATAAGTTTTGAATAGATTAATGATCTTTTAATGATAATTTTTAGTTTAGTAAAGATAGTATTATTTAGCTTTACTTTATAAATTGAAATTATTTCAAATAATATCGTTTTCAGCGATTTATTCGGTGGTGATAGGTGTCACATTTATTTACAAGATTTTATTAGTATATTTGTATTTCAATTGAATTATAAACTTGAATGGAATTTGAATTGATTGTAATTGATTTTATGATTATTTTTCTATCGTCATTACTCTTAAAAGCTTTCAATTAAATATTAACAGTTAATTTTGAAATCATTTTCTAAATTTATAATTCACGAATTAATAGGGTTTTGTTAATCTTTCATCAAAAAGAGTTCTAATTTATTAACAATTAACTTGGAGGCTGAATGTTGTATTGAAAAAATCATTTAATCTTATTAAAGTATTAACATATTTATTCAATAATCTGTCAAATCTTTTCCAAGCTCTAATAATTTAATAATTAAGGCTTAATTAATTAAAGATGTATCAAACTTATTTAAAACAAAACGTACTTAATTTCCCACAACTTTATTCAAGTATTATTTATCAAATAACCATTTAATAAAATCTCTATAAGAATATATATTATAACAAGCTCTAATTTGATTTGAGGCTAGTAATTATAGCAGGCATTTGTGGCTAGTAGTAGGTGTTAATTGTGTAAAGATTATTTTATCGGGGAATTTTATTCTAACTTAGAATCTTTATGAAAATGCTTGACTTTTACAATAATAGTTCAAATTACAATGTAAAATATATAACTCAATATCATAATATTTTATTCAGAAATGATATGATATTGATTGTTTTTTTTTCGAATTTATTACTAACAGAAAGTTAACAACAAACTAAGCAAATAACCAATTAATAAATAACCAATTTAGAGGCGGCAAATATGTATTATAGTAGGACATTGAATACTTTAAAAAGGCCGGTGGAAATGTATATAACTAAATTTGTATTTGAACTTGGAATTCATTTTATTGTTCAACTTTTTATGTAATTTAATTCAAAATTTGTTAATCTGAAACCAGTTTTTGATAACTAGTTAATTTGTATCTATTAAATTGGTTCCTGGTAAGTCAATGCCTAATTATTTTGTTAGGCATTAGTAGTGAATTATTCGTAAACCAACGGGTGTTGATACCCAATTGTTAGTTAACTTTTTATTTTGAACATGATTGTAAGTGATAACTATTTACTTTAAAATTTATTTAGAATTAAAAATTTCATTTTAGATCATCTGATCGACCCTGGCTCTACCAGAATTGAATTTTAAAAGAAATTTTTTTTATTATGTCGTTTTGTTGAGTATATTTCTACTTAATAGTTTTATTTACTTTTTTAAAATTCTAGTTTATATTATCCGAGGCAAAACATCTGTTTTAAGTGAGACTTATAATATCCTACCTGTCTTTTCTATAGACATTTTGAGGATACCTAAATAATAGAATAAAATAATTAATAAACATGTAGAATGATTGGGGGAAACAATGATAAGTGATTAAGACGTGGTTCTGGAGCTTAATAAAAAAGGAATGAAAAAGAAATATCGAATAACGAGAAAGGAATAACAGAAAATCAATAAAAACAGACAATTGAATAAAAGAAGGTCATTTATAATTAACGAGTGCAAATTTAGGAAAACAAGAGCAACATTTGCACGTTATAGATAAGGGAAGGAATGTTATTTGGGAATCCGGGAAAGAGCATCTCTAAAAAGTATTTATCCGGACAGCTGACAGTTACTAAAGAGGCCAAAATGGAATTAGCGGTACAAGATAATAGAAATTCTATTTGACATCAGTAACTATTATTTGGTGACGAGGTATAAAAAGGAAGCACAACTGGAATCTAAGGAAGAAAAGGAGATTAGAGAGAAAAATTGGACTAAGAATTAAAAGGAGAAAATTACAGAAAATTATTGAAGAAAGGTATTAAAGAGAAATTTGGAGAAAACTAGATGTTGAAATCAAGGAAAAGAGAAATTTGAAAAAGAAATTAAGCGAAAAAATAATAAAGGAAGTTGTAAAGAGGCAAAGCTTAAATTGTGTAAAAGAAATAAAGTTAAATCAAAGCAGTCAACGTTATTGAATAAATTCGAGTCAAAGCAAGCAATTAAATCAGATTTATCGATCTCAGAAACCTGTCACGGTAGTCAAGCGATTGTGAAATCTAATTGATCCGAAAAGTGCTATTCTTACCGAAGGGTAGTAATAAGCACCAAGATTTGACTGTAATAGATAATTGTTTGTGTCATATTAAAGTGGAGATAAAGTGTGTTAATCAAAAAAGTTTATATCGTTTGGAGTTCATTACTGTTGTTTAAAAGCATGCTTGGAGTCAGATTGACAATACAACCTATTTAAATTCACTAACAACCCCAACAGACATCACAGATCCATCGTTTAGCAAGAGAGATAATCGCTCAGTATTTTAACAAAAGTCGAGTACAGTCTCTAACTGTTGTATGATTTTAAAACCGTGTGGCTTAAAACCTCCAAGTTCATTTTGAAATGAGACCACCCTTAATTGAACCTCCTCAGAATGAAGTGACCGGATCTGGACCCGGAGTATCTCGACGGCGACCAAATCGAAATCACCGTCGCCGAGAACGACGCCGGGCAGAAGCCAACTTGCTCAGGGCAAATGAAAGGATAGGAGAAACCATCCGAGATAATGATCCGCCTCCGGCCTACGAAGAGTTTGAATTTCCGGATTTAGACCCTGATGTAGTATATGCCCCAGCTGTAACGATTCACTCTCCACCTCCGTCTATCTATATCGATTTGGTGGAGGACGTAATCGAAGATCCAATATTGAATCACGCCCTGGAGCAATTAGGCCTCGATACAGACGAAATCGCCATTCTTAGTGGGCGCGTTCCGACGAGTTCTGCCCCGGTTTGTGCTCCCGGAACCTCAACTCAAGTGGGACAAAACCAGACTACCAATTCTCCCCTCTACCGTCAACCGAAGCGTCAATGTTTGCCGGTAGATATTGACGCGGAGGATAAGTACGACGACAGGCGCAACTTACCGTAAAAAATTTACTTTTTCTCGCATCGGAACTGCTGTCAATCTATGTGTTAAAACGCGTGGTCATTGAAAATTTCCACATAATTCACTTAATGTCGTTGTCATGTCGTTTATTGTTTCTGAATGAAAATAAATAATTAAATTTGTAAATCGTTCAAATCTCCTAACTGTACGAGTATTATTTATCTATGTAATAATAAATCGATTTTAATAAAATTTCCTTTTTCCTTTATCATAAGTTGACAGCAAATAATTGGATTTAAGGTAACCACGGGAACGGCATAGAATAAATCCGATGATTAGAAGGATTTAGTTATTAATATAATTTTTATGAGGGAATAGTTCAATCTAATCACAACGTTAAACTCATCTAAATTGTATCGAGAGTCTCATAAGTCCCCTGGGATAGAGTGCGTGTAGATTCAAGACTATCCTAGACGAAAGTAGTTCATAGATCGAGAGCTTAAGTCCTTCTAACGGCCGCCAAGAACCGGGAAAAAACGAAGGTTGTTCGAGGAGTAGCATTAGCAATAGCGCTCACCTGCTCGAATGGCATTCGGCTGTGACGTACAGCACCAACATGATTTCGGTCAAGGGTACGTGACAGTAAATCCAAATCGTAGGAGTACGCGGAAAAATCAACCCTAGATTATACCTAGAACGATTATCGACCGGGGACGCGAGTTAACCATCAGATAAGTTTTCCCGTACATCCAACAGCAGTTTTCTTTGGAAACTGAACCATCTATATTTGTTCGATAAATTGTAGAGGGTAAAATCAAGGAAACGTTATTACCTATTCTCGGTGGTAAAAATCAAACTTTTTGGAGCGATTACTCAAATTTCGGTTGCTCCATATTGATTTCCTGAATCAAAATTCAACAATTTATAAACAAACCTCATCGTCTTAACAAAACCTTATCGAATCAAAATGCCGTTCGAACAACAATGGAAATTCAAACATGTGTGCTAAAAAGTGTTCGACTGTCCCATGTATGTGTGTAATGTGTGTACGACAAGTGGAAATGAACAAAGATTACATATTTTAAATTCAAATTTTTAGTTTACCTTTAAAAAAACAATGTAATATTAATGTAATATTATTATTTTAATTTTAAATGTTTGTAGATAAATTGTATTTGATATTTAAATTTCTTGTTCAAATGACCTATATGATATAGGATATATCGATAGAATTCGTGGGGACCGACTAAATTCGTTTTTAATAAAAAATGTATCGAGATATACAAATGACAATATAATTGAATCTGTTTGTTTACTTGTTTTAATAAAAATGTAGGAGTGATTGTTTTTATAAATTGTATATATACAATTTGGGAACGAGTTAATATATTAATACTGTGAGTTTGATTTCTTTCAACCCTGGGGAATAAATTCTATGAATATGAACCAATGACTAATATTTCGGAAAATACGAATATGAAATGTAAATAAAAAAATGGGTAAAAAATTAAAACGCGTGAAGTATATACATGTGTCACCTTTACCACAAACTCGTATTCCTGCGGAAAAATTTATGTCTGTCACGAAAAGATTGGGCACATTAGCATGATAATCGACCACATTTGTATATTGGCTATGGAAATTTTAAGTAAATCAAGTTTACATAAAACAGAGTCACCGTTAGCACAGTATATCCTATGTATATGTAAACACCAAATAAATGAAATATATTTCGAGGAAATAATCCTAATTATAAGTCTGTCATTAAAATCTTTATTAAACGTTATATTTGGAAACAATAATGATTTAATAGTTGTGATTTAATGATATAATTAAATTATCTCAATAAATTTGTAGCTGATTGAACGTTAATTTGAGGTGATTGTGATTTAATCATCCAAAGCCTCACATAGAATTCTTTCTCACTTATTATTGTAGCCTTTATATGAATTTTTTTATCTTTTGTACATTTTTTATATTCCATAATATTACTTGAACCTCTCAATTAGCTATGTTCCTGAACCCATGTGCGAAGATGAACGGAAGTCTGTCCATTTGCACCCATTACATGAAAATCAATTCACTAGATCAGAAACTAAGCCAATTGGGGTTTGAGATTTATTACTAAACATATTGATTTTAACAATTTTGATACTATTTTAAATTCAATTGTTTAATGATTTTCTGACAGACAATTTAAAATGTTTAAAACTTTTCGAATATGGTGATCAATAGTTTCCATAGTCAACCTTTCTACAAAACCCTTAGAAACAATTAATGCTTCATTAGATTACCACCAAGTAATCTTTACTGGTAGATGCAGTTCTTGAATGAGATTGTATATAGGTCGCAAATCTTTCTATATGTTGTTAGTGCTGTAAGAATAAGTTCAGTTAAATGTTCGTGTGTTACCTGGGAACGGTAAATTGTACCTCACAATCGATACCTACATCTAAAAATTAGGCCGATATACTGCAAGCATTTATGTTGATGAGACAATTCTGTATGCTAGCCTTACCAACCAAGAATTTAGTGAAAGAACCCAACGAAACTGTTATACACAAATACTAAAATGCAAAAAAATGCCTAGCAAAATAAAACTTTTATTAAATATACAGCGGCATCGAGTGTTTTCTAAAGAGGCAAGTCACTGTCCTAACACTGACCCGGAAAACGACGAATGATTCAGTACCAAGTTTGTGCTCATTGTACATTACCTTAACAGAACAGATATTTTCATTTGGTAAGCCACCACACACCCTTGAATGAATCCGATTGGATGAAAATTTGCTTGTCTGATGTATGTGTGTGTGGAATGCCGCAGACATTTAATAGCGTCAGATGAATAAATAATTTAATTAAAATTTTCTACATTCATTTTCTTTTAGAATGAATTTATATGTCTCTTAACAACAAAAAAATGATCAACAAGATGCAAAATTTCAGGATTCTCAAAATTCCAGACAACGGGAACCACTTCCGCATCCTCAATAACAGATCTACTCTATGTTTCGAGAGTGACAAAATACCAAAAATTGTGAGAAAAGTAAAACAGCATTAAGAGCACCTGGTTCACCCTGGAGAAATTCAAAGACCTTCAACAAAGGATTATTCGCTTTAACAGAAGCCGAGACAACTTTGTCTTGGAGAGCAGGACTCAACGAATAATTATAGGGACCAAAGCGCGGTCCTAGTAGCCTCATTTACGGAAGCCGAATTACAACGGCGATTACCGTGCCGAAGCACCATGTGCCTGAGAGTGAACCACAGCCGAATATCAAGACTTCTGGACAAGCAAGAAGCACAACTTGAGCGAAAATCGACGAAGTCGAGAACGGCGCAAAGATTTTTACTAATGCCTCAACTATCTTAGCCCAAGCATTTCGATTATTATTATTATTCGTTTTTTAAAGGTACTTTTTATTTATACTGCTATAAAAGAAGAATTAATAACACAAATGTATGACCAAAAAATAATGAAAAATGTATATCATAATAAAATATTATCATCACAGTTATAAAATTGTCATAATCAATACATCAAAAGATGAAAAACAATTGTCACAATCGCATAAATTATGAAATTAGATTGTTACACATTAAAATCATATTGCCATGATCATTACCATCAATTTTCATTATCGTTGCCATCACAATTATCATAATCCATTGTTTGATATATATATATATATATATATATGTTTATTCTATATTTTTCGTATCCTATTATGTATTATTTTAATTTTTAGATTATTATGACTCGCCCATCTTCCAACACAAATTAATTTTCCCCCAGTACATCAACACTTGAATAATTTTTTTTTACTTGAAATTGGAATAATGAGGGATAAATATAGTAAAATCGTACAATTCAGTGTTTCCCAAAGTTTTGGTACTGCGGACTCCCTTTATCATTATATAACGTACCCCTTTGCTTTAAAATATTATATACGTATAATGATTAAATTTTTTAAATATACAACCTTTAAATTAATAGCATTAATGAAAAATCAATAGGACTTCAAAATCTAAAAACAAATTTTTTCTGGTTAATATCTAAAGTTAAAGTTGAAATAGAATTATTATTATGAAACAGTGGAATAAATTTATAAAATCATTCTAAAAATAAATTTAAAACTAAGCGATTTACATTTTAATTACATTTATATAAAAATTTACTTCATACTTTGATTTTTAAACTTAGTTTATTTCTAAAAATATGTTAATGATTCAAAAATATAAACAATAAATAAAAAACAAAATTATATTTATATATTTTCTGTATAAGTAATTTTAATAAGACATTTTAATCTAATTAAATGGGTACGCGTACCCCGGTTTGGGAACACTGGTCTAATCATAGTAATTAGTAATATTTACAGATTGTTACAGTTAATTTAAATAATATGTGATAGTAACCAATTTGACGTAATATAAATTATACAGTTAAAGTTATAAATATTCATTTCACAGTTTAATCGAAAGTAAATTGGAATTTTGGAGTAAATTAAATGAACTTAATGGACCTGAATAATAACTGCACGAATATTTTTGTTTATTTATTTTCAAAAGAGACTTGATTTAATCATCTCGACGGGAATCGAGTGGATTTCTGTAAAGATTGTGAGTACACAGGATATTAATTGGAAAGAGTGAAGATCAAAATGGATGCTGAGGTTAAGGTGAGAATAAGAGTGAGACAAGTTAAGCGCGTGACGAAATTTTAGCAGACGTAAAACCTCCTATTGGTAGTCTGTTCGTGGCTCACCTGTTTGTGGATTTTCAGCCATTATATACAGTACCAACATGAGCTTGCTAATGGGTGGGGGGGGGCGTGAATGCAATAATTGAAGCCCTAGCCAAGATGTTAATGGTTTAAGAACGGAGCGTTTAATTTAAGTAAAAATAGTTTTAAATTTAGATTTAAATAAATTTAAATTTCAACTCAAACCCAAAATTCAGACCAAAGATACTGAGTCATAGTATGGGTCATGAAGTATTTCAAGGTCATCTAGACTAAAACGATGTCATTTACGGTGTCATCGAGCAAAGTAATGAGTCATTAATTAGGTCAAGGTCATTATAACAAAGAATTTTTACTGTTAGATCAGTGACTAATCATTATTTTACAAAAATTTCGAAATTCCGAACAAAGCACACTCGTAATCAAAGAAATTTAAAAATTCGGCCATGTCCATTTAACAAAGAACTATTTCTTGTGAGCTCACGATTACTCATCATTATTTTTTTAAAAAAATTTTAAATTTTTGATTTTGTAGGGTAATATAAAATTCTGTTGGATGATGAGGACAAGCCCATCACCACATTTATCTTAAATAAATATTTTAAAACAGGCCTAGGAAATATAGGGTAAATGTATGCGCTGAAGAGCGAATTTAAGCAAACAGCTAATCCAAGCCAAATCTTCAAAAGCCTAACGTGCAGTTCAGATCAAGCCCTCAAGCCAATCCCCAACATGAAAAACAATAATTTTTGTGATTTAAACAATCTTCGTATTAAGACAATTATTTTATTCGAACAATTATTATGTGTGATACAATTTATAATTATTTTTATAGTAGAATATAATTATTTTATTATTAATTTTAATTGACGATCAAAGGGAATATATAAATAAAAATCTTATATTTCTTTCAATTTTCAAATAAAATAAACAAGCAATTCCTAAATGAATTAAATAATATTTCTTTCAATAAATTAAACAAACAATTCCTAAATAAATAAATAATAAAGAATTTCCTATAAGATATAAAATTTCCTTTAATAAAGTAAATAAAGTAAATAAATAGCAAATAATTAGCAAATAATCCTCTTTTTATAAAATAAATAAATATTTTAAAAAAACTAGAAAAAATTTAATATAAATAGCGGAGAAATTTTGTAGAAAGCGCCCAAAAAAATTCTTATCCAAGAAAACAGTCTTGCAAAGTAAATCTCTACAAGGCTTTAAAATAAGACAGACAAAAACGTCTACATATATTTTTGCACGTATAATATAGCATACACTAACATACGTAATAACATCCACATAACACGCACCGTATTGAAAAATTTAAGATTTTGGAGTTAAAAATTTATCTGTACCGAATACATTGATTGGTAAATTTTTATTGTTATTTTAATAAAAATATTTATACAAAGACTTTGTTTTCATTATATATAAGAAACACCAGTGAAAAGTTAAGACCTCACTAAAATACGAGACCTCAACAATTCTTTCAAAAAAAAAATTGTGATTTTTCCCGAATGTCACTGGATTTTATTGAGAAATATTTAAAAATAACTTAGTTGGTTAAAACAACCAACTTGTTTCTGAAATTTTCTATGATAAACTTTTTATTATAAATTAATTTTTAAATAACTTGGCAATTTTTCATTAGTTTTTTTAAAAAAATTTCAGTTTAATTTAATTTTTACCTAAAATTAAAGCACAAGTCCTTCTATCGGCAACTTGGTAAAGAAGAAGTACATCATGGTATCAGCTATGTGCGACAACCTCCATATGTGTTTCTGCGTACATTATCCAGTACCAACGACGAAAGTTGAGGCACCCACGTCCACTGACATAATAGTTGAATTACAATATTTAAAAGACCCATGTGACGACAAATTTTGATACATAAATGATCGGGTTTTTTTTTATACAGTTACGTCTCTTTTTGTACGGTTTATTTTTACGAGGCTTTAAATTCATGCAACGAAAAAACCTAATTTTATTTTTTTTATACGTATGTACCAAGATATGTCGAAAATGTAAACAGTACGTTACCTTTTAATATTTTAAGATTCGGTTTCACATGTCATTATATAGCCATAGCAGCGACTGCTTGATGGTGTTTATTGATGTGAAATAACGATAAACAATGAAATTTGTTATTTTTAAGAAATGAATGAAGAGAAAAGGCCAAAAAACTAAAAGTGCAGGAATTAATATTGCAGTTTTTAAACTAAAAATTAATTATAAAAGACATACATTTGAATTTATGGTTCATGGTTTTTTAACTGAAAACTACTTGGGAATGGCAAGTTGAAATGAGAGTAAATTGATTAAATGTTCAGACTTTGTTTTTTGGATAATTTTGACAAATTAATAAAGAATTAGAGAAACCGACTCATTAAGTACCGAATAAACAGCGTATGAAATTAGAATAGCTCGATGGTAATTGAGAAGAGCAAAGACAGACTTAATAATTCCTAGAAACTTAAACGACATAATCCTTTAATGAGATAAGACAAACGAGAATCTGGTACTAAATAGTTTATTAGGAAAATGTTTATAATATGGATGCCCTTGTGCTCGTACCACAGCCACTACGGATGACACGAAACGAGGAAATGCCAATACCACAAACTCAAGGATCAACAAGAGGCGAAAGATGTGTGAAGGTACAAGAAACTTATTTATAAAGTGGAGTGTGCGTAAAGTGTAAATAAAAATAAAATTATAAATAAAACTAAAAAAATAAAAACGAAATATAATCAGAAAACAAAACAATAAAAATAGAAAACCACAAAGAGAAAAAAAATGAATAAAAATCATAAAAATCAAAAAAAATCAAAATAACAATAATAATGTATAGAAAATTGTAGAAAAATATAAATAACAAGACGAAGTTAACAACAGTGGAGGTAGAGACCTGCGAGACCATTGACAATGCGAGATTTTATATAAAACCAATAAACGAGTACCTAACACTCAAGGAATGAAAAATCGAGGTGAAATAAACCTTAATATCGAATAAACTTATATCGAATCAATTTCATTGTATTTCTTTATTTCGATGATATTAATAATTCTATAGTTAGTCTCCGTTATGTTTCTTTATATTTTCTTGTTTAAATTTAAATTGATAAGTCCTTAATAATGAAATTTTCACTTTCATTATTTTAATTAGTAATGATTTAGTAAATAGTTTATGGTTTAAATACAAAATTAAATTCAAAAATTATTTGCTGTTTTTGTCATATTACAAATCTTATTGATTGATTATCCGATCACCCATCGATAACTCAACAACCAATCGTCTTCAATCCAGCGACGAAATAGTTCCGGCTCAATCTCTCTGCCACGGTTCCCATCGATACCTCAGAACTGTCGACAAAGCAACAAATGACTAAGGCATTTGAGAAAGAATGTCCAAAAGCCAACAAAATAAAATGTCAGTGCTCCGGTTCTCCGAAACAGTCGGACTATCAGGAAAATGAAAATTCCCATTTGATATCGACGCAAATGAATGAGTATCAAGTTCTTATTTCACAATTCTTGCTTTTAAAACCAATTGATCTAACAATTCTTAAATTGTCTTGTGCTGTATCATTAAATATATATTGTTAGAAGTTGCTAAATCATCTTCAAAATTATCTTAAATAACATTTGCATTAAAAGAATTCATAATCCAAAAATTTATTTCTAATTATATATTGTTTAATATTTAAACAATCTTTCAAGCATTGAACCAAATAATTTAAAACAATTTATCAGAGAAATTCAATATTAAAATTTAAATAAAAATTAACTATGCCAATCTATTTTAAAATTCATCGAAAAATTATTAATTATAATTTCAACATATTACTAATTAAAATTGATTTTATCTTTTTTTAATTATTTAAATTCATTTTAAATCTCTCTGAAAAACAATCGAAATATTCATTTTATGCTAGACATTTGAAAGACCTAGTTGCAAGTACATAATATACCAATGATGGTTTGTGAAGTAATACCGATTGTCGGTTATTACATAACATGTCAAATGCAATAAGCCAATGTCTGTTATTGTGTAACAGTGTTTAGGTAACATGCTGATGTGGCATAATATCAATTGACAGTTATGGTATAATACCAATGGTCAATTATTACATAATATGTCAAAAGCGACAAACCAGACTTCTTTATTACGTAACAACCTTACGTTACATGTTGATGACCAGTTGTGACATAACGTCAACTGGTAGTTATGACATAATACCGTGGTCAATACCAAAAAAAAAAAAAAAAAAAAAAAAAAAAAAAAAAACGTGGTAATACCAAACTTGATATTGTTATTACGTAACAATGTTATGTTGACATGTGATTGCCAGTTGTGATGTAATGTCAATCGACAGTTATGACGTAATGCGTTGATGATCAGTCGTGAAATGCTATATTAAAGGTCATTTGTGGCGCAAGATGCCAAATATATATATATATATATATATATAATAAAAATATCTAGTTACATAACTGTGAACAATCATCAATACTACAAAATTATGTAACGTCACCGTAATGTGTTACGTAATTATAACTATATATAACTATACACATTTATATATGTCTTGTACTATACTAATCACAGCTTATTATAATATTTTTCTCATAACTTCCTTTCAGTCGCTTTCCTTTTTAATATTTATATCACATTAAGTTCATAATCGGTTTCCTTATCATGATGTAACTCTTTCCCATTATTCCATTTATTGATTTCCATAAATAACGATTCGCTTCATTTGCACTATCATTCTCAGGAATTATAACCAGCCTCGGCATCCGGTATTTAACTTTGAAATTATATTCCTTACAACCCCATTGCTCACTTAATCGATTTAATTGCCGAATCTCTGTGTTACGGATTATGATCAGTGAACACGCGTGAATTTTCTCACAATTAAATACTGCCTAAAAGTAGTCGTTCAATATATTAATACCGATGCTTCTTTCTCAAATAGAGAAAAAACTTTAATGAGGATCAAATGAGCCGTTAACTTGTGCGTTCACGTGATCTGTACTTCCTTCCGCGTGTTTTATTGAGTCTGTCATTAAGATATAAATGTATAACTCAGGCAACAATGGATTATTAGTATTATATAATTTAGCATGCTTAAAGTCAATCTTTCTGACAAAAAAGTACATATATTATTAATGATTTGCTATATTATAAGTGTTATTCGTTGTCCGTATTTTCCATAAATATTCAATAGCATTTAATTTCATATTTATATTGGATTTTAATAATGTTTCAAATAATTTGAACCAACCTTTGATCCAACCCCTGAAAGATTCATTAGAAACTTTCTAGCGTCTTCGAATGACTGGTTTCGTAATTCAAGCAATCCACTTTCCCCTCCATTATTTTTAAGCCAATAAGCAGTTTTTCTGAGCAGATTTTAAATAATTATCTTTAATTTCGAAAAATACTTGATATATTTTGCACGATAACCAAACCCCAATTGTCGAAGAGATTCTTCGAGATTTTCAATGGATAAATCATCTACCGATGGAAAAGCTGGATAGCAAATGGATTTATCATTATCGTCAGTCAAAAACTGTTTTGATCCGAAAGTAATTGCTAAAGCACATACTAATTTTGTAATTCTTTTTATATTGTTGTTGGATGAACAAATAAAAGAAAACAAATTTTCGACGGGATGCTGACGTAATAATCTGATCCCTGTAAAAAATATTCCAAGTATAAATTTATTTTTATATTTCAAATTGAAACAAGTATAAATCAAATTAATAATAATTAATTGTCGCTAATAACTAACCCATAAAGTTTTTAGAAATTTTTGAAAAGTAGTTGTCTGCTAAAATCCAAGATTTTATCTTTTCTGATAAACTTTCTTGACATCGAAAGTAATTGTTAAGAAATATTTTAATTTTTGTAAAATCCTCATTTTTCGAATAAAAGTATACATTATAATCTGGTTCTTGTTTTAATTGTGCAATAAATCCATTAAATCCACATCTCCATTCACCACCACACAGCTCCCATCTATCTTAATAATTAAAACTTTGATTTGTTTATGTTACTAATGACCTAAAGGCTTGACCACAACTCAAAGTTAAGTTTAAATTTATCTCAACTTTATTATCTCCGTTAAATTCCAATAAATGCCAAGACATTGAATTTTATATAAAATATTCAAGGTTATAAAAGTAAATTTAAATAATGCAGAGTTAATAGTTATTTAAACAAATGGTTAATTATACTTAAATATGAAATTAATCAATTGTCAAAATCGTGTAAAAAATCATAATATAATAATATGCTCTAATAAAATGATTCCCCAAACTATAGTAGTCGTAAACAAAGATTTTTAAACCCAGCAAAGTTAAATAAGAGGTTAAAATATATTTTTGAAAATGTAAATAACAAGTATACTTTCCATTTCAGTGGGAAAATTTCAAATTAAATAATTATATAAATAAATGCTTTCAATAAGGCTTTTCCAATCACTTCTTATGAATTTCCTCATCTGATTTTTAATTTTTAATCTTCCTTGGATATAATGTATCGTACATAAATCACTAATTAAATCCAATCGATCCGATTTAGACACTTCAAAACCCTTTTTAAGTGACAATCCATAAACATTTGTTTTATAATCTTAAAATTTTATTCATAATTGCGAGTGTTACAACATTTATCATAAAAAAATGAAATTATTCTGATAAATTATTTCGTTTCAAATTTTAAAGTGTTGGACCAGAACACAAATGGCCTTGAAAATTGTTTAAATGTATCAGTAATATAGCACGAAAACCCAACATTAAGATAACTTAAAATACAATATACAACATCATCTAAACACTCTAAAATTTGAAAGAACATAATAAATATAAAATCAAAAAACATGAAAGTAAAATAAAATAAATATAAAATGCATCAAGAATCGCACGAAATATACAACAAAAATTAACCTAATCACAAGAAAATTTGACCGAAAAACGACAAAGTAAAAAATTAATGAATTAAATGAGTTAAAATAAAATATTTTTGGTTGAATAAATCTAGTTCAAAATTTTAGAAATAAATTACCAATTTAAATTAAGAAAATAATAAAAATTCAATTTAGATAACACAAATAACTTCAAGGTCAAATTTTGTTTTATTGCAATTAAAATAACACGCGAGGTTAAGGTCAAATTGTAGGTATGTATACTGATGTGTTTTGATTAATTTTCAGACTTAATTTGCAGTCGTATTTTTGCAGTCTTATTTTCAGTCTTATTTTGCAGTCTTATTTTTCTGAATTTTTGTTGGTGTGCGTTACAACTTTGAGTCGTCCATTTAGGCAATTAACACTGGTAAGTATTTTGTTTGGACACGATAACTCTCAGTTGGTGTGCATTGACATGTAATTTAAAAATGAAGGTGTATCTGATATATGAATAACTTCACTATGAATTTATTGATCGATAATGATTAAATGACCTGTGATGATGCGAGTGAATAATGTTTTTAGTGAATTTATGAACTTCCGACTACTATGTGAGATGTGACATGCCGAATAAACAATTTTTATGCATCGAAGCTTTTTTCCAACTTAGATGGTAATATTTGTTTATTAGTTTTCTGGTCCACAGCCAGTACAGGTTACAAGTAAATAAAATCATACATACTATCGAACTGTGTAAGTCCGGTTTCTGCGCCTATAGTTTATGCCCGTGAAGGTTTATGTTATGAGTTACGATGGATTCTGAACGTCAATACTTTCCTATATAGGCGTTAGTTAGATCGGGGGTAGTCTTTTGGCTGCTCCACTTTCTTCCTTCGTTCAAAAATTCGACCAAAATTTATTTAAACATATCAGCTCAAAATCACTAAAACCGAGTAGTTCAGTGGGCACTCATTAAATACAATGTGAACACAAATAGATCATAAGGACAAAGAAAGGGAACGGGTAGCGGGGAAAATTGCGAAATCGTTGCAGCAGTTAAATGAATAGCCATTGAAAAAGATTAATCCGAACGACCATTTAAATAATATGTAAAAACTAAACAAATTATTTTGAGTTGAGATGAAAAACTTGGGCAAATTTTCGGAAATAATTAAGTTATTTATCATAAAAGTATAAAATAAGGGCGGAAAGCTTCTCAAATTTTCTAAAATAATCAAAATACTTTATCGAAAATTGTAAAGTAAAAGTGCAACGTGGCTCAATTGTTTGTATAATATTCTAATAAAACTGAGAAATAAGGGCGGATTCCTACTAAAAATTTAATAATAATAATAATAATAATAATAATAATAATAATAATAATAATAATAATAATAATAATAATAATAATAATAATAATAATAATAATAATAATAATAATAATGATAATAGTAATGATAATGGTAATTATAATAATAATAATAATAATAAATAATAATAATAATAATAATAATAATAATAATAATAATAATAATAATAATAATAATAATAATAATAACAATATTTGTAATAATAATAATAGGAGTAATAATTGATAAGAACAATACAAATAATAGTAATGATGATAATATTAGTAACAAAGATAGGGAACATAGTAGTGGTGGGTTACAGGGTTTCAAATCTTGCTTATCTTTATGTTGTCCCAGTAACGCCATACAAAATGATGCTAATTGCCACTTGGCACCCGTTGCTAGGCAACGTTGGTAATGTGTTCAAGTGGTGGATTATCCGCAAAAATTGAGTATTATCACTAGTACTGTAATTGCTCGGACAATCCTCGGGTTCACGAGCTGTCGATAGAAGACCTGTGCTCGCTTTAAAATTATTTGGTCCCCTTGCGTCTTAGTTTCTATCGTTCATCTATTTCTTTTACCGACATTAGTTTAACAACGAAATAGGTGGTACTGCTTATTTAACCCTTCGACAATGTTGCTTCAAACCTCAAGATGATATAAAAATAATAAAATATACACGAAAACCACAATGGATATAAATAATGCTTTATTTATCTAAAGATTATCCGATTTCTGACGGATTGGAAGATCGAGCGGCTCGGCGCTTAGCCCGCTCCTTACGTCCAGGTCGTCGACTGGCTGTTGATGGGGTGATGGGAGTGGTTAAGGTTGCAGACGATGTAGGGTTCGATTCGCGATAGGCCAATTGAGCATGGGCGAAGACCAGAGGGTAGGTCACCGCTGCTCCCTCCTGACAGGCGGATAACGCTACCTCTAGCCCCCTGATTTGAGTTTTTAGGCCCTGTACTAACTGCTTTTCTTCTGCCCATCCCTTCTGGGCCGCAGTTAGCTTTTGGTACAATCGTTTGATTCTCGTGGGCTCGATCCATGTTGCTCTAATTTGCTGCGTTTCTCGAACTAATTGAACAAGTTGATCGTGTAATTTCTTATTGGTTTGCCTCGCCTGAGTTAGTTCATTCTGGAGTAACTGCATGGGGTCCATCTCTGGAATAATAAGGGTTGAACTTTTATGATGGCTATTAATGATAATTGTATTTAAACTCAAACGTATTTATGAAATAAAAATTACAATAATAATAAAAGAAGAGAAAGAATTTTTCTGGTCTATAATACTAATATTATAACAAGAGGTTCAAATCATTAATACAATGGTCAATCATCAGCGAGGAATCGCTTGATCCCTTCTTCTGGGGAATAACCAGGGATCACGAACACTGGCCTTTTGAGGTTCCGGACTGGTCTTGGTGACGGTGGGTATTTGCTGGCTAACCGTCCTGCCACCAGATCATCTTTGACGTTGGCCAGGTGTGCTGTCGCTCTTGCCACATCTGCTTCGACTTGGCGCTGGAGTTGGAGGAGGCCCTCCAGGAGCTCTTGGGCCTGAGTTAGGATGTCCTGGGAAGGATTGGGCTCGTCAAACGGCTTCCGGAACTGCTGCATGAATTCCTCCGGCGATATGTCTTCGTACTGGTCATCTTCAGGCACGTCAGGGCATCGCTCTCGATACACCCGATTCCATGCCTGCCTCCATTGTTCCACTACATGATCAGGGAGTTCGATCATAGCTCCGGTTTGTCCTGAATGGAAAAATTATTTTTATTCCGTGGTCTGGAGTACGTAATTGGATAACATTTCTCGTCGTTTTAAGAGGGCTGGGGGATCTTAATTTCCAAGTGCTACGGCTCGTGGAACTCGAAGTGTAACGCGTTTTTACTAGCTGGTCCGGCCATGTATTGTGACAAGGAAGGACGATATCTCCAAGCTACTGAGTTACTCGTTTTCATGCCGTAAGGGTCGGTTCAAGAAATCTTTGTGGGAGTTAACGAAAGATCAAAAAATGCGAATCATTTGTATCTTTATCTTATTTCGATCACCAGTGGTTTATTTATTCCTAGTATTAGAGTTGGTGTATGTTTAAATGTTCAACTAGATGTATTTGAAATAATAATATAAAATAATTAATTAAATAATCCGTTAAGCAAACCTGGTAAAACATTCTTTGGGTATTTATGAGTTTTTGATTAAAACAAACTTAAACTAGTTAACTTTGCGATAATTTGATGATTAAACTTTCATGTCTATTAAACAAAAATTTTAATGATTATCATTTATTTATTTGAAGAAACAAATCAGTTATAGAATTTGCAAGATACACATTTAGGGTCTGATCCTTTGATCAATTGAAAAATACCTAGATAATTATTCGAGGAATTAGTTCCAAGGAAAAAAGAAATATAAATTGTTGGCAATTTCTTAATATGATCAAGACGGAATTTTGGTTAATAATTTCCACTTAACCATTTTACGGCATTGCTGTCTTATTGGATTGACGGAAAATGCGTAGCCAAAATCGACAGGACCTTAGGAGTTCGTCGGTTGTGAGGGCGATAACAACTGTGACTTATAGATTCGCGTTCATCGATCTGGAAAGTCTATTTACTAATGCTCTAGATTATTCCTGTGACTCAAACATAAACATAATGTTGTTATCGAATTAAATTGAAGATTTACTTGAAGGAGATTCTATGACAGTCGGATATTGCAACTTTAAGTCCTCGTCCGGAATATTCAGTGAACACATGATTTGAAAATGAAATGGATGAACAGTCGTCGTTAATTATAAATAAAATGTACGATGGAAATTCAGACAGGCAGGAAGTGTATGCCATTTATAATTCGGCTACGGCAGCGGATGTTGATGTCACCGGAAATGTCGACTAGTAAGATGGTTGATTTCTCAATCGATAATTTACAATGTTTATTTCAGGTAATGAACTTTCAATTCGGGCGATCGTAGACTATTTCATAGGTCAACATTTGTTAAAACGAATTTTGTGAGATGCAGTAATTTTAAGAATTTCGGGCTACTTGATTATCTCTCGCAATTTTGGACAATGGATTTTCTGATTGAGGGTCAATAGTGCTGTTAAAAGTTGCTATCGGATCATTTGGTAATTTATTTTGTTTAATTACTTCATTTTAGTATCTCATTAAGGATTTTCTTGGTCGCAAAATTATGGATTTTCATTCTCATGCGTAATATTGGAATTTTATTCAACTTCTACTGGGATTTTATTATGATTAACAAGTCGACCTGCTTATCTCCTGGATTTCAATTGCATTATTTTTATGTTGACTTCGAGTAAGCGAGTGTTTTAATTTTTCGAAATAAATTTTATATGATTTTTCGTTTTTTAATATGTTAAAGTAATTAGTTTATCGTATTTATGCGCATTACTAAGGAGTTTTCCGTTACGATTATTTTAGAGATGCAATCAATCCTATGCTCGTTCAATGTTCGAATTCTAATTCAATGTTAGACCACATTTTGAGTTGATTTATTGTAAATCGAGGAATTTAGGTTAATTAATTTTGAATCTACCCTTAGAGAAAATTTGTTGATTAATACATTAATTTGGCTTAAGATTTGTTTTAATTACTGGTTTTTTATTGTTGATAATTTTACTCAAAATCCATTTACTGATACTCAATAATTTACAATAAGTTAATTTAATGGATTACGTAATTTTACTCAATAAAACTCTACTTTTAATTATAATAATTTAATGAATTACTTTAATCTTTCTTTAGTTTTAATCAATAGTTACTTTAATGTTTGTTAAATCAATGAAGTACTTATTTAATAATCGCTATTAATTTATTCGTATTGTAAATTTAATTTATTTCAAAGTTTTTGTCCAGATTAGTTATAACAACGATTTCCATTTAATTTATTCCCCGTACCATTCCCTTTTAATAGGCCTTAATCGCATATTGTGTTTACATTATATTTACTGAGTGCCCACTGGACTACTCGGTGTGATGATTTTGAGCCGTGTGTGAGATAATTTAGGTCGATTTTATAGAAACGAGAAACGAGGAAGTAGTCAAGAAACTTCTTCCTTATTTCTCGTTTCATCTATACGGGTAATATTGACGTTCCAACCCTGCGTTCCGCACGCCGGGTCTTCACGGGCACAGATCATTGGCGATATTCCACGCACTTACACGAATCTGACTTGTGTGTAGATTTTATTTACTTGCGTTATGTGTTGGCTGTGGGCCGGAAAAATTTCGACAAAGTTTAATTTTAGTTCATTTAAATATATAAAAACAATGCATTAATATTAACAATATGTATTAATTATAAACAAATAAACATAATTACCATCCATGTCAATCCAAAAATAAAAATCGCATAATATTGCATATAATAAAAATTACCTCTCTCCCCACGCCGACATCCAAGCAGAGCTCTACCGAGGTTGCAAGGATGTGACGTGGAGAGGGGATTCAAAAATGAACATTTCTCACCTAAAAAATAAGTTCGAAAAACGGTTTGAAAAAACGATTTCACAAATGGTTTTAAGATTTGAAAATATGGTTTTATGGTTTCAAAATGGTTAACTTTAATGTGAAAATGGATCAGTATTTATACCTATTTTCCTCGCATGTTAAATTTGATGCAGTAAAACAAAATTCGACCTTGTTATTTTCTAGTAAATTCTATTCTTTACTTTTATTATTTTTTGATTTATTTTTATAATTTTTCATTTAGGATTTTTATTGAATTATTACTAATTCAAATCTTTTGATTTAAGTTTCATTTTCATGAACTTTTATTAATTTTTCAATTTTTTCGAATTTGTTGTGTTTTCTTGTTATGTTTGTGTTGGTATCGTGCGGATCTTGGTGCGTTTTGTTATTATTTTAATTTATTTTTATGTTTATTAATTTATATTTAATTCTCTTTTTCTCATATTTGGTAAGGTTTAGTTGATGTTTCAATAGGTTTATTTAAATTGCATGTTATATTTTGCGTGTGTGTTACTGATCCATTAAAACATTTTCCAAGGCCGTTTACGTTCTGGCCCAACAGTAGTTATAATAGGGATAAGGTTAAGAGATATACTGTCTGGATATTTAACATAAGGAAGAGTTTACAGGCTATAGGAAAATCATTAATGAGGGCAACGGCAAGGAAGACTATGAGATTAGACATAATGATAAATGATATAGCGGTATATATTAACATTTAAAAGAAATAAGAGAAGAATGGGACCTAAAAGTCGAAATCGAGCACAGGCCTTCTATCGGCAGCTCGTTGGACTCATGGATCGTTCGGTCAATTATAGCATTAGTAATAGCGCTCACTTTTTGCGGATGATCCAACAACTCGAACACAGTTCCAACGTTGCTTAGTTGGGCCAGAACACAAACGGCCTTGTAAATGTTTAAATGAATCGGTAACACACATACAAATATAACATGCAGATTTAAATTCAAACCTATTAAAACATCAATTAAACCCTATCAAAATATGAGAAAGAAGACAATTACACATAAAATAACAAACATAAAAATAAATTAAAATAATAACAAAAGGCAACAAGATCCGCACGATATAAATATAAACATAACATGAAAACCTAACAAATTCGACCGAAATTTGATAATTTAACAAAATGTGAAATTTCATGAAAATGAAATAAAAAATCAAAGAATTTGAATTAGAAATAATTCAAGAAAAATTTCAAAAGAAAAATTATCAAATAAAATTGCAAAATAATAAAAATTAAGATTAGAATACACTAGAAAATTCCAAGGTCGAATTTTGTTTTACTAAATCAAAAAGAACATGCAAGGTTAGGGCCAAAAAATAGGTATATATACCGATGCATTTTCACATAATTTTTTAAGCGTTTTTGAAAATCGTTTTTTGAAATTATCAAACTAGTTTTAAAAATCTATGTAAGTGAGAGTTTTTAATTGAAACTCTCTCCACGTCACATTCTCGCAACCTCGATAGAGCTCTGCTTGGATGTTGGCGTGGGGAGAGTAAATTAGTTATGAATTTTTGTATGGATTGGATCGTGTTGGTAATTTCATTTTGATTTTAATAAATTATTCACAATATATAAATTATGTTTTGCCTTAAAATTTTTCAAAATGTTTCCGGCCCACAGCCAAGACACATCACAAGTCATTAAAATCAGACATATTATTCAGATTCGTGTAAGTGCGTGGAATATCGCCAATGATCTGTGCCCGTGAAGACCCGGCGTGCGGAACGCAGGGATCGGAACGTCAATATTATCCCGTATAGAAGAAAGGAGAAATAAGGAAGTGGTCTTTTGGCTACTTCCTCATCTCTCGTTTTCTTTAAATTCGACCTAAATTATTCTACACACGGCTCAAAATCACCACACCGAGTACTCCAGTGGGCACTTATTAATTATAACATGAACATAATGCGCCTAAGGTCAATCAAGGGAAAGGTAACGGGGAAATAAAATGAAATCGTTGCTGTGAATTTAAGACAAACTGTTACCACAAACTTAATGTAACTATAACCTTCAGACTGAAGTAACCATAATCATGGGGTGGCTGCTACGAACTTTGATAACACGCTAGATTTAAGTTGGAGTTATAAACTCAACTAAACCATAGGTAGTCACGATAAACTCAAATTATATATGTCTTAATTAAAAGCGTAAAATCATCGTTACAACCTACAGTGGTACGTTCAAAAAATAAGAACCTAGCGGAATTGGAGATCTGAAATTAACTAAAACCCTCAGAGGATTCAAATAATTCCGCACATGCCGAAAGAGATCTAGCGTAATCAGAGCCCGACTTATAAACCGCATACCCATAACGATAAATTCGAAACCTCCCAGTAAATGAACTCACCACTAAAGTAGAATATATTTAAACATAACGTACTCACAGATAGAACCTGGATATTCCACACCCGATAAATCGCTCCCAAGCATAATAAACCCAAGATAATTTTGATTTCACGAACATCATAAATTTTAAAAGGCATAGTTAAACTAACAACAATAACACCTATTCAACAAATACACAAAACAAAAAATCAAAATAGTTCCGGACGATACGAATAGGTAGTCCTCAATAGACAAACAGTGAAACCCAAGACATCATAGAACACCACGACCGTCGTAGATTGTAGCTACCTGACACCCACATCAACCTTTTCGACTATCTAATCAATGCCAATTATATGATAAAATTTTAAGATTACCCAATGGCGAAATCCTAACGATACAGTGGTGTAAACAATTCCCACCCACTTGCTTCATTGCGAACCATTCCTCCAGAAATTAAGATCGATTCGAACAATAAGGAGTAGGCTAACTGAGGCTTAACCCAGCTGTTGGAAATATCGAATTGATGCCAACGTCTCTTCTAAGGAGGCAATGAGTTTATCTCAATCTAATTACCCACTCACCTCAGTTATCACCCAACTTGCCTCACCTATGGTATCGCCACCTTACGAATCGACCATGTGGCCATAGCGGTAGGACCCCGATTACTATCGCCAATAATCGAAAGCCATTGGAAATATTCGACAAAGAGCTACCATCACTTTACTGAATAATGTTATAATCAAATTAGTTACAAATAATAAAATCAATCACCTCCACCAGAATTGTTAAGGGCTGCCGATTGAAGTTACAAATTTTTTCCAGCAATAATAATGGAAAGCAACCAACATTAGCCAATTATCGCCGAAATCACATCCACATTATAACACTCAATCGGGATTAATCCAACTTCCCTCGGATAGTCCATCTGGAAATCAATATATAAAACTACATAAATAAATCGACAGAAAAAAACTGACTTAACATTGACATTTAAGAATATTGATTTCCACGAATTTTCCTCACCACGTCACTGATGAATATCCACATTCAAATACATCATCGAGCGGTGTGCAATATGCATACACTCGCCGTTAAATTCCATAAATAGACTTGCAGACAAGCCTAATCATTCAGAATATAAATTTTATGATGCAACCACAACAAGTATCTGGATACACAGTGAGTCGGGGAGCGATCGGGGGGTCAGCTTCGAATCTCGATCCCCAATCTTGGAGTAAGTGTTAAATTTAAACAAAACCTCTTACAATTTTGTTTGTAGATAAATTTTCCACGCATTCTGATAATTATGTTTAACAACCTAACTTCCATTTATTTAGCCTATTTAGAAAATAGAGTTTCAATTTGTCAATTCCCTATTAATTTTTATAGAATATTCTACGATGTGTCTTAGAAATATTTTGAGGATCCCACAAAATTTGACATTCTCAACATACAATTTATTAACCACGTTTAAGAAATGGAGTTTCAAATCTTTTGTTAATTTGTCATTAAATTTTGTAGGCAATTCTGCGATGTACCCAAAGAATGATATTTTAATGATTTAAATCGAGTTTATTTTTTTTTTATTAATTTCATCTTACATCTCATCGACGAATCATTCGAAGATTTAATTTCCCCGTAGAAAATATGGTAACATTTACTTGTACTATAATGTTGAAACTCTTCATAATAAAATACTATGTGTAACTTTTAATTTTTTTTAGAACATTAAATAACCCACAACTCAACACTCATAAACTCCCCGATATACCCTCCAAAGTTAACCGCCAGAGATTTGAGAGTTCATTACGTCTGTCATTTTTCCTCCTTCAAAAGTCTACTGTAAAAATTGCAGGTAGTAAACACTAGTAACTATTTGTATACGTTTTAAGAATCATTTTAATAATTAAAAATAATGCACCGTTTTATTTTGTTTTCTTTTCTTAACCAGTAACTAGCGGAGTTGACAATCATACTCATTGATTCCCCAAATCTTTTAAGGTTTCGTAGGAAAGGAATTACAAGCACATGTTTATGATAAAATTTTTCTTGGATTCTCCTATTTGGATCAAATTCCATATAAGTATTATTTAAAATAATTAAGGTAACAAATTGGTTTTTAAAACAAGGGATTTAAATGAAAAAATCTTTTTGTTATAACAATCGTTAAACAGGTTTATTCATTATTATGAATCAAAGTGATCTTAGTCCTCTAGAGAAAAACAATTTTTTTTTGTTTTGTAAGAAAAAATTGACAATGGAGCGCTAATAAAATTGAATTTCTTCCATGGATATGCAACGTTGTATTACATGGGTATTAGTCTCTTTAGAAATTGCTTTGGCATATTTCATTTATTTCATCTTTTATGCACTACATAATGAAACTGTTAGGTGATATACCACCCAGATAGTAATGACACCTATTTCTTTAAATATGCATTCCGAAATAAGTAATTTACATAGTCATAATATTGTTTAGAACGATCAGGACCCTTCATTTTCGTCCATACGCACGTAGCAGACCAGTGGAGGCAAGTGTGGCGACGCTTCGGTCGGGAAAGGTACCCCGATATGCTCCAGCCCGGAGAAAACCGGTGGGACGATATGCTTCTAGTGGAGAATACGATGAAACAATTCAGGAAGAAAGGACAATCAAGTGACCCAAGTCCGGCCCAAGATATCCATATTCGGGCCCGGGCGCTTCTGGCCCACCTCAAGGACCACCAGCGTTGGGTCAACTCCTTGGTAGATTGGGACAGTAATTACCTGGCAAACGTCGAGGATGACATTGCCAATGGTAGGATCGCGGAGTCCTATCACTTCCTGACACAATCTAGCTCCAATCAAGTACGCGATACAAAGCGCCCGGTAATGATTCTTGAGGAAGATCTATTTACTCGGCCTACTACGAACCGAAATAATGAAGGCGATGGCGGCATCATGAATTCCCTTAACAATCGATAAACCCAAATCTCATATTCAATAAATAATTAGTTGCAATTTTGCGTTTTCTTTTTCTTGAGTTTATTATATAATTTGAAGCCACACAATTTGTATGACTGTTTGAGTGATTTACGATTCACGAAATCAGAATTAATGTCGTTAATTACAGAGATGGAGCCCTTACAAATATTACAGACGGAGTTGGAACGCTCCCGCAAAATCAACAAAAATCTCCATGATCAAATTGTCCAGCTGACTATGGAAGTGCAACAGACGAAAGACGTTTGGATGGAGCCCAAAAAGGTAAAATCGCTTTACCAGCGACTTACGGTAGCCCAAAAGGGATGGGCAGAAGAAAGATAGTTGGTGCAAGGTCTGCAAACACAAATAAAGGGACTGTGGGTTGCACTGTCTGCCTGTCAAGAAGGGGCAGCTGTAACCTATCCCCTCGTATTTGCTCCCGCTCAATTGGCTTACCGGGAGGCGATAACATCCCTCACAACGACCTCAACAACAACCTCAACTCCGAACAGTTACCGACCCGGACGGAAGGAGCTGGCTAAACGCCGAGCCGCTCGATTGCTGAACAGGGCCTGATAAACTTGGAGAATGTATTTAGTTAGCGAATAATATATTGTTGAGTTTGTAGACTATATATGCTTATTTTGTATTTATATATTCCTGGTTATTTGAAACGGTACCTTCAAAAGTTTGGATAAGTGCCTATAACACCACAACCAACACGCAAAAGTACATCATTACAATACAACAATTAGGTTTATTTCTAAAATAACATTGTCGAATTCCTTTTGATATTTATGATAAACCCCAACGATAAAACTTAAGACATAAAGGGGACCGAATGATCTAAAGCGAGCACAGGTCTTCTAACGACAGCTCGTTGGACCCAGGGATTGTTCGAGCAATTATAGCATTAGTAATAACGCTCACTTTTTGCGAACGATCCACCCGCACGAGCACATTTCCAACGTTTCTTAGCAACGGGTGTCGAGTGGCGGTAAAGAAAATATTTATATGGCGTTACCTGGGCGACCATAGAAAGATTTAAACAAAGTAAAATACCCAGTAACCCACCACTTAGCAACGGTTGCTGAGTGGTAAGCGAAAAATATTTGTATGGAGTTGTCTGGGTAACGAACATATAGTTTCAAAATCTCAACGCCCAGAATCCCACCACAAGGCAAAGACAATTTTGCCTGGCATCACTGTCCACATATTCATATGAAACTTCTTCACAAACCGGAACATTTCTCTTGAATCGCTTTGTAGTTTTTAGACAATTTGAACAAAGGATCTACCAATATTCATAGCGAAATTAACTACTTGAAGATTCGAAAAGGTTTACTTCAATACATTTAAATCCATTTCATTAGAGTAATGCTTCAATATTTAGCTTATATAAAAAATATTCATTTTACCCATTTAAATTTAAATCCAAATTCAAAGAAATAAATTCCATAAAATTTTCCAAATCTTTATACAAAGGCAACCAACAAGTCAAGTTCCTCAAAACATCTTTATTATTCAAAATTTCAAAAAAATATATAAAAGCTAAACAAATAGCCTTACAAAACAAATTCATATCATCCCTTATTTTTAAACATTTCGATTTTTTTACACTTTTAAAACTTTACAATTCCACTTTAAATTTAAAGCTATTTTGAAAACTCATCTTTATAAGTTTCGTAAGTTTTACAAGTGGTTTTGTTAGTCTGATAGCTTGTTACCAGTTTCTGTGTTGAACTTATAGTTCACAGAAGTAAGATTGTATCTACCACGGTTTCAAGTGAAAGGAGGTTTCAAGAAAAAGATTCGTCTTTTTTCTTGCCTTAAAGTCAAACTTGGCAACTTATTTGATGTCCAATGCTTCTGGATAAGTGTATAACAGTATTAACTGTTTTTACACTTACCTGATGCAAAGAGAAATCTGAGCGCCTCCGCATAGTACTGATGAGAGTTATTAGTTAGACATTAGTATACTATTGGGAAATATACTGGATATCACTTAATGTATCGTATATTCTTTGATTAGAATCAGACATAGTGATTTACAAAATAATAATAATAATAATAATAATAATAATAATAATAATAATAATAATAATAATAATAATAATAATAGTGTTATTATTACTACAATAATAATAAAACTTTGTAAAATAATAAATTCATGGTTCAAAGTATATTAAAGAAAATAGAATTATTTAATTACGATAATAATAATAATGATGAGAGTGATAATGATAATAGTATGAACAATAATAAAACTAATGTCAATAGGATAGTGAAATAATAAAGAGAATAATAAGAATACATCAATTTAAACAAAACATCATAAAAAAGATAAGCATTGCAACTAATAAAAATGATGATTAAAATAATATAAGACATCAACTTAAAATTTATAGGCATCAACTCTTGCACCTATAACCTCAGGAATGCTGGGGATAAAGATAACTCTAAAATTAGAAGTTGTTTTCTGTACTTTTAAAAATAGAAAATTTTTTAATGAAAAACAAACATTACTGACATTTGAAGGTCATTCCACTTAATATGAAGAACCACAAAAAATAACGATACAAACCTCAGTTTTTCTTAGTTAAACCACCCAAAAAATTCTTATCCTAAATTAGAGCATACAAATTTACATAGGCTAGCTCAGGTAACCACAAATAGCGACATAAAGCAAAGGATATACTGAATAGGGCAGTGTTTCTCAACCATGGTTACGTGGCACCATAGGGTTCCGTAGGGATATGAAAAGTGTGTCGCGAGCTCTGATAATTTTATTATTGAAAATTTATTAATTTCACATAAGGGTTGATTTTTCTTGAATTACTTAAAAAAGCGGTACATATATCAATTATTTTTTGTAAATATTAAACTTTGGTAAATAATAAAAACAATAAAAGGCAAAAATTGAACTCAATTGAGAATGAATTTATACGCGACTTAATAATAAGGAGATATCCAAAAAGAATCAAGTTCAAATTTCACAATAATATATGTTATAAAAAGTTTAGTTTATTAAAATTAGAACTTATAAAATTTGTTGTTATTTTTATAGCTGAAATATTATTATACAAAGGATGAGTGCCGCTATCTGAAAAAGGTAATAACCACTGGTATAGGAAATATACAAAGAATTTTTGGTTAATTGTAAAAGATGAAACTTTTATTTATTTTATATATATATATATATATACTTAAATCAAAGCTTTGAAACCCGTGTTTTTGTTATTATTTATATGGGAAATTAAGTTGAGATTTTGAAAACCTCAACAGCTGTAAGAAATCGTTATTTCTTTAAAGGTCAAGAAATTTTTTAATTTTACATGTTTGTAAAACATGACATAGTGCTTCCTATTTACAGTACAACGTATAGAAATTCTCTATTCAGGTTTTCTATAAAGTTTACCGAACATTGGCAAAGTATTTGTCCAAGCAATAAGACAACCCTTGAAAATCGCTTTATTGATATTCGGTGACAAGTTAAATGCAGAAGATCAATTTATTACTCAATTACCATTTTAAGAAGTAAGTATCATACAGTACTTTATGTTTAATCTTTTGAATTGCTTTCCAATTAAGATAAAGGTTCCACGTTCTATAGTTGTAAAGCGAATTATAGGATTATCTTGTATGACCTCAAAAAAATTACAAATATTGTGTGTTCGTTGAAAATATTTTTACCTGAATGAAGTTTGATATTTTCATTAATCCATCCAAAGCTTTCTTGGAGTGATTGCTCCTTAATTCCTAGTCGAGAACTGGTAACAAATGTCAATGAGTCAATATTCATTAATGAACTTACAATTAGAAGTAAAACGTCTAAAAAAAGTGGCTAATCGTCTGCGTATTATATTTATCAAGCAAATCAATACAAAATTCCATTTTCAATGGAATCGTAAAGATAACTGGTCACAGACTAATGAGGCAGATTCAAAATCTTTCGTAAAATACTTTTCAGTTTATTATAATTTTTTCCTTTTGTCGAAAAAGTATGGACTTTTATTTCTGTCGTCCTAAATGGAAAGATTTTTTGTCATGCTAACAAGTTAGATCCCGCAATTTTCTATGCATCAACGACTACATTTTTCAAAATTTCATAAAGACTTTGGTCAGTTTCCTAGCCAACTGGAGCTCTCAGATACAAGTAAAATACTCTGGCAAAACCTCATGATATTTACACCATTAATAGAGACTTTACTTTCAGAATTGTTATTTGGAAGATAATTGTAAGCACACTTATTAGGTCGATATTCAAACTATATTTGACTAGTAGTATCAACAGAAATGACAATAATACGTTGCAAGTCAGAAATATTATTTGCAACAAGTGCGACATCATCAGCATATGCAACCTGTTGAAAAGAAGATTGATCAATCTTGAAAGGTTTTACATTCCTTCGCCTTCTAGATTCAAGAACTAGATTCGTTGCAATTGCAAAAAAAATCATTGCAAATAACATCCTTGTTTGAAACCATTTTTAATAACAATGTTAGTTGTAATAATATGACTACAAGTATTGAATGAACAAGTATCAATATATTACAGTCTCATGATGTTGGTACACTTCTATTTAACGCAAGATTTTCTACATATTGTTTGGCTAGTACAAGGTTTTGTTTAAATGGATTGGAAACAGCATGCAAATACAACATGCAAAATTTAAAATCGGACCAATAAACATCAAATAACCACCTCAACATGCGAGAAAACACATAATTAAAAATGTAAAATGAAAAAACATAAAAGTAAATTAAAATATTAACAAATGCACCAAGATCTACACGAATTGACATAAAAATAGTATAATAACAAAAGATTTGACCGAAAATTGACAATTTACGGAAAAAGAAGAGTTAATGAATAAATTGAATAAAAATAAAATAATTCTAGTCAGAAATAATTAGAATAAAAAGTTAACGAATATATTGTCAAATGAAATCAAGAAAATAAATAAAAATTAGAATTAGATTAGACAAGTAATATCAAGGTCAGATTTTGTTTTATCGCATGAAAATTAACACACAAGGTTAGGGTCACAGAATATATATATATATATATACCAATACATTTTCACAGAAAAATCAATCAAAAAATCACTTGTTAGAACCAGTTTTCACTTAGTGAGCAAGCCACCTTCTAAGGAGCAACTCTCGGCAATAAATTCCACAGTACGAAATCAAGCAACTTATATGTAAGCTCTACTTGATCGTATGTGTGGGAATCCTTTTGTCGTGTAACTGAATGTATGAATGAGCAATATGTATCTATTCAAAAATATATGCATTCAAAAAGGAGATTCTTCTATGTCGAAATTTTTCTGGCCCACAGCCACACAATACACAAGTCATTAAATTTCTACATAACTAGTCACACTGTGTAAGTGCGGTTTCTCCGCCTATAGTTTGTGCCCGTGAGAATAACGGGCACGTAAATATTCTATTCGTTATAGGGGTAGTGGAAAGATTGGGAACTAGTCTTTTGGCTGTCTCACTTTCACCCATCTCCCAAAAAGTCGACCTAAAATCAAATATACAAATCGGCTAAATTGATCACACCGAGTAGTCCAGTGGACACTCGTAAAATCTAATATGAACACAAGTTCCTTAGGACTAAATTGAGTCTCGGGAAGTGGGGACTCGATATCGATGTGATGGAAAGTAACAAAATATCTTAAAATGATGAAAAGTAATTAAATATCGTAAAATGATGAAAAGTAATTAAATATCGTAAAGTGACGGAAAGTAATTAAACATCATAAATAATGAGAAGTAATTAACTATCGTAAAATGACGAAAAATAATTAACTATAGTAAGATGAGGAAAAGTAATTAACTACCGTAAAATCACGGAAAGTAATTAATTATCGTAGAAATGTGAAAAGAGATTAAATATCTTAAAATTGACGGGAAATAATTAAATAGAGTAAAATGACGAAAATGATCGAACACTAGAGACGACGGAAAATAGGATCATGGCTGATGAAAACGACTTAAAGATCAAAACTTACGAAAGTACTTGAATATGATAATGGGAAAGAAACTAGTTAAAATACAAATTAAACATAATTAAAGGTGGATAGGATGGCCGGAATGGTCCAAACAGGACTGGTTTGACTGACTATAAATCGACCCAATTATAGGAAAAAATCGCAATTAATATAAACTTAGTTAAAAAGAACCAGAATAATATTTATATAATAAAAGGAGTAACCAATAAATTCGAATAAATTAGATGTACATGCTCAACACAATTAAGTTACTATTAACATAGTCAGAATTAATATTAATACTTGAATAAACCCCGAAATGATGATAGGGTAGATCAAAAGAAAACTCAATTAAAATTAATACGCATTTAAAAACAAACAGGATAACCATAATTACGACACAAGTAATGAAATGTAGATCCCTACTTCACTGAATAAAATTGAACCATGAATCATACCACGAGAATCAAACAACAAAAATATTCGATTTAATTAAAATTCCAAATCTAATGACGTGACATCATCCAAAGATTCATCACTAAAGGGCGGACACCGAGGGGAACCGTACGGCAGTATTCTTCATGGCGAGGACGTAGAGCCGAGTACCCAGGACAGTAAAACTAACACCACGATCACTGGTATGGAAATCGCAACATCCGCAGGAACCCATCGACGTTTCGTTAATGACTGATTGTACCTCTGATGATACTCCGATACAGGTGATTGGATTGGGAAGGGAGTAAGACATTGGCAGAGAGGTGAACTAGATTTCACAAGCCCGGGGAACAATTCACTCCTAGTTGGCATCGAATAGAGAAGGAGATCGGAGATAAATCAGTTTAGGATCGAAACCTAAATCCATTTCCTTGATTAATGACAAATGTGAAAATATCCCGATTCATTTAGTCAACAGAAAACAATTAAGCGATCTCGGCAACAGTATAAATACTTCAATTATATACTAGTCATAGCCCTGATCATTGATACGACATAGTGACAGGTGCTAAGAAATTGAATCAACAACTGGCATGGAGTAATAGTAAATATTCCCGACCATTTAATAAATACGAAATTATAATTGCATTGAATTCCACGTCATAGAAAACAAAATTCAACAGAAATATACTAAATTAATCTGTAATCAACAATTGATCGCAAATAAAGAGGGGGTTTTAATCAGCCACGTCATAATAAAAATACAATTTCGACTATAAAAATAGCATTAAATTTACCAAAATTCATAACCGATAAGCATGTCTAACTCTCGTTTAACTAACACTGACAGTGGATGCGACTCTAGAAATCGACTGAGAGCCCCTACCCAGGATCAAATATCTAACAATAACGCCATTAGGCAGAACGGAGAGATACAACGAGGTATGGTATACTCATGATTCCCATTTTATCACACAATTAAATTCATATTCACCATAAGACCGCGTAGATAAAATAGATTATTTCATGATGACCCTGTATTTTTTTTTAAATGAATTCTTAAGATGTAAGTTACGACTAATCATGTCGCTTATTCAGACAGCAGAAATTCGCACGGAGGATGGAACGACGACTCCCGATTGACATTGCAGATTTCCCCCAATTCAGCCGCACGATATCGACAGCCATTGTGGGACCAGGGATATGTCGTTACTACTTATGGAGAAGCCAGCTGGCCCCGACGACCAAATGATCGCGGAGACAAGATTGAGCTACCTAGCATCGCCATCAAGTGGGAACCGGGCAGGAACCCGGCACGGGAAGCCCGTCAGCGAGCTGAGTATACTGCAATGAAAATGGAAGAAATGGAGAAGAAGTACCACAAGAAGGCGATTCTGGCCAGGCAGCGATTGGCTCAAATAAATCGGGACATCGCGAGTGGGATCATTCCCAGCACCGACGGATATCCTCCGGATTATTGGGTCTCATTTGAACTAGATGACCCAATACTCCAACAAATGGCCGCTCCAACGAAGTTGATCCTGCCCGAAAAATTGATCCAACCAGCTCTTCGTAATCGACTTTGGCCGAGGCAACAGGACGAGCATGCTTATGCCAGTCGACACCCACAATGGGCATTCTCCAGTAGCGTTCGCTGTAACGCCAATTCCGAGGACCAAAGATGATCTTAAACGGATAAGCTTGTATTTTTGAAATAAATATTATTGGTCATTTTGATTGTTTAATTGCATTTGTTAATGAACGGAAATAAATACTAATTTGATAAAACACAAAACAGGCCTAATTACTCTATTTAAGAATGGGGTGTCCACAGCGTAGGACTTAACAGGCACGAGGAAGGAAATTTCTATTATCAAGTAACGAACAACGAATTTAATTAAATAAAACGACGGCCACAAGACTCATAGATTACTAATTTAATGAAATAAATATTATGCACTAAAATACTCGGGATAGGCGCAACTAAGTCCATTAATGTGTCTAAATCAACAAAAGCAACGATGATTACTTAGCTAATTTCTCTTAATTCAGTAATGGAAGCGACGAGGATTCTCAACCGAGAACTGAAGGAGCTCCGATACGAGAATATGCACCTTCACCTACAACTCCTCCAAGAAAGCCGCGAACTCCAAGAAATAAAAGTCACATGTGCGAATCCAGAAAAAATGAAAAGCGTATATCACAGACGCACTGCGGCACAACAAGGTTGGAAAGATGAGAAATCGTTAAACCAAACCCAACGGACGCAAATAAAAGGTTTGGAAGTCGCTCTATCATCGTGCCAAGAGGGTAGTACAGTGACCTACCCTTTAGTCTTTGCACCAGCACAACTGGCTTATCGTGACCAGGACCAATCAAAACACCCCAACAAAAGATCGCACCCGCACGCTAGGCCAGGTAGAACGTAGTGCTTACGACGACATGCCCAAGGCGGAAGCAAATGATTGATAAACTAAAATTGACGTATTGACGAAATAAAAATGTGTTCTTGATATTTTGTTTTCATTTACAATAATTAGCATACGCGAGCAAATTAAAGCGGAGATATTAAAAGGGTCTAAATGCAAGACGGACAGAGGCCTTCTAACGGCAGTCCGCTGAACCCGACATAGGACTAAACCTTAGCAGTTCTGACATCGGAACTCAGCTTTGGAGGTCCTGTGACAAATGGTTACAGTTCCAACGTTGCCTAGCAGCGGGTAACCATTGGCGGGCGTGAAAGGTTTGTATGTTATGGGGTCAAGATCATCAATACCACTAACCCCACAATATAATTATGAGGAATACTACCAAAGGCGTACTTAATATCAAGACAGGCAATTGGAACAGGATTCATTTTACTATACTTTGAGTGTTTCAGACAAAGGGAGAAAACATAAATATGTTCAAAACAACCGTCGTGAATCAAGCCCCTTTTTATCCAATATTCAGTAAATAATCAATTTTTATAAAACGAATCAAACGCCCTGCTAAAATTGATGCAAATACTTTGTAAATGACTGACGATTTAAAATCCCATTTAAAAATTTGAATTTAAAATATGTAATCTTTGTTCATTTCCACTTGCCGTACACACATTACACACATACATGGGACAGTCGGACATTTTTTAGCACACATGTTTGAATTCCCATTGTTGTTCAAACGGCATTATGATTCGAAAAGGTTTTGTTAAGACGATGAGGTTTGTTTATAAATTGTTGAATTTTGATTCAGGAAATCAATATGGAGCAAACTGATAAAACTGATATTAGGACTGATAATTAGGATTGTTTCCTCGAAATATATTTCATTTATTTGGTGTTATATTTATACATAGGATATACTGTGCTAACGGTGACTCTGTTTTATGTAAACTTGATTTACTTAAAATTTCCATAGCCTACATATAAATGTGGTCGATTGTCATGCTAATGTGCCCAATCCTTTCGTGACAGACATAAATTTTTCCGCATGAATGCGATTTTATGCTAGCGGAGACACATGCATATACTTACTTCACGCGTTTTAATTCTTTAACATTTTTTTATTTACATTTCATATTCGTATTTTTCGAAATTTTCTTCATTTGTTCATATTCATAGAATTTATTCCCCAGGGTTGAAAGAAATCAAACTCACAGAATTAATATATTAACTCGTTCCCAAATTGTATATATACAATTTATACAATATTTTCACTCCTACATTTTTATTAGAACAACCAAACAAACAGATTCTATTATATTGTAATTTTGTATATCTTGGTACATTTTTTATTAAAAAGGAATTTAGTCGGTCCCCACAAATTCTATCAACATATCCTATATCATATAGGTCATTTGAACACGAAATTTAAATATCAAATAAAGTTTATCTACAAACATTGAAAATTAAAATAATAATATTACATTAATATTACATTGTTTTTTAAAGGTAAACTAAAAATTTGAATTTAAAATATGCAATCTTTGTTCATTTCCACTTGTCGTACATACATTACACACATACATGGGACAGTCGGACATTTTTTAGCACACATGTTTGAATTCCCATTGTTGTTCAAACGGCATTTTGATTCGATAAGGTTTTGTTAAGACGATGAGGTTTGTTTATAAATTGTTGAATTTTGATTCAGGCAATCAATATGGAGCAACCAAAATTTGAGTAATTTGCTATGTCATTTAAATTCAAACTTTAAAGAAATGTGCAATAGATATGGATAGAACAAGCTCCTCATGAAAGAATCCATTAATGATGTAAAAGATTTAAAAATGTTTGATTTAATTTTAAATTAATATTTAAGGAATTTGTATTTAAGGTGCACAAATCTCTTATGTGAATAATAAGAATTTGTATACATTGAAAAACACTGGAAGTTTACTTGATGACAGTCCAGACTGTTCTAGACTGAAATGGCAATTAACAATAGAGAATTTATCTATGTCTAAAGTAAACCCAGCTTTAACAAGTCCTACTTTTATTGAAAGAAATCCTCAATATTTTGATATACAAAAGCTGCCCAATGTCCATAAACCAGACAATATCGGTCTTTAATATAGTCGTTTTTAATCAGAAACTGATGCTATTGATATCTTAACCGCTAGTTCAGACATTGAAATAAACGAAAATAATATAAATGTATATTTGAAAACTTTTCATTACATCATCCTACTAAAAAATCACTTTTCCCAAAACCAATGTCATCAAAACTATTAATAATATTCTACAAAAACTCTTGACAAAGCATCAATATCCCCGAGTCAAAAATGGGGTTTTGACAATTTATGGAAAGAGCAATAATTACTATAACAGTAAAACTATCATTGCTTATAAACTTGTAAAATAAGTCTAAAATCTTAGAATTCATTTGTAATGCTACAAATCCTTTTACAATGCTTTAATTGAAAAATCAAAAAACATCTAATTTTCAACACGAAACACTAAGTGAGCCGATTCATCCGACAGAACAGTTGAAGTCTCACATCTCGATAAGTACTAATCGAATTTCATTGAAAGATGATTTCGGAGTGATATCGATGTTATATAGAAATATGATGGGAATATTAGAAAGTGACATTGAGAAAGCGGTATTCATCAGCAGTATAATTCAGGACAGTCAGTATGCCAGACCGGATCACCAAAGCCTGTTTCTAAAAAAACGGTTTTTGTTGGTGTATTACATGGAATGATGACTGCATATGCTTTAGCCAATGTTATAAATGAATTAATATCTCGATACTGACAAATATAAAGATCCTATAAGTGAGTTTTCGATTTGTTTCTCGGAGCATTGGAATTTTTGTGTTAAAGAAACCTGATGAGTAGTGTTTTCCAGTCAAAAAAGGTATATGCGGACAGTTAATGCAAATGTTATTCACATGAGAACTGCGAAACTTAGCAAAAAAGTAATTGTTATTTAGCTAAATCATTTCAAGAATTAATTTCAAAAAGGATGAAAGTTTTACTTTCAGGTGAGTTTCTAGCCAACTTATTTTTATATTTTTAAATTCATTTATTTTTATTATTTTCTGTCGTATTGTGGTTTTCTAAAACTAATTATTGAATACTTATTATTAATTGTGAAGGTTACAGCAATAATTTATTAATATCATTAATAATAAATATACATTTTTTATACTCCATAATATTACTTGAACCTCTCAATCGGCTATGTTCCTGAACCCGTGTGCGAAGATGAACGGAAGTCTACGTTTACTTTGAGTCGCATTTCTGGATCATCGCATATATCATGAAACTGCTTCTTTGCTTTTGGTATTCGTTTACTTTTCCCAAAATTGATCTCTAAACCCTATTTTTGGGCAAGAGAGACTGTCGTTTCCATAGCAATACTGTATTCATTAAAATTGACGAAAGACCTTCAATAAATGATTGTATTTCCAATTTCACCCATGCTCTGCATGTTATTGAATCATATAATATTGTTTTTGACTTTATTTTTCATTCATTTGTTATCTTTATTACTGAAACCTATTTTGAAATTAAAAGAGCAAACAACACTTCTATTGCAATTGATGGACTTCAGTACAAAGGTTTTGCTTTTTCTGATCCTGATAAATGTGACAAGTAGACATTAGTTTCTACAAGACGTCCAACAGCTCTATCGTCAGTCATTTACAAAGTATTTGCATCAATTTTAGCAGGGCGTTTGATTTGTTGGATAAAAATGGATAATTTACTGCATGTTGGATAAAAAGGGGCTTGATTCACGACTGTTGTTTTGAACATATTTATGTTTTCTCCCTTTGTCTGAAACACTCAAAATATAGTAAAATTAATCCTATTGCAATTGCCTGGCTTGATATTAAGTACACCTTTGGTAGTATTCCTCATAATTATATGTAGAAAATCTTGCGTTAAATAGAAGTGTACCAACATCATGAGACTGTAATATATTGATACTTGTTCATTCAATACTTGTAGTCATATTATTACAACTAACATTGTTATTAAAAATGGTTTCAAACAAGGATGTTATTTGCAATGATTTTTTTTGCAATTGCAACGAATCTAGTTCTTGAATCTAGAAGGCGAAGGAATGTAAAACCTTTCAAGATTGATCAATCTTCTTTTCAACAGGTTGCATATGCTGATGATGTCGCACTTGTTGCAAATAATATTTCTGACTTGCAACGTATTATTGTCATTTCTGTTGATACTACTAGTCAAATATAGTTTGAATATCGACCTAATAAGTGTGCTTACAATTATCTTCCAAATAACAATTCTGAAAGTAAAGTCTCTATTAATGGTGTAAATATCATGAGGTTTTGCCAGAGTATTTTACTTGTATCTGAGAGCTCCAGTTGGCTAGGAAACTGACCAAAGTCTTTATGAAATTTTGAAAAATGTAGTCGTTGATGCATAGAAAATTGCGGGATCTAACTTGTTAGCATGACAAAAAATCTTTCCATTTAGGACGACAGAAATAAAAGTCCATACTTTTTCGACAAAAGGAAAAAATTATAATAAACTGAAAAGTATTTTACGAAAGATTTTGAATCTGCCTCATTAGTCTGTGACCAGTTATCTTTACGATTCCATTGAAAATGGAATTTTGTATTGATTTGCTTGATAAATATAATACGCAGACGATTAGCCACTTTTTTTAGACGTTTTACTTCTAATTGTAAGTTCATTAATGAATATTGACTCTTTGACATTTGTTACCAGTTCTCGACTAGGAATTAAGGAGCAATCACTCCAAGAAAGCTTTGGATGGATTAATGAAAATATCAAACTTCATTCAGGTAAAAATATTTTCAACGAACACACAATATTTGTAATTTTTTTGAGGTCATACAAGATAATCCTATAATTCGCTTTACAACTATAGAACGTGGAACCTTTATCTTAATTGGAAAGCAATTCAAAAGATTAAACATAAAGTACTGTATGATACTTACTTCTTAAAATGGTAATTGAGTAATAAATTGATCTTCTGCATTTAACTTGTCACCGAATATCAATAAAGCGATTTTCAAGGGTTGTCTTATTGCTTGGACAAATACTTTGCCAATGTTCGGTAAACTTTATAGAAAACCTGAATAGAGAATTTCTATACGTTGTACTGTAAATAGGAAGCACTATGTCATGTTTTACAAACATGTAAAATTCAAAAATTTCTTGTATTTTAGCATGATTAGTTGGTGTTTTATGGGTCTGATTTTAAATCTGCATGTTGTATTTGCGTGTGTATTACCGATTCATTTGTACGATTCTCATGGCCGTTTGTGTTCTGGCGCAACAATAGTAAACTAAGACAATTTATTTTCACAATTTTTTATTTTTCAAATATTTACAAAAATTTGTCATTAAATATCAATTATATTTTCAAATATTTCAGCAAATTGTTCATTGCGAATAGCAGGATCAGCTTCAGGCATTACTATATTACCGCCAACATCTAGGACATCAGCTCCTCTATAATGACCATATGCAAAACTTGAGTTTTCCCTACCCAAGTTCTCTTATTGTTATGATTATTTAATGCGATTTTTGAATTTTTAAAAGTAAACAGCTGGTGATTTTGGGTAGAGGAAATTGCTGTCACAATTGTCCTACCGTATTATGAAAATCATGGTAAAAAAACCTGTGAATAATCTTACTTCTAATGAGGAACAGCAGTTCATCGCATGTAGAACTTGCTATGTTTGTAAAAATTTTATTAGAAATAAGGTTAAGGACCATGATCATTTTACAGGTCAGTATCTTGGTGCTGCCTGTCGTAACTGTAATATTAATAGGAAAATAAGTAAGCAGTTACCCATTGTCTTTCATAATTTGAGATAGTATTACCTTCATCATATTTTAAAGTATGGTTTGAATCAATTTCCATCTTGAAATTAAATATCATTCCTACTACCACTGAGAAATTCATCTCGTTAATTGTAGATATAAAGAAATTGGCTCTTAGATTTATAGATAGTATGCAATTTGTAAATTGCTCTTTAGCTAAGGCTGTGAAAACTCTAACTGATCTACCTCTACCTTGTTCTTCTTTTGATGGTCTTATTGTTAAGGCAAAGGGTATCTGTCCTTATGGTTTTGCAATATCACTAGAAGTCCTTGAATCGACTTACGAACTACCTCCAAAATGGGATTCTGTATCTGATGTTGAATACGCAACCGCCCAACTAATTTGAACACAGCAAAACTGCACTACAATGTTAGACTTCATGTTAACTTACCTAAAATTAGATGTATTCCTCCTTGTAGACTATTTTCAGCAATTTCGCGCAAAAGCTATTGCTTACAGTCGTTTAGAACCTCTGAATTTTTATGGAATTCCTCGTATGTCATGGGCGTCCGCTCTCATGACATTAAAGGAACCCATAGAACTTCTGCAGAACATGGAAATGTTTAATTTTTATAAGGGTGGAATACGGGATGGGTTAACATTTGCTAGCAAACATTATGTTGCAAGTTCTGAAGATACAGAACTCTTGTATATTGATATTAATAATTTATATGGTTGGGGACTTAGCCAAAACCTTCCGTATGGTGATTTTGTTTGGGTGCATGATAATCTGAATGATGTGCTGAGTGAATGTGTGAATGCGAATATTGAATTCCTTCCGTTTGGCTATACAATGGAAGGTGACATCAATATTCCTGAGCGTGTGCATCAGTATTTGAATGACTTTCCGCTTGCTCCGGAAAAAATGTGTCCGCCCAATTCAAAAGTTGAGAAGTTAATGCTCACGCATTACAGTAAGAAGAACCACGTTCTTCACTGGAGACTTCTCAAGCTGTATATAGAATTGGGTGCGGAAATTGAGTGTATTCATAGAGCAATTAAATTTAAGCAAGCACCTATTTTGAAAGATTATATTCAGAGAAATACAGATTTACGCTCAAACTCAATGTGCGAGCTTCATAGAGATTTATACAAATTATTTAATAATGGCTTATATGGGAAGTCCGTTGAGAATTTGAAAAAACGGATGAATTTGAGGCTATACAATTCAGCTGAAAAGATGATTGTACATGCATCAAAACCGACTTTCAAAAAGTTCATTAAAATAGTGGATGATTTGATTGCTGCTCATCTGAACAAAGACTCTATATGTGTAGACAGCCCTAGCTACATTGGCCAATCAGTGTTAGACCTGTCTAAGCTGCGGATGTACCAATTACAATATAATGAATTGGCAAAATACAGAACCGAATTTAACTGTGATATTAATATCGTTGCCGGCGACACTGATTCGGTTTTCCTTGAGGTTAACCACTGTAAGCTTGACATTCTTTTGCCGGCAATGATAAGAGGCAAGAAAAATCATTATTCCGTTTAAGGGAAAAGGGTTGAGGAGGGAATAGTCTTTTGGCTATTTCATCATCACTCATTTCCCATAAACTCGACCCAAAATTTCTAAGTAACAATCGCCTTAAAATCAAAACACCGAGTAGTCCAGTGGGCACTCTTAATTCGTAATATGAAAATAACTGCGCCTAGGATCAACTAAAGGGGATGGCACGGGAAATAAAAGAAATTAAAATCATTGTCATGGCTTCTAAAAATTTCAAGAATTCTAGTATGACAAGGAACTACAACCGAGTTTTCTTTAATCGTTGTAATTGCTATTAAAAATTAATATAAAAGATTTTGAATGTAGTTTAATAAAAATTAAGAAATAATCCGATTACGTAAACTAATATAGAGACCTAAAGATCTTAACCCTTGATAAGATCCGTGAAACCGAATAATCTCTCAATCGTTTCATCTTTAGCAAAACTATACATGTAATTTAGTTCTGCCAAACAATGAATAGTGACCTCCCAATTGTAAGGCACAAATACCAGAGCCGATATATACCATATTAATTCTTAGGTCAGATATACAGAATACTAATTCTTAGATAAGATATGTAGAATTTTAATTCTTAAGTTGCTCATCCAATCTCGGATACCCAAACCCGACGATAAAGAAATCTATTAAGCAAATACAAAATTTCATTTGAAAACCCACGTTTATACAGCTGCCCAAAAGGAGAATAATGACCTTTGAATAAAATTCATAGCAGTCGTCAACAGGACAAATAACTTAGTAGATCTCATCCATACGTTAATCACGTCCATTCAATCATCTCAGATGTTTTAGTAAATTCAGGTAGTTAAATAAATAAGCTGCATCGTTACCCATGCAAATTATATCGCTATTCATTCTATAATCAAAATATAAATCACCCACGCCCAAAAAACTTCAGTTATAATCAATTCAAAAATGAACAAAACAAAAATTATATAATTTTCCAAAAATCCATGACGAGCAAATTAGAAATATCCAATGTCCGGAGCGACCACTTCATCGACATAGGGCATATAATTCTAGTGATTCCGCAATAAAATTTTAAGTAAAATAAATAGCTTACCCTAATATAAATACGGTTTTGATCCCTGTTACCATTATTCGGTCTCTGGTTTAAAGTTTACAAAAGTTAAATTAAAATATTTCAAGAAAAACACGCATGACATGCTTTTATCTTTCGAGCAGGATGTTCGAGGTGTAGTCTCTGGAGTTTTTGGGAATAGACTTGTTGAGGTTTGTTCTGAAATGATAAATTCCTTGTATTACTACGACTGTAATTTTTTATATTCGACTGCGATGATTGAGAATTTGCAACAGGAGAAATGAAATGAGATAAAAAAAAATATGAAAAAACAAAAGAAAATTCTCCTGAGGGTTTTGTAAATGAAGTTGACTTAAAGTATCCTCAATCATTCCATGATAAAACCAAGTATTTCCCATGTTGTTCTGAGAAAATCACGGTGCCTGAAGAATAGAAATCTGAATGGCAACAGGAAAATAATCTTGGAGAGTATAAGACGACAGAGAAATTAATCCAAACTCAGGGTGATAAGAAAAAATATATTCTTGAATTAAGAATGCTGAATTGATATTGTTGGGCCAGAACACAAACGGCCTTGAAAATTGTTTAAATGCATCAGTAATACAGCACGAAACCCAGCACCAAGATAACATCAACTAAACACTTTAAAATTTGAGAGAATATAAATAAATATAAAATCAAAAAACACAAAAGTAAAATAAAATTGTTGGGCCAGAACACAAACGGCCTTGAGAAATGTTTAAATGGATCGGTAACACACATGCAAATATAACATGCAAATTTAAATAAACCTATTGAAACATCAATTAAACCCTATCAAATATTAGAAAAAAGAGAATTAAATACAAAATAATAAACATAAAAATAAATTAAAATAATAACAAAAATGCAACAAGATTCGCACGATACAAACACAAATATAACACGAAAACCCAACAAATTCGACAAAAATTGATAAATTAATAAAAGTTCATGAAAATGAAACTTAAATCAAAAAATTTTGAATTAGTAATAATTCAATAAAAATTCTAAAGGAAAAATTATTAAAATAAATCAAAAAATAATAAAATTAAAGAATAGAATTCACTAGAAAATAACAAGGTCGAATTTTGTTTTACTACATCAAATTTAACACGCGAGGTTAGGGACAGAAAATAGGTATAAATACCGATTCATTTTCACATTAAAACACACCGTTTTTCGAAACAAAACCATAAAACCATTTTTGAAAATCTATAATTTTAGGTGAGAAATAGTTTGATTTTTGGAACTCTCTCTCCACGTCACTTCCTCGCAACCTCGATAGAGCTCTGCTTGGAAGTCGGCGTGAAGGGAGATGCAATGTTATGAATTTTTATTTTTTTTTTATGGAATGGAATGTAGGGTAATTTATGTTTATTTGTTATATGCTTAATAAATATTTATATTATCTATAAATTGTTTTACATACTTAAAAATTAATTAAACCTTTATCGAAATTTTTCCGGCCCCACAGCCAACACATATTGCAAGATAGTAAAATCTACATAGTACAGATTTGTGTAAGTGCGTGGAAAATCGCCAATGAAATGTACCCGTGAAGACCTAGCGTGCGGAACGCAGGGGTCGTAACGTCAATATTATCCATATAGATGAAACGAGAAATAAGGAAGAAGTCTTGTGGCTGCTTCCTCGTTTCTCCTTTCTGTAAAATCGACCTAAAATTCTATTACACACGGCTCAAAATCTTCACACCGAGTAGTCCAGTGGGCACTCAGTAAATATAATATAAACATAAAATGCGCCTAAGGCCTATTAAAGGGAAAGGGTACGGGAATAAATTAAATTGAAATCGTTGATATAACTACATTGAATTAATATTTTGAAATAAATTAGATAAAAATCATTGGTATAATTAAATTGATTTTACATTTTGAAATAAATTAGTAGAAATTATTAAATAGATAATTCAATGATTCAGTTAAATTAAATTATAAATTAAAGTAGCTATTGATTAAAAATAGAGAAAAAATTAAAGTATTTTATGGCTTAAAATTAGAGTAATTACTGAGTAATTCATTCATCAAATTATTATAATTTATCGATTAAAAGTAAAGTAATTAAATTAATATAACTTAGTGATAAAAATTAAAGTAACGACAAATAATTTCATTGATTAAATTAGTATAACTCATTTTAATAAAATTGAAGTAATCATCGAGTAAGAGCAAGTAATGCATTGATTTTAATTAACTCATGGATCAGAATTAAAGTAACTATAATTAAAAGAATTCTCCACTAAAAGTAAAGTGATTCGTTGAATTAAAAGTGAAGTAACTCCTCGATTTAAAGTAAAATAATCCCTTGATTGAAATTAAAGTATTGTAACGATTGAATAAAGTAACTTTTGGATTTGAATAAAACAATTTATTGAATGAGCTAACTAGTTGGTTATAAGGAAAATAAACGAATTAAACTATCGATGAAAAATAGGTACAAATAAATTAACAACCCACTAAAAATGTATTAAGAAGAAAATCATCGTTATAAGAATCAAAATCATGGTCGTAAATAAGATTAACACCACATCAATGTGAATCAAAATAATCGGAATTCAGACTAATAAATAAATTAAATTAACGATCGAAAACTTTATAAAATACAAAGGAGTAACCATAAAAAATACATTGAAATCAAAACATAAGTAAGGCTTACGGCCAATTGTCGATAGTGCATAATAAAATAATTCCAAACATCCCTGAGAAAGTAGCAAATAAAACATCCCAAAATGATAAATTCCAGAGATAGGAGATTGCACAGAGGTGCCGAGAGGTAGTTCATTGAAATCCGCAATAAATATAAGTAGTTCACCCTAAAAAATCGTCGGTAAAGGTGTTCGAAATAACTAAAATATTAAATTACCAAAATCAATCCTCTGTACGGCGACGAATCCAACTACTGTAATGTTCAACAATCAAAGTGTGCATAAGTAATATGAACATGATGTGACATTAGAAATAGCCGATTAACGCTTAACATTTATCTGCGATATTAGGCGAATCGACCGGAAAACGCGCATCCAAATTGAATGAATTCGCGTGATCAGAGAGTTTCCGTTGACATTGTATATAGAATCAAATGCTCTTAACATAAACACCGACATATCCATAGCGGAAGCGGATATCCCCACACTAATTAAATGCGTTCATCTAAATGAAAGTGGATATCATATTTAGAAAGTTCTAAAATTTAATTAAATCAAGGTCAATATCATGTAATAGTAAATTTTGGAGTTAATTTAACAAATATTATATATTAGTAACTTTTAAAAATTCGTGTTAATCAACGTCAACCTCATATAGATAGCAACTTTGAATGAAGATTAACTAACATTATATGTCTAGCAAATTTGAAATACCCGTAAATAAATGATAACACTTTGTATCCATTAGATTTTTAAAGATTGATTTTTAACAAATATTGGCACTAGATATATCATAGACGATAACTTAATGTTGATAAAGGTCAATGCTAGGCAGTTAGTAACTTCTAAATGAATTCTAATAAACCTTGATACTATATACTTAACAAGCACTAACTTGATCAACGTTAATACCCAGTAGATCGTAGATTTCGACTCACCCATTAGCATAGTAGTAAAATAACACTTAACGTCTTATAATTAATCTAACCATTAAAAAGGGATATGTAGGAGTGCCGTGATAAAAGATTGTCAACCGAATATCTTCCCCAAGAACTCATAGATGAATAGTCTATTCAATTTGCAAAAGATTGTAGCAATAATTAGCGCTAACCGCATTTGATAAGTTTTGAATTTTGATAAGCCCAATGGCAACAGCCTAGTCATTAGTGAGTCTAGTATTGGGATCGAGCGAACCATTTAAATAGACTGCTTTTCACTCCTTATACGCAAGTGGCTGATCTTGATGCATTTTTAGAAAACAAATATGCCGCTGGAATGGACTGATACTCAAGTACCCGATGAACAATGTCGGAGAGAATCATCCCCAAGGACAGAAATTTTCGAGGAAATTCGACAACAGTGGCCGTATCCCATTACTTGGAGGCTACTGGACTTAAACAGGGATCCTTGTAAACTCGCCGGACAGCAATATCCTGCTGCGGAAACATACACATACGCGCGAAACCTCCTCACCCAATGGGAAAGGGTGCAGGAGCAGGTAGACCTACAGGTGGTTAAGGCGAGGATGTATCTCGCAAATGTGGAAGAAGACATCCTCGCCGGGCGGATTGCTGAAGCCTATCCACCTCGCCCAGTCCGCGACACCCGACGCCCATATCCTGTAGTTCCTCCGAAGAAGAACCTAAAGAGGCCGTTCCTCAGAAAACAGTGATCCCTAAAAACACTAACAATAAATATGATTAGGTCTTATTTTGGAAAAGAAATATTTGCTAACTTGTCATTTCGTTTTAATCGTTTGCCTTAGTAGACCCGTTTTTAATAATTATGTTTATGATAATTATAAATACAAATTATGTAAATCAGTAGAGAAAATTTAACGACCTTGTCCATTGTAGTAATGACCACCAGCCAAATCTTGCAAGCTGAACTAGATCGCGCAAGGAACGCAAATGCGGATCTCCTCAACCAAATCATCCAGATGACTAAAGAGGTACAACAGATCAAGGCAACTTGGTCGGATCCGAGAAAAATGAAAACATTATATCACAGACTAACGGCGGCACAAAAAGGGTGGACGGAAGAGCGACAGCTCAATCAGAGCCTGCGCACCCAAATCAGAGGATTGGAAGTCGCCTTAGCAGTCTGTCGGGAGGGGGAAGCAGTAACATACCCGCTCGTCTTCGCCCCGTCTCAAATGCCACATACAAATCCTCAGCCCACCAATCAGTCCATGACTCCCTCGAATAATCGTCGGCCGGGACACAAGGAGCGTGCTCGATGCCGAGCAGCACAACCTCCAAACCCACTCCATTAACTCACGATAACTATATATTTTGTTGATTCAAATAAAGTAGTTGCACTTGTAGTTAGATTATTTCCTAGATGCACTTACGTACAGGTATGACTATGAATACTCACATCACGGTTTCAAACCATCTTTCCACATTCGATCATGAATTTTCTTACACATGGGACAGAGCTAAGCGAGCATAGGTCTTCTATCGACAGCTCGTGAACCCGAGGGTTGTCCGAGCAATTACAGTACTAGTGATAATACTCAATTTTTGCGGACAACCCACCACTTGAACACATTTCCAACGTTGCCTAGCAACGGGTGCCAAGTGGCAGTTAGCATCATTTTGTATGGCGTTACTGGGGCAACCACAGTTTAATTCAAACAAATAACGAAACCCTGTAACCCACCAAAATAAATACAAAATGCATCAAGAACCGCACGAAATTTACATAAAAAATAAAACAATAACAAGAAAATTTGACCGTAAAATGACAATTTATATAAAAGAAAAAATTAATAAATTAAATGAATGAAAATGAAATATTTTTGGCTAAATAAATTTAATTAAAAATGTTAAAAATAAATTACCAATTTAAATTAAGAAATTAATAAAAATTTAATTTAGATAACACAAATAATTTCAAGGTCAAATTTGTTTAATCGCAATAAAAATAACACACAAGGTTAAGGTTAAATTATAGGTATATATACTGATATGTTTTGACAGATTTTAATCTTATTTTTTAAGTATTGATTTTCAATCTCACTTTGAGATTTAACTTGAGTAATTTCATTTTGGTTAGTATGCGTGACGGTTAATTTGAATTGCATGGTTGACTTCACTATGAACGTATTGATTAAAAAAGAAATTTGACGCTGCAAATTGAAAATATTATTTATGAATAATGAATTATGATGCTGTGAACTGACAATGTCAATTATGAACTTCCAACAATTATATGAATAAACGATTTTATGCATTCGAGACTTTTGCCCGATTGGTAAGGTAGCTTCTATTATTTTTTTTTCGGCACACAGCCAAAATATACAACAAGAAAGCAAAATTACACATAACTACCAAGCTGTGTAAGTGCGGTTTCTCCGCCTATAGCTTGTGCCCGTGAGGGTTCCGTCGTGAGTAGGTAGTTAGGGGCACACTGGAACATAAAAAAACATAGGGGGAGGGGGGGGTATGTAATAGCGGATTAAATTTCGGATTATCTTGATTACATAATGATGTAATCAACTTAATTAATTTTGTGTGTATTTTAATTAAATTTTTGTGTGTATTTTTTTTCGAAATTTTTTTCGAGTTTTTGGCGCGATTTTTTTAAATTTATTTTCGAATTTATTTTCAATATTTTTTAATTATTTATAATTAAATTTTTTAAGTAATTTTTTATCAATGTAGTTTTTATATAAGATTTTTAAAATATGATTTTTTATATATGATTTTAAGTAGATTTTTAAGTATAATTTTATCGATGAATTTTTATATACGAATTTTAAAGATGAAATTTTTTCAGTATAATTTTTAAAATATAATTTTTCAAAGTAATAAATTTTTAACATAATTAAAAATTTTTTATACAAGGTTTGTTTTCGGTATATTTTTATCGATAAAATTTTTTATCAATTATTTTTAAGATAAAATTTTTTAGTATAATTTAAAATATAATTTTTCAAAGTAATAAATTTTTAACATAATTGAAAATTTTTTATACAAGGTTTGTTTTCAGTATAAATTTATCGATGTTTTTAGTTTTAATATAAAATTTTTAGGATAATTTTTACAATGACATTTTTATACGTTTTGATTACGATCAAAGAAATTTAGCGTTATCAAAATAATAATAATAATAATAATAATAATAATAATAATAATAATAATAATAATAATAATAATAATAATAATAATAATAATAATAATAATAATAATAATTCAACCAATTAAAATCTTTATAAAAAACAATAAACACACAAAATAAACTCGTAAAAGATCAAAATTTATTTACATCATCACAAATCTGCTTATAGTAAGCTCTTCTTAGCTCAGCCAACAAAACATGTACAACTTCCTTCTTCTTGTAGTCTCTGCAGCATCTGCATCTAAACGGACAAGTCAACATTGAGGGATCTGCACAAACAATACAGTCGTCTAAACATTTCAAACCAGATCCTTGAACTGATTCGTAGTGCATCCGTACAATTTCTTCGATGTTGATTCCTGTCATTTGATAGATCCGTGTAGCCAAGTATTCAGGAGCACAATAGGAAAGTTTGTTTTTCATATTCGGAAAAAGTTCTTCCATCTTCATCAGAATTGTTTCGAATACGTATGCTTCTTGCTCGTCGATCATTTTTAATTTTTACAATCGTCAGAATTGAATCTATTTAAACACAATCATTGCTTAATAAATAATCTAGTATTTCTTCGTCAGTATTAAGATTATTAATTTTTGATTTTATAAAGTTAAATATTTCTTGTACTAGACTGTTGTATTGCAGTGTTTTTATCCCCATGACAACAACTTTTCCGCTTGCAAATACATTTACACACAGTGGATTATACTTGACAAGTCTTAATGCAGGAAACAGTTCCGGTTCGTAAATGTTTTCTGTTTTTGTGGACAAATCATACAAGTTGATTCGACAACACATGTCAATATTCAATGATAATGATTGAATTTGTAAATCTTGAATCTGATATTTGAGATCTCCTTCCTGTAATGGTCTTTTACAACCCATTACTCTGCATTTTCTGCTCTTGAAGAATAAGATTGGATATTTTCCACTTCTATCAACTACATGTTGTGGTTTTCCGGTCGGGAACTTCATTCCAGTTACTTCACATCTGCCTCTATAATTTATATTACTAATCATTTTCCAATATCAAAATAAATGAATCAGTATATCAAATTATAAACAAATTAAATTAAATTAAATTAAAATTAAATGGAATTAAGAAATGATGCAGTATATCAAATTGTAGGACCTAGTGGGAGCGGAAAAACTTTATTTGTATGTAATTTATTGCAGTCAAACATGTTCAAATCAAAATTCAGTAAAATATATTGGCATAGGGGTGCAGACGAAGAACATGGATTGACACAAAATCAGTTTTGTAAATTGAAAATGATAATAGTTAAGGGATTTGATAAAAACTGGTCGTCTAGGTTACGTCGAGGCGATGTAATAATTATAGATGATTTGTATCAAGAAGCAAATAAGGAAAAAGATTTCAATAATTTGTTCACAAAAATCAGTAGACATTGTGGAGTTACTGTTATTTTCATAACTCAAAATTTATTTCATCAAGGAGGAAGTCATCGAACTCGTAATTTAAATGTTCAATACCTAGTTATTTTCAAAAATCCTCGCGATCAAACGATTATCGATTTCTTAGCCAGGAAAGCCTATCCAAACAATAGAAAATTTTTAATTGAATCATTCCAAGATGCTACAAGCGTTCCCCATGGATATTTATTCTTTGACTTTACACAACAATGTAGTGACGATTTACGTATCCGAACAGATATTTTTAATGAAAAAGGGGTTACGATTTATAAACAAAATTGAAAACAAATAAATGATTATCAATCATGTCATTTAAAAAAGTACTTGTCAAAAATCAAATTCAACCCAAAAAAGTTATTCGTAAAACAAAATCAAAAGTAAAGAAGAATCTAAAAAAGAAGAAGATTTTAAAAAAGAAGTGGATCAAATTATAAACAATAATAATTAGTTGTAATTAGTAAACATGAAATTTGAACGTAGTCTACCATATTTCAATGCATTGGTAAAGGCTCAAAATAATAAAAGAATAGCAATTTTACAAGCTTTCCTTCATTTGTTATCGACGATTTGCTTGAAGTTATTGTAAATATAGTTCGAGGTAATGTCAATATTAGTAAAGCTAAAAGAGTGGTATTACAAAGACACAAGAGATCCCTTTTATCATTGGTAAACACTAAAAATAGACGTTTAATGAAAAGAATAATGTATAAACAAAGGGGTGGGTTCTTGGGTACATTAATTCCTATAGTTTTATCTGCAATTAGTGCAATTTTATCACTAAGATCTTAATGGGTTTACAATACTCTAAACCAGATAAAGTTGTCCATATTTTAACATCTTGTTGTAATAATGAAGGACCAATTAACCAAAAATCCACTCAAAACAATCTGGACAAATCCAAAAGATCCAGATGGTTTTGGTGGTGTAGAAAAATTAACAAAAAGAGTGATTGATTCTAAAAAAGAGACTCAAAAATGGTTATCAGACCAACTAGCATATAGTTTAAATAAATCGATGTTGAAAAGATTCCCCACCAGACCATACAAAACAAGAGGAATCAATGATTTGTGGCAAATGGATTTGATGGAAATGATACCTTATTCGAGAATCAACAAGGGGTACAAATATATTTTAACATGTATTGATGTTTTCAGTAGATATGTCCGTGCCATTCCAACAAAAACTAAATCTGCTAATGAAATGGCCATTGCAATTAAAAAATTATTTAAAGACGGACAACCTCACAATCTACAGACTGATTTGGGTAATAAATTTAATTAATTATTTATTTTAATGTATTTTAGGTAAAGAATTTTATAATAGCAAAGTAAAAGAAGTTATCAAAGCCAATCATTACTCGGTATTCTCACAATTCAAAGCTTGTTATGTGTAAAGATTTAATCGAACTTTGAGAGAAAGATTGAAAAAATACTTTGTGCATCAAGGTAATAAAACTTGGATACATGTTTTACCGAAAATTATTTTTAGTTACAATCATTCGCCTCATAAAGGATTAAATGGTCTCAGACCTGTTGATATAACAGACACCAGCAGAAACCAATCATTAAAGAAAGAAAAAATCAATAAGCCAAAATACAAGGTTGATGATCATGTAAGAATTAGTAAAATCAGTACTTCTCCGTTCATCAAGAATTTTGACAACAATTGGAGCGATGAAGTATATGTAATAAAGAAAATAGATACAAAACAGAATCCAGTAATGTATTTAATAGCAGATCATGAAAATAAAGAAATTAGTGGAAAATTCTACGAACAAGAACTTCAAGTCATTCCAATCCCAACAATATTTAGAATTCAAAAGATTTTAAAAACTAAAAATGTTGGTAAATATAAACAAGACTACGTCAAGTGGCATGGATACGAAACTCCAACTTGGATATCCTCATCTCAATTGATTAAATAAATATTATGAAAGAAAACCAGTTTTATATGATTTTACCTAGTAATAGTTGTCCACTTATTTATCCTAATAACAAAGCTAGTAATTTTAATGTACAAGTAAATTCTGTCTACTTGGATGGTGAATGGGAAGTTGCATTGATAGATTTCACTTTTGTGTATAATCCTTTTCCGTATTATAGTAATTCTTGTATACGTTATGAATCGGTAAAGAGTGGTAGTGAAATAAAGTATTTGAAAATAAATAATCAAAATCATACTTATGAAATAATAAATCCAAAATATACTCCAGATGTTGACATGTTTATTGAAAAATATGAGAATTTGATTATTGTCTGTCCACATGTTCCATTTAAAGTAACATTCCCCGATATTCAACATGCGTTTAGTTTTGGACTAAAATCTACATCAATCATTTGTGAAGAGGATCATTGTCGAATAAAATTACCAAAATTTACAGATGATGGTGTTATGGAACAATTTGGGATAATAATAAGTTATGAAGAAAAATCAAAATTTGAAAAATATTTTGAAGATAATTTATTCATAAACACTTTATCGGAATTACAAGGTCATTTGTTGTCATTTAATCCTTCTCCTTTTAAAGAATTAATAATTCAAGATAATGAATTGGTCAAAATAACACTTGCAGATGACATTACAAATATATCTTTTGACACAAACTTAGCTAAATCTTTAGGATTAAAGCTAAGTAACTTTACAGGCACTATACTAGGCACTAAAATTCCGAAATTATTACATCATCATCAACAAATGTTCATTTATTCAAATATTATCGAACCAATAAATGTTGGTGATGTTAGAGTTCCACTATTAAAATCAGTTTGGATTAAAAAATATGATCAAGGAGAAATTGTACAATTAGAAATGAAGAATCCAATGTACCTTCCAGTATCGTATTCAACTATAAACATCATTGAAATTAATATTCGAGATGATAGTGGGAAATTAATAAAATTTAGCAAAGATACCAAAACACATTTATCGTTACATTTTAGAAAAGTAAATGAATAAAAGAGATTTTTACGTGAATTTACCCAGTAATAGTTGTCCACTTACATTTCCAAATAATGAAGCTGGAAAGTTTAATGTAGAATTTCCAAATCAGATTTACTTGGATGAATTCACTTTTGTGTACAATAATTTTCCATTTTATAACAATTCTTGTATCAAATATACCAAGAGTACATTACATAATAGTTATGAATATTTTTATTATATTGAAGGAAACTATACAATCAGTCACAACTCTACATTTTATCTGATATATATTGACAATAAAATTTTGAACATTAATTGTAAATATTTTCCATTCAAAGTAACATTTGATAGTATTGAAGAAGCTAATTGCTTGGGATTTAATAAAAAAGAAGTAGATTTTAATGATGAATTGAATCAGATACGTATACCAAATAAAAAATCAAAATTAGATACTATACGATTAACTATAACTTATTATTATGATGTAGAGTATACTGAGACATTTAAAGAAAATTTATTCATTACTGAACTTTCACAAGTCACTGATCAGTTAATGACATCTTATCCTCATCCTTTCAAGTCTTGTGAAATTAAACAAGATCAACTTGTTAAAATTGAATTGGAAGAAGATGTTAAAAGTGTTAAATTTAGTAAACTGTTGGCTCATAGTTTGGGATAAATTGAGGAATCTTATAGTGAAAAGATCATTGTTGGATCTAGTTTACCAACTATAATCCAAAGAAATATACAAATGATGATTTATACAAATATTATTGAACCAATTCTTGTGGGTGAATTAAGTGTTCCCCTTCTTAAATGTGTTTGGATAGAAAAACATAAAAAAGACGACCTTGTACAATTCATTGAGAAAAATCCAATGTATTTACCAGTATCATCCTCGTATATAAACAATATAGAAATCAATATTCGTGATGACAGTGGAAAATATATATTTGGTAAACAAGACAAAACTTACTTGACATTACATTTCCGTAAAATAAATGAGTAATCCAGACATTGTAAACTTTTATAGCACTCATCAAAATGGTGGGGATTTACCTTATTTTGTAGGTAAACAGTATGGATCTGGTTGGTTAAAAACAATTGGGCGATTTGCACTACCTATTCTTAAACGTATCGGAAATTTTGGTATGAAAACTGCTAATGACGTAATAAATAATAATGCACAACTCTTACCTGCTCTAAAATCAAATGCAATATCTGAAATTAAAGATTCTATGCCCACTGTAATGGAACACTTACCTTCTGTTATTAACAAAGTTTCTGATGTATTTAATAAAGAACAAAAAGGTGGAACAATTAAACGTCGAAAAATTATCAAGAAACATATAAACAAAAGAATGAAAGGATACGGAACTATATTCCAGTAATGATTAGTGCAAAATCAGAATTATGCATCTTTGATAGACCATCTCCTCAAGCAGTAATTGAAAATGGTTCTTTTGAAGATATTTATCCAGTGAATTCAATTACAGATCCAGGAAACACCTCAATTCAATTTTACATCAATAGCTCTCAAACTGAATACTTGGATTTGAACGATAAATAACAATGGGGAAAATTTATCTAATGAATCAGATGTTACCGCAAACAATTTCTTTTTCCAAACTCTTTTTAAAGATGTTGAAGTAATTTTTAATTCTACTAAAATTGAAGGAAGTAATGATGTATTCGCACACAAGGCAATGATTGAAACTATTATTAATTACAATCACGATACAAAACATACTTGTTTAGGTGGAATGGGTTACGATGAAAATGACACAAAAAGAAAAATTTGTATTTCAAAATCAAAACCAATCAGTGTTTGTTCCCCACTTCAATTAGATTTCTTTGATCAACCAAAATATTTATTACCTGGTGTTAGTGTTCAAATTAAACTAACAAGATCCAATACTGAAAGAAGTTTAACATGTACAAAAATAATTCCACAAATAATATTATTAGATGCAAAGTTGATGGTTAGAAGAGTTCGTGTTGAACCGTCAGTTTTAGCTGGTCATCAAATTGGGCTTGCTAATAGAAATGCAATTTATCCAATGAAAAGTAAGGAAGTTGTTCAATTTTCATTTCCAATGGGCTCATCTTCATTTTATAAGGAGCAAATATTTGGTGATAGACGACTACCAAATTTTATTCTTGTTGCTTTCCAAGGGAATAAAAGATATGGAGGATCGTATTTGGAAACATTTTCAATATTTGAACACTTTAATGTCAAGTCTTTAACATTAAGTAAAGGAAATGATTATCGTGAAAAATATAGTCAAGATTTTGCCAATGATAATTATAGTTCTAGTTATATGCAAAGTATTGTTAGGAATATGGGTTATCTTAATAAAAATATGAATTGTGGTATAACCTTGTCAGACTTTAAAAATAAATATCCCTTTTTTACATTTGTATTGGCACCTGATTTTGATCTTAATCAAAGTCAGTTACCTCAAAGTGGAAATTTACGATTGGATATAAAATTTTAAAATCCATTAACCGAATCAGTATCAGTACTTGTATACGGAGTATTTGAAAAAGAAATTCAAATCACATCAAGCCGTACAGTACTTGTTTGACAAACATTGTTGAACATACTATAAATCAATGTGTTATTAGTTATGGTTAAAAATGAAGTAAGTATTTTAATTAATTTGTTAATTTAATTAATTTTAGTTCTATTCAGATACAAACTATTGCTAAAAAACTAATTGGGAAAAATTTTATTGGTGTTTTTCCATTGCACAAAATTCCCTATATAAATATCAACAAAGCTTTGATTGTAAATACTCAATCAGCTAATCTCGGTGGAGAACATTGGCTTGCTATTTACGTGAATCCAGATAAAATACATGTATTTGATCCAATGGGATTCTATTATCCACCTTTATTGATATCAAAACTAGAATCAATGTTGATTCCAATTGAATATAATCGAATTCGTTATCAGAATCCGTTGACAAAAACTTGTGGCCAGCATTGTTTAGCTTGGTTAAAATCAATGTTCTCTAAATAAATTTTTGTATCATTGTGTTTATTACCTAATATGATTTTGTGTAGATTGGTAATGTGTTGATTATTACAAGTGTAGATGTGTTGATTTTGATTGGTTAAAATAAATACACACATTTGAATATATCGATAAACATTTTTATAATTTGTCATAATTTACTAAACAGTTTAAGTAGTAAGTTTAATTTTTCTTTTTAATTTTTTATTAACATTTTACAATTTTAGAAAATGAACAACTATAATAACAAATATGTATCAAGTAATTTAAATTTTATATTTTATTACAAATTTACCTTTTTATTTTAGATAATTTATTAATTCCACAAAATAATGGATATTATCAACAAAATTATCCTCAAAACTATGAAGGAAATCAATCAAGTGAGATTTTAATTTTTAATAAATAAGTTTATAAATTTATTTTTAGGTTTTAGTCATCATTTTCATCCTCAAAACTATGTTGGAAATCAAAATTCAAGTAAGATTTTAATTATTAATAAATAAGTTTTTAAATTTATTTTTAGGTTTTAGTCATCAATTTTATCAACCTCAAATTTATGAAGGCAATGAACCAAGTATGATTTTAAATTTTTATTAAATAAGTTTTTAAATTTATTTTTAGGTTTTAGTCATCATTTTCATCCTCAAAACTATGTTGGAAATCAAAATTCCAGTAAGATTTTAATTATTAATAAATAAGTTTTTAAATTTATTTTTAGGTTTTAGTCATCAATTTTATCAACCTCAAATTTATGAAGGCAATGAACCAAGTATGATTTTAATTTTTATTAAATAAGTTTTTAAATTTATTTTTAGATTATATTCATCAATTTTATCAACCTCAAAACTATGGTGGAAATCAAAATTCCAGTAAGATTTTAATTATTAATAAATTGTTTCAATAATTCTTTAGATATAATACATTCTGAATTTCATCCTCAAAACTATGGAGGGAATGAACCAAGTAAGATTTTAATTTTTAATAAATAAGTTTTTAAATTTATTTTTAGATTATATTCAATAATTTTATCAACCTCAAAACTATGGTGGAAATAATCATCGGATAATTACAAATAACGATTCAAGTATTAATTTTAAATTATCAATTGATTTAATATTTCTTTAGATAGAAGTTTCCCATTCTCTGTTTCTGAAGGGAATAATGTAATTGATTTTGGAAAATGTAATTTTTTTTTTTTTTACTGGATTTTATTATATATATATATATATTTTTTTCATTTTATATATATATATTTAATCATAATGAAGGACTGATGCCCCTTTATTATTGATCAAAAATAAGGGCAGACCCCTTGATTTTTTTTTTTTTTTTTGAATTTTAATACATATATTTTTTAACAATAATGAAGGATTGATGCCCCTTTATTATTGAAAAAAAGGGCAGACCCCTTGATTTTTTTTTTGAATTTTAATACATATATTTTTTTTTTAACAATAATGAAGGATTGATGCCCCTTTATTATTGAAAATAAGGGCAGACCCCTTGATTTTTTTTTTTTTTATTTGAATTTTAATACATATATTTTTTTTTAACAATAATGAAGGATTGATGCCCCTTTATTATTGAAAATAAGGGCAGACCCCTTGATTTTTTTTTTTTTTTTGAATTTTAATACATATATTTTATAAGAGAACAAGTTTTTGAATAAAATTTGTCAACAATTATCCCCGCTCAAAAATTTTTTTATTAAAATACTAGAGGTAAACTTTTTAAAATAACATGTTTACTATTAATTACAAATTATAAAAATAAACAAAACTTTACAAAAGATAAAAAATTTATTCAACAACATTTAGAATTTTCCAAATAGGTTTGATAATAGAATTGTTAATCTTGACTCCTTTAATAATTATCCGTATTTTATATTTTTTATTATCTTGTACTTGATCCTTCAATTGACTTTCACAATTAATAAATGAAAATTTTTCATTAAAAACCATTTCGTTATTCAACAAATGTAGTATATCTGAAATATTTTTTCGATCTTCATCTTCAATATTTCCAATCATAATATTGTAATCATAAGCTTTTAAATCAACTGATTCCTAAAAAATAATTAATCAAATTAAATTAAAATAAACATTACTTTGAGCGTATATGTAATAGGAAAATTTAAATAGTTCATACTGTATTGAAGGTATTGAACAGGAGGCGTCATCCCAATAACAGCTGTACTGTTTTCTTCTAGGAGTATTTCATATACTTTTGACATTGTTGCTTTTTCATCAAAAATATTTTTATTTATAGCAAATAAATGATTTTTATTGGTTGCATACATGCACATTTATTTTAATAATTAAATTAATTTTTATTTTATTACAAGGTAAATTATATCCAAATTATTGCCAATTAACTGTGCATAATAAAATAAAATGTCACAAAAAAATGGAAGAGTATTATGGTAAAAAATATCATAATACAATTTATTTTATATGTCCCGTATGCATAACTTCCCAACCCATTCCCTATTTAGATTTTTATGAACATCATAAAAATCATTTGCGACAGTTTAATGTTAAAAAAATTAAATTATTTAAAAGACCCGTAACAAATAAATTAAGCAGCATCCAAATTACCCCTATAAGTGAACCCATTAGAGAACATACAACTGATTTTATAAATAGTATTTTTGAATCTGTAAATGATATTGGAATGGTGAATGAAACAATTGAAGCGGACGAAGACAATGAAGCGGACGAAGACATTGAAGCGGACGAAGACATTGAAGCGGACGAAGCGGACGAAGACATTGAAGCGGACGAAGCGGACGAAGACATTGAAGCGGACAAAGCGGACGAAGACATTGAAGCGGACGAAGCGGACGAAGACATTGAAGCGGACGAAGCGGACGAAGACATTGAAGCGGACGAAGCGGACGAAGACATTGAAGCGGACAAAGCGGACGAAGACATTGAAGCGGACGAAGCGGACGAAGACATTGAAGCGGACGAAGCGGACGAAGACATTGAAGCGGACGAAGCGGACGAAGATATTGAAGCGGACGAAGCGGACGAAGACATTGAAGCGGACGAAGCGGACGAAGACATTGAAGCGGACGAAGCGGACGAAGACATTGAAGCGGACGAAGCGGACGAAGATATTGAAGCGGACGAAGATAATGAAGCGGGCGAAGCGGACGAAGATAACGGATCGATGGAATCATGGGTTAGAGCGGTGGAAGAGATGGAAGATATTGGATCGATGGATTCTTGGGATGGAGAGATGGAAGAGGTACAAATGGGGCAAAATAACAATATACAAATAGGAGGAAATTTACCTATAATCCAAAGTGACTTACGAGGTACACATAAAATAATTAGTCTAGATACGACCAACTTGAACATTAAAGAATTTGTTTTTCCCATAGAGATAATAAACAAATTAAGAGAGATAATACATGAACTTAGTTATGTAAAAATTCAATTTGGAATAGAAATTGAATTTGAGAAAGATGGAGAAATAAAATTAAATAATATAAGCAACAGACCACTTACCCAATCATTCTTTGACGATGGTATACAGAAGATCAATGAAAAGATATCTTCAATAACAGAGTTAGGGAGTAGTTGGGTTATTAGAAAAATAACTGAAATTTACTTTATAGTAACAAAAATAAGTAACATCAGTAGGTTAAGTGGTAGAAGATATATTAAAACACCAAAAAAATTGGCTAACAAAAAGTGTATAACAAATGTAAAAAATAGTGATAATTTATGTTTTATCTACAGTATATTATCAATACTTAAAAAAGATGAGATTGTTAGGCAGCATAGAAATAATATTTATAGTTACACAAAGTATTTAAATGAATTAAATTATGACCCAAATGATATGCCCATGAAATTAAATGGTATTCGAAAATTTGAGTCCAATAACGAAGGGTTAGTAATTAATATATTTAGTTATGATGAAACAGCAAAACCCGAACATGATGACTTTGTTTTAAAACACCCTTTTATAAACATAATTCATAGGTCCAAAGTTTCAGAAGGAACAATTATTAATTTATTGTTATTAAATAATGGTAAACAATATCATTATGTTGGGATTACATCACTCAATAGGTTATTGAATTGTAAAGATAAAACAACAGAAAGAATTCGATCATTATGGTGTCACAGATGTTTGAACGGATTTAGATATAAAAAAGCATTGGACAAACATGAGATCTTATGTATGAGAAATCAGTTAGGGACAACTTTATATACTTTCCCTGAAAATAAGTTTATTAAATTCACAGATTGGTCCAAAACTGTAACCCCACCATATGTTATATATGCTGATTTTGAATCTGTTTTGCCAAAGGACGACGTACACCATCAAATACATTTACCCATTTCGGCAGGACTTTTGTTAATAAATAATTTTGATGGGAGTACAATATACAAAGAATTTATAGGTGAAGATTGTGTTGAACAATTTTTAAAAACAGTTGAAAAAATAGCAAAATATACTGTATTACCGTATTATTATAAAAATGGGAAATAATACAATTAAGGAATTAACCAACATACAACAGATTCAATTTGATACATGTATAAAATGTTATCTTTGTTTGAAAGATATTGTGGATCCGGTGAGAGATCATGATCATTTTACTGGGGAATACTTGGGTGCTGCTTGCAATGAATGTAATATTAATAGAAAAATAAATAAAGTTTTACCAATTGTTTTCCATAACTTAAAGGGATATGATATGCATCATATATTAAAATATGGACTGAGTAAATTTAAAAATTGGGCTTTAGGATGTATTCCAATAACATCTGAAAAATTTATTTCATTAATTGCGCACTTGGGAAAAATTAGTGTGAGATTTATTGATTCGTATCAATTTGTAAATGATTCTTTAGCAAAAGCTGTTAAAACTCTGACAACTTTACCTTTGACTCGATCAGCTTTTACAGGGACTATAGTTGATGAAAAGGGGATCTTTCCATATAATTTTGCAACTAGTTTAGATGTTCTTCATGATACTTATGAATTACCCCGATTTGGAAAGGTGTCTCTGAGGCTGAATATGAAAAAGCTCTGCTTATTTGGGATGAAACTAATTGTAGGACTTTACTTGATTATATGAAAGTTTACCTGAAACTAGATTGTTTTCTTTTGGCAGACTTTTTTCAACAATTTCGAGCGAAATCTATAGCACATAATAGATTAGAACCTTTAAATTATTTTGGAATTCCTGGAATGTCGTGGTCTTCTGCTTTAATGTCCTTGGATGAACCTATAGAATTAATCACTGAAAATGAAATGTTTAGCTTTTATGAGGGAGGTATTAGAGGTGGTCTTACTTTTGTTAATAAGCACTATGTTAAAACTGACGAAAACACGGATTTACTATATATTGATATTAATAATTTATATGGTTGGGCTTTAAGTCAACCGTTACCTTGTGGTGAATTTAATTGGATATTTGAAGGATTTGATACAATATTATCTGATTGTTTGACTTTGGATCTTGAATCTTTGTCATATGGGTATACACTTGAAGTTGATCTTGAGATTCCTTCGGAACTTCATGTTAAGTTAGATGATTTTCCAATTGCAGCTGAGAAAATGAAACCTGAGGGTTCAAAGGTTGAAAAATTGTTGCTGACTCATTATCCTAAATATAACTATGTAATTCATTGGCGATTATTAAAATTATACATGTCTCTTGGTGTTAAAGTGACACATGTTAATCGCGGAGTAAGATTCAAACAGTCTAATATTTTTAAAAAGTATATTGACATAAACGCTGAACTTCGAGCTAAAAGTACAAATACACTTGATAAAAATTATTATAAGTTGTTAAATAACAGTTTATATGGAAAAACTGTTGAAAATCTGAAAAAGAGAACGAATTTGCGTCTTTGTACAACTGATAAAAAACTAGTCACTTATACTTCAAAACCTACTTTTAAAAAATCAATAAAAATTGACAATGATCTTATAGCTGTGTTGTTAAATCCTGATTCGATATGTTTAGATCGACCAAGCTATATAGGACAATCTGTGCTTGACTTGTCGAAACTTAGAATGTATGAGCTTCAGTATAAGGACTTGGAAAAATATCGACAACAATTTAATTGTGAGATCAATATAGTTGCTGGATGTACAGACTCTTTCTTCTTGGAGATTAAAAATTGTAAACTAGATGTTCTTTTGTCTGAAATGGTTAAGGATAATCTTTTGGATACATCTAATTACCCTTCTACTCATCCACTTTATTCTAACAAACTTGATTCGGTCATTGGAAAATTTAAGGACGAAAGTAAGGGAGAAGGTTATGACGAATGGGTTTTGCTTCGACCAAAATGTTACAGTTTGTTAGGTAAATCTTCTTGTCTAAAAGCTAAGGGTATATCGTTAAAGGATACCGGTCTAACACATAAAACTTATAAAGAGTGTTATGAGAAAAACTCAGTCTTTTCGGTACCACAATTTAGAATAGGATCAAAAAATCATCAACTTTATAGTTTTAAAAATAGTAAAGTTGCACTAACAAATAGAGATGATAAAAGGGTTTGGGTGGTTAAAAATAAAAGTTTAGCATACGGGCATATAAATATACCTCGAGAAATTGACGTTGATGAAGAAATTGTCGCTGTTGATGAACTTATTGGAGAAATAGAATCATGTGACGAAAATATAACAGATGAAATTCAGCAACATAACTTCGAGGAAGAACTAATAGATATAGATGATGTGCAGTTCTCTGACGATGATGAAGAAGATGAAGATTTTTATTAAATAAACATTATAGTATAAATTTGTTTTTGTTTTTTATTTTTTGATTAATTTTTATTACATACTTTATGGGTTTATTTTATGTGTTTATAGTTTTTTTTTTTTTTTTAATAAAGATTTCGATGTTTTACGAGTTTATTTTATGTGTTTATAGTTTTTATAGTTTTTTATAAATATTTTAGTTGGTGGAATTAATATTATTATTATTATTATTATTATTATTATTATTATTATTATTATTATTATTATTATTATTATTATTATTATTAATATTATTATTATTATTATTAATATTATTATTATTATTATTATTATTATTATTATTATTTTGATAACGATAAATTTCTTTGATCGTAATCAAAATGTATAAAAATTTCATTGTAAAAATTATCCTAAAAATTTTATCTTTAAAATTTAATAATTATTTTGTTAAAAATTTTATTAAAAATTAATTCAAAATCAAACTAAAAAATTGATTGTAAGATTACATTAAAAATATGTAATTCTTAAAAAAATTAATTTTAAAATACATATTATCATCTTAAAATACACTTAAAATTTTATCTTAAAAACTAAACTAAAAACATCGATAAAATTATACTGAAAACAAACATTGTATAAAAAATTTTCAATTTTTAATTATGTTAAAAATTTATTACTTTGAAAAATTATATTTTAAATTAAAACTTATACTAAAAAAATTTATCTTAAAAATAATTGATAAAAAATTTCATCGATAAAATTATACCGAAAACAAACCTTGTATAAAAAATTTTCAATTATGTTAAAAATTTATTACTTTGAAAAATTATATTTTAAATTATACTAATAAATTTTATCTTAAAAATAATTGATAAAAAATTTTATCGATAAAAATATACCGAAAACAAACCTTGTATAAAAAATTTTTAATTATGTTAAAAATTTATTACTTTGAAAAATTATATTTTAAAAATTATACTGAAAAAATTTCATCTTTAAAATTCGTATATAAAAATTCATCGATAAAATTATACTTAAAAATCTACTTAAAATCATATATAAAAAATCATATTTTAAAAATCTTATATAAAAACTACATTGATAAAAAATTACTTAAAAAATTTAATTATAAATAATTAAAAAATATTGAAAATAAATTCGAAAATAAATTTAAAAAAATCGCGCCAAAAACTCGAAAAAAATTTCGAAAAAAAATACACACAAAAATTTAATTAAAATACACACAAAATTAATTAAGTTGATTACATCATTATGTAATCAAGATAATCCGAAATTTAATCCGCTATTACATACCCCCCCTCCCCCTATGTTTTTTTTATGTTCCAGTGTGCCCCTAACTACCTACTGTCGTGCGCAACGACGGGCTCGAACGTCAAATCATTGAACCTAAATAGCGAAAGAGAGTAGCTTGAGAGTGGGTCTTTTGGCTCAACTTTCTTGCACTCAATTTCGATAAAATCGACATAAAATTTTAAACAGCAATCGGCTCAAAATCACTAACACCGAGTAGTCCAGTGGGCACTCATTAAATATAATATGAACATAAATAGATCATAAGGACAAAGAGAGGGAAAGGGTAGCGGGGAAAATAGCGAAATCGTTGCAACAGTTAAAATGAATAGCTATCGGAAAAAGATTAATCCGAACGACCAAAATTATGGAAAATAATGTTTTAAATAATATATAAGAATTAAATAAATTATGTTGAATTGAGTCGGAAAATATGGGCAGAACGCTGCGCAAATTTTCGGAAATAATTAAAACACTTATCGTAAAACTGTAAAATAAGGGCGGAACGCTGCTCAAATTTTCCGAATTAGTTAAAATACTTATAGAAAATAGTAAAGTAAAAGTGAAATGTTGTTCGATTGTTAGTATAATATTCTCTTGAAACCACAAAATAAGGGCGAATCGCTGCTCAAATTTTTCGAATCAATAAAAATACTCTGTCGAAAACTGTAGAATAAGGATGGAGTAAGGCTAAATTTTTATATAAGTAAAATATTTTTATAAAGCTGAAAAATAAGGACGAATCCATACACAAAAATTGGATAATAATAATGATAATGGTAAGGATAATGGTAATTATAATAATAATAATAATAATAATAATAATAATAATAATAATAATAATAATAATAATAATAATAATAATAATAATAATAATAATAATAATAATGAGGATAATAATAATAATAATGATCATGGTATTTATAATGATAATGATAATCATTATGATGATAATAATAATAGTAATAATAATAATAGTGGTAATATTAATAAATGTAATGGTAATTATAGTAACAAGAATAATAATAAATGTAATAGTAGCAACAATTAATAAAGGTAATACATATAATAGTAACAATGATAATGCTAGTAATAATAATAGGGAACATTGTAGTTATAATAGGGATAAGGGTAAGAGATGTACTGTATTTGTTTAAATTAGCAAAAGGTTTACAGGCCATAGAAAAATCATCAATACTGGGAACTACAAGAAGGACTTAGTGATTAAACGTAATGATAAATGATATGAGACTATAGGTTAACATTTGAAAGAGATAGGAGAGCAATGGGACCTAAAAATCGAAAGCGAGCATATGTCTTCTATCGGCAGCTCGTTGGACCCATGGATCGTTCGGTCAATTATAGCATTAGCAATAGCGCTCACTTTTTGCGGACGATCTACCCACTCGAGCACAGTTCCAACGTTGCTTAGCAACGGGTGCCGAGTGGTAAGCGAAGAATATTTGTATGGGTTGTCTGGGTAACAACCATATAGTTTCAAAATATCAACACCCAGAAACCCACTAGTATTCGGCGTTGCAGACTTGTGTTAGTTAGTTAAAAACACCATAGGTGATTGAAATGCTGAGCCTAGCTCGCATATTAGCCGAAAGGCCGCTTTTGTTATAAAATAAAATTTTGGAAAAAAAAAAAAAAAAGAATTGGGAATGATCTTGGAAAGGGTTCATAAAAAATTAATTTTTTAAGAAATTCAAATGGCTTAAACCCTACATTGAATTCAAAATATTAAGAAAAAACTCGAATCAAAAGCTTTAGGGAATAAGTTTGGGAATTTCTTGTATACATTAATGAATTACTTATTCAATTGAAAAACTCTTGAGAAAGTAAGGAGGAATCGCCAGGAAATCTGAATTGTGTGTAATAGAAATATATTCAAGGCTCTTTCTTCAAAAATAAGTTTCCAGATGTTTAAGATCTTCTCCAAGGATTGTGCTGCTGTGCACTTTAAAAAGACGAATATCAAGTTCGATAAATTCAATTTCATAGGATTTGTAATTCTCGAATTATCGAAGTTGGTTATGTATAAATTTATATACGTACGGTGAAAAGCGTACGGTGGGAACTTCAAGATTCATTTTGAAGACACTGATTCTATAATCCTGGAATTAGTGAACAACGAAAAAATCGAGAAAATCCAAGTATATATTCATGACACAAAACTTGGATATTTCAAGGATGAAATGGAAAAGTGGAAGAAAATCATGGGTTTTGCAGATTAAAATCCAAAGTACATTTCTTGAATATAAAGGATTTAAAATCTGAGAAACACTTCGAACATTCAAGAGTGAAATAATATTCTAAATCTTCATCAAGAAGTTATTAAAGAAATATTCAAGGAAGGGTTTAAATAATTATGACGATAAGCGTTATATATTAAGTAATGGTATTATAACCCTTCCTTATATAGATTGTAGAATACTGTATATAGAAAGAAAATATGAGATAAATTAGAAATACGGTACTAGCTACACTGATATAGATTTAAGTGAAATTGATCTTATAAATATAAATTTCTAGAACCGTCTCAACCCGGTACGAGCACAATAAAATTATTGAAAATTCTAAATATTTTATTAACTACCCTGCCGACGATGGGATTCAGAAGAGGTTGGTAAAAAGGCTTTGAAAGGTCTTTTAACAACTACTGATCGCCATCAAGCGCGAGCTGGGTCGAAATCCGGCCGGGGAGGCCAGACAGAAGGCTGTCTATGTCCTTCTCCCTCTTGAGGAAAAGGAAATGAAAATACAATGAAAGATTTCGATTACCCGGAGGCAATTGGCTCTGGTAAACCGAGATATAGACGCTTGAAAAATCCCGAGCACCGATGCCAATATAACACCTCATACGAACCAAATGACTCAATTTTATGTCAATTTCCAGCACCAACTCGAGTTGCCATCTCAAATCGACACATTTATCCGAAGGTACTGACACAAGTGGATGCCACCAGAATAACGGGTGACCACACTCATTCCAATCGACGGACTGCTTAATTTGAGCCTGGTAGCAATTGATGGAAGAAATTGCGTGAAATTGGATGATTCTCACCGAAATAGTTGAATATTCACTGTGTTGGGCCAGGACTGGATTTTTTTTAAATGAATTGGAAATAGCACGCAAATATAGCAATGCAGATTTAAATTCAGACCCATAAACATCAAATAAACAACCTTAAAAATATGAGGAAAATGTAATTAAATATAAAATCAAAAACATAAAAATAAATCAAACTAATAACAGATATGCACCAATATCAGTACGAAATTAACATAAAAATAACAAGATAACATAAAGATTTGACGGAAAAATGAACAATTCATCAAAGTTAGCTAATAACTAATAAAAAGGAATATTTTCAATAAGAAATATCCTATTAAAAAATTAAATAAAATAAATTGTTCATTTAATATAGAAAATTGACAAAATAAGAATAAGATATGTTGAGGATACCTAAATAATAGAGTAAAATATTTAATAAACATGTAAAATGATTGGGGGAAACAATTGTTGGGCCAGAACGTAAACAGCCTTGAGAAATATTTTAATGGATCAGTAACACACACGCAAATATAACATGCAATTTAAATAAACCTATTAACACCAATTAAACCCTGTAAAAAATGAGAAAAAAGGAGAATTAAATATAAAATAATAAACATAAAAATAAATTAAAATAATAACAAAATGCACCAAGATTCGCACGATACCTACACAAATACAACAAGAAAACACAACAAATTCGACAAAATTGGAAAAATCAATAAAAGTTCATTAAAGTGAAAATTAAATCGGAAAATTTGAATTAGTAATAATTCAATAAAAATTATAAATAAAAAATTATAAAAATAAATCAAAAAATAATAAAATTAAAGAATAGAATTTGCTAGAAAATAACAAGGTCGAATTTTGTTTTACTGCATCAAATTTCACATGCGAGAAAAATAGGTATATATACTGATCCATTTTCACATTTAACTTAACCATTGGTAAAACTAAAAAAAACATATTTACGAAACCAAAAACCATTTTTTTGAAATCGTTTAATCTTGTTTAAGAATTTTACTTTCAGAATTTTTAGGTGAGAAATATTTATGTTGGCACCCTCTTTCCACGTCACATCCTTGCAACTCAATGGAGCTCTGCTTGGACGTCGGCGTGGGGAGAGAGGTAATTTGGTTTATTTTATGATATGTGAATTTATGATATTTTATGGATTGGCAAGGAATGGTAACATGTTATTTTTGTTTATAACTAATAAATATTATTATACATAAATTGTTTTATATATATACTTCATAAATTAAACTGTCGAAATTTTTCCGGCCCACAGCCAACACATATTACAAGATAGTAAAATCTACATAGTGCAGATTCATGTAAGTGCGTGGAAAATCGCCAATGATATGTACCCGTGAGGACCTAGCGTGCGGAACGCAGGGGTCGTAACCCCAATATCACTGCATAGATGAAACGAGAAATATGGAAGAAGTATTGAGCTGCTTCCTCGTTTCTCATTTCTGTAAAATCGACTTAATTTATATTACACACGGCTCAAAATCTTCACACCGAGTAGTCCAGTGGGCACTCATTAACTGTAATATAAACATAAAATGCGCCTAAGGTCAATTAAAGGAAGGTGACGGGAAGCTAAATAAAAATGAAATCGTTGTTATATGCTATTAATCTACATTATCTATCCCAAAGACAAATTAAAAGTTCATAATATTAATCATGATTTCAGATTGTCTACAGTAAATCTTTATTATTTAATGCATGTTGATAACTCATACCATTAACCATACATCTTTTGTTAATGATGAACTCATATTATGAACTTTCTATTCATATAATTCATTATCAATCTTGTTAATAATAGTAAATAGTAAAGTTTTATTGATAAATTCATATTGTTAACTGTAAATTTACATCATTATAAACCCTTTCATTAATAATACATTCATATTAATAATTGTAAATCATTTAGCAATCATAAATTCATAGTATTAGTAGGAAAATTTTGTAAATAATTAATTGTAAATCTCTCATAACGATAACGTTGTACTATTCATTCATATTGTTAAGCATTAATATATTTCTGTATTAGTAAATTGATATTATTACTTGTCAAATCGCATTATTGACTATAAACCGCTTTTTAGGTAATTAATTGTAAATCTTTAGAATACTAAATGGAAATTGCACTATTTAAACTTATCTTTAAAAATCGTAAACTCCAAACTTATGCGATTAATTATCAAACCTAATTATCACTTATCGACCGTTATCGCGCGTTACTATCACCAATTCCAATTCATGTATTAACGTTGTTATTAATGCTCAATTATAAAAATTAGATTCACATTATATGATTTATAAATTAATCACAAACCCCCATCAATAGGATGATGTTTCAATATTATTTGAGTGTTAATAACAACTACCCATTAATAGAGTTAGCATGCAAAAATATAAGTTATAATTCTCAAGATCAATTAGGAGTTTTCACCCGAATAAAATTTAGAAGTTTAACACGTAAAATCACCCATGAAAATTAAAACTTACAAACACCAATAAATCATGAAAAATGAGTGAATAATAGTCGAATTAATAATTCCAAAAGGAGAAAGTACATAAAAATCAAATTGGATGAGAATCAGATGTGCAAATCCATCAAATTTAAAGCTAGTCATCACGAAAACGTGCAAATGCATAATAGGTTGGCATGCTGATTCCAACGAGAGAGAGCCTTCGTCCGATCCAAAGAGAGTGAGTTATTCCTTTATACATCTGAGATAGGACGGAAAGCAATCAACTTAGCGACATCAAGAGTTCCATTTTTGTGTGTGTTGAACGATAAATCTAACTTTACCTGAAAATAAATATCAGTAACCCGGTAAGGTAAATCTCAAATGAAACTAACTCACTGGTTAATGGGAAACCGTACGAAAGTTCGACATCATCATCTGGAACCATAGTAACTTCCTCCAAAAAATTTCAACATTAATTCCGAAAAATGTAATCTAGAAATAATAAACAAATAAAAATGAGAATTTATGCTGACCGGAAACTTACGAATAAACAAATTCACCAACCATAGAGACACGCGTCCAAAGTCGAGATATCTCGAACCGCCGACTATTTTTCCATAATAATTATACAAATATAAAGTTGAACCTGAACCTTGATACATCCGTTCAGTTCATAAGGTCGACGATCGACTAAATTATAAAATTTTTGATTAAAATCGCTAAAATAAATTAAACAATGTTCACATTTCCCCTGAGTGGCGAATGATGCGCGATTAGCTAAATAATGTACTTATATTAAAACAGTATAAACAGTATATAAACTTTCACCTAATTTCATTAAAATCGATCTTACCGATGTATCGACAACGTAATCATAAAAAGAGAACCACTTCAAACAGCCCAACTGGCGGAAGACCCACAGCTGATCCTGAACACACAGGAAATGCAGACCCTGATCTCATCCCAATGCAACTCGCCGACCGATGGAGAGAAGCCTGGAAACTCTACTGGCACTCTAAATTCCCATCCAACTTCCAACGCATCAACAACAGATCAGAGTATCTCGACCGAACTTCCGAGGTACCAGAACCGTTCTGGGAAGAGTGGCACCCCACGGCAGAGATCTACGCCCATGCGCGATGTCTACTTGACGACCTTCTCGAACACCAGCAACAAGTGGACCTACGAGTAGCTCGAGCCCGTCAATGTTTGGCAAACATTGAGGAGGACCTCGAAGCCGGCCGGATAGCCGCTACTTATTATCACCCACGGCCACGCGGATCCCTGTATAGAGACGCCGAGAAAGAAAAGGATGCGCAGATGACGGGAACTCACCGAGGTCGAAACATCAGGAGGCCGGTAATGATCATCCCAAACTGCTCCCCCGAGGAATGGGTAGCAAGAGGCTTCACGGACACGTGAGAGTAACATTATGAACTCCATTTAGTTTGAAATTTGTTGGTAAAATAAAGATTTTGTTCGGATAAACATTAATCTCGTTTTATTTTGGTTGATGTAGTAACAATTCATTAAGAAATTTTTGTTTAATTAGTTACTTCGGGGATGATAATTATTGTTTTGACATTATCAATTCCAGACATGGATTCCCCACAAACACTGAGAGTAGAACTAGCCATAGCCCGAAAAAATAACAAGAACCTATACGATCAGATAATTCAACTAACGCGAGAGGTACATCAAATTCGAGCCACCTGGATAGATCCAGCAAAGGTCAAACCCTTATACCAGAGGCTCACAGCTGCTCAGAAAGGATGGGCCGAAGAAAAACAAATCAATCAGAGTTTACGCACGCAAATACGAGGACTGGAGGTCGCCCTATCAGCCAGTCAGGAAGGAGCGGCCGTTACCTATCCGCTCGTATTCGCACCGGCTCAGTTAGCTTACCGGGAGTCGGCAGCTGCTTCAACTTCGGTCCCGAATCCTACAGCAACCGTAAATACCTACTCCCGTCCCGGGCGCAAAGAGAGAGCTAGGCGTCGTGCCGCCAAATTACTAACCTAATCCAAATCAAAATTTACAAACAATTGTAACTCCTATATAAAATACATCTTGTAGTTTGATTTTATTAATTCACGTGAGAGGATCCAGAAAATCATGATAGAATTCCCGTAATTTACTAGACTCTAATAAATGCACGACATAAGGGGGACCAATTACAACAAAGCGAGCACATGTCTTCTAACGACGGCTCGTTGGACCCACGGGTTGTCCGAGCAATTATAGTATTAGCAATAGCACTCACTTTTTGCGGACAATCCACCCGCTCGAGCACATTTCCAACGTTGCCTAGCAACGGGTGTCGAGTGGTAGTCAGAGTAATATTTTGTATGGCGTTACTAGGGCAACGATGAAGATAAATAACTAGCAAACCCCTGTAACCCACCACAATCATAAGTGATTAAGATGTGGTTCTGAAGCTTAATAAAAAGGGAATGAAAAAGAAATGTCGAATAACGAGAAGGGAATAAGAGAAAATCAATAAAAACAGACAATTAAATAAAAGAAAGTCATTTATAATTAACAAGTGCAAATTTTGGAAAACAAAAACAAAAGGAAAATTTGCATGTTATTTCGAAAGCTCTTTCAAGATAAGGGAAGAAATGTTGTTTGGGAATCCGGGAAAGGGCACCTCTAAAAAATGATTTATCTGGACAGCTGTCAGTGATTATGGAGGCCCAAAAGGAATTAGCGTTCAAAGATATCAGAAATTCTATTCGACATCAGTAAGTGTTATTGGATGATGGAGTATAAAAAGAAAGCGCAATTGAAATCAAACACACAAAAAATTAAGAAAAAAAACTTGCGAAAGACAAGAAATTTGCAGGAGACAAAGAATTACAGAAGACAAAGAAAGACAAAAAGGAATTAAAGAGAAATTTGAAACAGAAATTAAGCAAGGTCAAAGCAAAGCAAAGCAACTAAATCAGAGTTACCGATCTCAGAAACCCACCCCAGTAGTCAGGTGATTGTAAAGCCAATTGATCCGAAAAGTGCTATTCTTCCCGAAGGGTCGCAATAAGTACTAAGTGTGATTGATTGATAATTCGTGGTGTCATTTTAAAGTGGAGATAAAGTGTATTAATCAATAAAGTTTATATCGTTTGGAGTTCGTTACTGTTGTTTAAACCACGCTTGGAGTCAGATCAACAATAATTTCTATTCGAATTCACCGACAACCCCAACAGATATTACAAATAGAATCAAGGTCAAATTTTGTTTAAATGCATCAAAAAGAACACGCAAGGTTAAGGCCACGAAACAGGTATATATATACCAATTCATTTTCGCAAAATTTAATCACTTTGTTAGCAATCACTTTTTCTCATAAAAAGCTATATTGTCTTTTATCAGCAAAAATAGGATTGTGTAGCAAACCCCTCAGGCGACGAAACTCCGAATTTCTACGAATGCTATTGGAAAACTCTTTTGAAGTGAGGACGAATGATGTGTGTGCAAACTTGATGTGAATATGAGGCAATGAAATGGAACTACCAATTATATGAATTCAGAGAGACTGATTCTTTTCAATATGTCGAAATTTTTCCGGCTAGAGACCGAAACAAACTGCAAGTTATAAAAATCCACATAACAATTCGAGATGTGTAAGTGCCGGTTCATCCACCAATATCTCTTGCTCGTGAAGATTCTGCCGTGCGTAACGATGGAATCCAAACGTCAATTCTCACAATTTATAGGGGTAGATGGAAGATAATGAAGCAGTCTTTTGGCTGACACTCAGCCATCCATCTCCCGAAAAAATATCAATATGTCAAACTTTAGGATCAAATAAAGGAGGTGAGTGGGGAAAAACAAGCGAAAAATCGTTGCAACGACAAAGTTAATTGTCTAAATTAAATAAATTAATTTAATAAATTGAATAAAAGCCTTAAATAACTTAGAAATTGAAAAAGTGCTAGATCAGAAAAATTAAATCACGAGACTCACTATAATAAAACAAGAACCTCATAGTACTCAAAGTCATGCGGTAAGTAATAGGCAGAGTACCACGTAAATTTGTATAATATGGCACTGTTAAAAAGTGAACCGAATAAGACGAGGACCTCAGAGAACCTGAAATTATACAATAAAGATGGATAGGAATGAAATAGATTATGTTTACGATTAATGATGATAAATAATAATATTAATAACACTAGAAAACCTTAAGATAATAATCAATAAATTTAAGGAACGATCGAGAGAAATAAATATAAATCAAAAATTTTATGATAAAATATAGATAACTCTCGTAATGATTACTAAGATATAACCGTTAATGGCCCATAAAAGTTTCAGTTAAATCAAAGTCAAATATGTAGTAATAAAATATCTCCTTAATATCCATATATAAACCGGTCATAATTCCGAGTCGCAGTCAGTTCACATCGGCCACTGTAGTTACAGTCACCCAGGTTAAGAGAGAAGCACTAAAGTAATTTCATCAATAACTCAACAGTTCATTATATAACAACAGTAAATAATCATTCAAGTTATACATTATAAAATGTTCGTAAAGAAGATTCAACAATAATTCGAGACGGACATCTTGAGAAAATAGATTGAAGTAGAGAGTGACTCCATCATCTACTACCACGCTAGACGAGATTTAGTGAAAGGTTTGGAAGTCTCGTCACCGACCAACGCACGGGGAAGTTGAATAAGCGTAAATAAAATAATTCATGAATTAAAAAGAATACCACCTGAATCAATGATACCACTGAGACTTCTTTTATTAATAATACTTGTGTCGTCCACGAGAAATACATGACGTGTAGAATAGATCGACATTAATAGAATGAAATCCAACATAAATAATAATCCAGTTAAATGAAAAATGAGTCACGACCCCCGCAGTGAACAATCAATAATACTAACTTCATATAAGAATAACCAAATTAATGAAGAAATTAGAAAAATGAAAGGTCAATCTCACCAATCGACAAGAAGAAAATCTCATCGATTTGAAATTGATAAAATGTCACAACGCACACATCGATGCACCCGGTGACTATAAATATTCAGCAAATGAATAGTGGATTATTTGGGCGCAAAAAATTGAATACACAAATGACGGATAAAAAGAAAAAAGGAATCCTGATGACTCCAAGAACTAGCAATGAGGATAAGAAAAGGGCCAACGCCGACGAGCTACGAGGAGTCCAACGGGAAAAATTATCGGGAAAATGGAATGACATGGGTAATTACTTAAATTTATGTATTACTTTTTTTAATTAATTTCGACGAGGGAAATACGTAGAATGGTCGGAAAATATTTGGTAAAAATCCAGAACTCTCAACACAATGCAATACTCTTACTCAGCGATGACGTATCACAACCTTCATTCAACGCCAAAAGATAGCGATTTAAATCTAGAATACCGCAAACAGCATTTTCTATTTTAATTAGACTCAATCACATGAGAATTGTCTTGCTTTAGATATTTTTCATGAATTATTCGTTTATCATCCATGTAATAACCCATCTATATGCAAATTCGTTCATGAAACTCGAGGAATTAATTACATAACATAATTTTCTGAGCAATATTGTTCTTTTTTATTGATGGCGATGCTAACGCAACCCAGAAATCAAACATCTGCCACCCGACACCGCGGTATTAAGTCGAACATAGCGACAACTCGAAGACGAGGTATAAAATATTACCTAGGCAATGTGAGTTTGAATGTCGTAGAATTGGAATAACTCCAAACGAAATGAGGCTAATTAACGAAAAACCACTCTAATAATAATAATCAATTCAATTTTGATGAATTCGGACATAGTTGCCGGTGACCCAGTGTGAATCGAGTAGCAGGTTTTATTATTAAATGACGAAGAGCGATATGTTTAATATCCATTTAAGACACACAGTAGGGACAAATGCCCAAAACATTACGATGCCTCAGTGGGGCAAATCGAATAAAATCATCTGAGATTTCTTCTAAATCACCGTATTATCATTACTCCTAATTTATATCTATGATGTTGTTTAGCACAAAACTCAACCTTTGCGGACGGATCATGGGACGACGATTCGAGAATTACAATCCGATTTTCGGCGAGGACAGCGGAACGGTGCCGACAGGCGATGTGGGAAGCCGGTTATTCGATATCTCCGATGAGAGGGTCGAACGAGCATCGTCTCTCTCGTAACGATGAAGTGGAACTACCGTATATCGCAATCAATTCGAGCCCGGGCGAAATCCTACCCGAGAGGCTTGACAAAGGGCCGAACTCACACTGGCCAAATTGGAAGAGCACCAACGGCAAGCGATCAGGGATTCAAGGTCACGCAACCAAACCGGCAATATCTAAGCGAACTCAGCGACGGCCAGGGAAGGCAGAGCGGGCAAAACAACGCTCGTAGCAGGTGACGGAACCGAACTCGAAGCAATAAACCAATCGAAAACCGACTTACAATTTACATGTTGTATTTTCTGAATAAAATATTTCAGGCTTATCTTGCGAATTTATTAACACTGCATTGTCGAATTAATAAACTAGTAATGAAATTATAACCGAAACAGAATTATTATAATGTTAAGTTAATACAGAAGGGGTCGAGGTTGTAAACCGCGCATAGACCTTCTATCAGTAACGCGTTGAACCAATCATAAGGCCGGGCTTTAGCAGTTCTACAGTTAGAGGTCACCTTTGGCGGTCTCATAACTAATTGATGTAGTTCCGACTTTGCCTAGCAACTGGCAACCATTGGCGGGTGAGGAAGGTTGTATGTAAGGGGGTCAAGGCCAAAAACAATTAACCCCACAACTGTTAATTGGTATAATAAAACTTATTATAGTTATGTTTTTTGTCTTTGTTTTGTTGGGGTTTTTTTGCGTTTGTATCTGTATTAGTAATTAAATATTAATTCAGTCGATTCACATCAGGTACGATTGGCAAGACTGGAAATTAATGATAATAATATAAAACAATAACCATAGTAATTCCGCTCATGATAATCCTCAACAATGAAGAGAAACAAAAAAGTTTGCTAATGGATCTGACAGAAACTGCTAGTCGAATTACAATGTACAGGTTTCTAAAATAAACCATTTTCCTTTTGTGCAACATTAGTGTATAGAAATGAAAGTTGAAAAGATTTAAATATTTTAATTTTCTATTTGATTCAGGAATGGAATTACTCGATGGTATCAAAGCCGAAATGTTCGAGTTGAGAAAGACAAACAACCGCCTCGGCCAACGATTGGTTCACGCAACTCAAATCTACCTGGTTCGAGCCAAGTCGGTGATGAAAATTACCACCGGGCTCGCGCTCAAGGAATTAACTCAGCAAGTACAGGCTCAGAAAATTCAAATCCGAGCCCTAGAAGGAATGCCATGACTTATCCCCTGGTATTCGTCCCAGCACAACTGGCATACAAAGAACAATGGGCACTGAAGGGGAACAGTTGAATCGAAAACGCCCAAAGCCAGGAAAGGCCGAACAAGCACGGCTATGATTATTACGTGCGGAACCGAAATTGAAACTGTGAACCCAAATTGCGTTCCGTATAATAAAATTTAATACGTTGTTTTGTGTTAAGTTCCTTTTACAATTATACCTTAGTATATGATAAATCTAAATATTCAGTCATAAGTGAGGTACCGCAGTTTCTAAGTCCAAAATGAGATTAAATGATTAACACAGACCTGTCAGAAAGATAAGGATAGTTTGTAACCGAGCGCAGCCCTTCTATCGGCAGCTCGTTTCCACCTATGGCCGACTCAAAACCTCTGCAATCGAGTTTGGAATTGCAGAATATCTGATCAAAAAAATAAAAATAAAACAAAGACAAAACAATTTTTTTAACAAATTAATAATTACATTTAAACAGTTTTAAGATTCGTCCCAATTGGGATTCTTCTTTAAAATTACAAATCCTTCAAGCGGGAGCTGACTAATTGGCATATATTCCTCTGTACTCAATTCAGCACGCTCTCCAGCAGCCAGCAAAACCGGAGTTGTATGGGTTTGAAATCCGGTTATAGTTTTAGGCCGCCCAGCTTGCCCAACAGTGTCGACAGCTTGACCAACCCTCACGGTAACTGTAAGTGGATGAAGTGACTCATCAAAGGTCATCAATAATCTGGCTGAAATGCAGGTGTCAAATAAAACAGCAAATAATCGTGTCGATTCATAAATGTTCTCTTCACATCTAAACACGACACCAGAAGTGTCAGGAGTCCCCCAACCGCGACTGGACTCATTAGAAATCGATCCTGGTGATGAGGACTTATTGTCAGTGTTCCTTTACCGAGATGCAACAGACCTTGAGCTAATCGAACAGCAAACAGACAATGCGGTTCCTTGGAATGAAACGATGCTAATTGCCTCAGCATAGCTGCCAGGCGGGCATTGTTAGTACCAGCACCAACCAATCCCATCGATAAGATAGCTGTAAAAGCTAGTTCTTGATCAGAGTCGTGACTAAATTTGCCAAGAGTGTCGAGAACTCGCATCTGAGGATCGCTGGACCACATTAAAGCAAGAGCTAATGGAACAGCGCGTTTGATACCAACTTCTCCGAATCGCAACAATCGACCGAGAACTCGGAATCCCATTTCCTGGCCAATTGGCTCGCCCATACTGATAAGCCCAACACCGAGGGCAGCCAATCCTTGATGGGCCTGGTAATCGAATTGATTATCGATATCTTCTTCACTTTTTTTAGTAGGCTTTTTCTCATCAGCTTTTTCTGACAAAATATGAAGCAATTGTTGGACTTTCAACACTGATCCTGAGCCAGCATATGCACAAATGTCACACATCAAGTGTGCCATTGATCGTAACGGTTCTCTTAATGCTTCGAGTGATGCTAGTACGACATCGACTTGTTCCTGTCTTCCAAGACAAGTTAAAGCCAATCCCAACACCATAAATTTAGCAAAAGGATGATTCATTTGTTCCGATGAGCGCTCCATCATGGTTTGTATTAATATCGTTGTGAGTTCGGCGTCTTGACTACTGACAGCGATCAATCCAGATGATAATGCAGCCAGGCAAGATAATTCAAATTTATCAGTACTTGTATCCAAAATTACGGGCTGCAATAATGAAAGGCATTCGGGTTTACGGCTGCCCGCATAAGCTACTCCAAGTCCAACGATTGATGCTCTTGAAAGAACTTGTTTACTGTTTGTGACATATTCTCCCAGCAAAGCCAACGCCGGGTCACATTCATTTTTAACTCCAGCATTTACCACACCACATGCTAACAGGCCACCAGCTTTTATGTAGTCATCATCCGAATACAAATATTTATCGATGCAGCTTAAACCACCATCAACATCCCATTGCAAAACCCAACCCAATGTTCCGACAGTACTCATCATTCCACCTTCTTTATTTTTATAAACCCACTTCATTCCGCTTTCTTCCTCCATAATAACTTTATCCTTTCCGAATCCACAATTCACTAACCCATTTACATAAGATGACGCTAAATTGTTTCGGGCACTATCTAAATTTGCAGATCCTAATGTAGGTCTACTAGGTTCAAGGTGTAACTTATATATGTCTTCTGGTACCTTTGGATCCATTATATCCAATTCTCTGGCCAAAACTAAAAAGTATTCACTTAAATGCGAATTGCTGATAATTTCAACCAATTCCTCCATATCAGAATTCACCAAATTTTCATAGGGTACATTATATTGTTGACGTGCTAAAAGAAATGCTAATTGTTTTGGTAGAGCTTCACCTTTCGCTTTTTCCAATAACGCAAGTGCATAGTCTGAATCGTTTAATCTTAAAGCACATTTCATTGCTTGTCCTATATCATCAAATTGTTCATAAATCTTTGCTGCAGCTTCAAGCAATTTTCTATTATCAGGATCTGACAAATACATTACCGTTTTAGTCATGTATAAACATATTCTATCATAATTTGAACTTGAAGCATATTTACTGAGCAATTCCAATAATTCTAATTCAATACATAAATCAATTGCTTCAGTTTCAGCATTATGCTTCATGAAATATGGCATTATTTTGTGAACCAAAGCCAAACAACGAACTTTAAGGCTTTCACTGTGTTCAGAAAGATTATCTTCACTACAATCAACTGTGCTATCATTAGATAAATCTTTATTTGTCCAGGTTGCTACGATTTGATTGGTCAAGTGTCTAATATATTCGTGGCCCCATATGGACACGTCTTCACAAAGTCCAAGAAACCGAAATTCAAGAGTATCAGCGCAATATTCTTCTTTATCAGTCATAACAATACCAATGACAGAAATTATATCAGCACAAAGCTGTTTATTTTTAATATCCGACATTTTGGAATATTCATTTTTAACTTTTGCATATTGATCTCGTAAATATTTCAATGGTTTGGGCACACTAGTCATTGATGTAGTTGCTGAAATAATAATTCTTTTCATACTTTCCAGTGCTGTAAATTGTTCTTTAATATCAATTGATTCTAAAGAATTAACTAAATTTTCAATTTCTAGTTTGAGAATTTTATCTTCTTCCGACTAAAAATTTAATTTTAAAAATATTAATTAGATAGTTCAAATGTCTAACCATTTCATCTTTTTCAATCTTGGCATCACCTTTTATAACAGACATTTCTTTAGTTATTAAAATGTTAAAATGATTAAGATATATTTAAAATATGCAACACCTGTTGAAAATTTAAACAAAAGAATCAGTTTTAATTATATAGATTAATTATTTAACTTTAAATGTAAGCAGAAATTTTAAAGAGTTTAATAAAAAATTCTATAATAATTTCTATATAAAATCTTTCATTCGTAATAAATTACAGTTTCAACTATTTCACTTTAATCAAAAATGATGAGAAATATATTCAGAATGAAATAAAATCATTGATAGCATAAAATAATCGAAATTATAAAAAAGGAGATGGAAAAACATTTACATAATAAACACAAATGATAAAATATGTTCGAATAAGTTGATCAAATCGATTTGATCTTTTCTTTTCCTACGAGATATTTGCAGCCTTCTAATCATATTTACTCGTACTTTTCGACTTTGGTTTGGTCAGAGTTTCCTTGCAGTTCGGCCAGGACACAAATAGCCTTGAAAATTGTTTAAATGTATTAGTAATACAACACGGAAACCTAGCACCAAGATAACTTAAAATATAATATACAACACCAATTAAACATTTTAAAATCTGAGAGAATATTGGTGGGTTACAGGGTTTCATTATTTGCTTATCTTCATGGTTGTCCCAGTAACGCCATACAAAATGATACTAACCGCCACTTGGCACCCGTTGCTAGGCAACGTTGGTAATGTGTTCAAGTGGTGGATTGTCCGCAAAAATTGAGTATTATCGCTAGTACTGTAATTGCTCGGACAACCCTCGGGTTCACGAGCTGTCGATAGAAGACCTGTGCTCGCTTTTGATTCTTAGGTCCCCTTATTCTCCTATCTCCTTCAAATGTTAACCTATACTCTCATATCATTCATTGTGGTGGGTTACAGGGTTTCAAATCTTGCTTATCCTCCTGGTGACCCTGGTAACGCCATACAAAATGATGCTGATCCACTTGGCACCCGTTGCTAGGCAACGTTGGTAGTGTGTTCAAGTGGTGGATTGCACGCAAAAATTGAGTACCATGTGCTAGTACTGTAATTGCTCGGACAACCCTCGGGTTCACGAGCTGTCGATAGAAGACCTGTGCTCGCTTTTGATTCTTAGGTCCCATTATTCTCCTATCTCCTTCAAATGTTAACCTATACTCTTATATCATTTATCTTTATGTCCATTCCCATAGTCCTTCTTATCGTTGTCCATGTCGAAGATTATTCTTTGATCTGTACACCCTTTGTTATGTTAAATACACCCACATTATATCTTTCACCCTTATCCCTATTATCACTTCAATGTTTCCCATTAATATTACTAGCATTATCATTGTTGCTATTATATGTATTCCCCTTATTAATTGTTACTACTAATACCTTTATTAATATTTTTATAGCTATAACTACCATTATATTTATTGTTATTGTTACTATGAGTATTACTATTATTATTATTGTTATCATAATTATTATCAATCATTACTACAAATACCATGATTATTATTATTATTACCATTATTATTATTATTATTATCATTATTATTATTATCAATATTATTATTGCTATAATTACCATTACCCTTATCATTATCGTTATATTTATAAGGGTTTTGTAGGGATCCTTCCTTATTCCTCAGCGTTAAATTTTTTATTGATATACAACATTAGCCGTAGTCCATCTATATTTTTCGGTTTTCGATAAAGTATTTTTGTAAATTCGGAAATTTTAGCAGCGTTCCGCCCTTATTTTACGGTTCATCCCTATTCTACAGTTTTTGACAAAGTATTTTCATTGACTCGGAAAATTTGAGCAGCGTTCCGCCCTTATTTTACGCATTCCATTTTACGTTACTATTTTTGTTAAGTATTTGAATTAGTTCGGAAAATTTGAGCAGCGTCCCGCCCATATTTTCCGCCTCAACTCAAATTAATTTATTTAATTCTTATTTAAAAACATTATTTTCATGATTTTGGTCGTTCGGATTAATCTTTTTCCGATGGCTATCCATTTTAACTGTTGCAACGATTTCGCAATTTTCCCCGCTACCCAGTCCCTCTTTTTGTCCTTAAGATCTATTTATGTTCATTTCATAGTTAATGAGTGCCCACTGGACTACTCGGTGTTAGAGATTTTGAGCCGATTGTTGTTAAAAATTTATGTCAATTTTACAGAAAACGGATGGTGAAGGAGCAGCCAATAAACTACTCATTTACCCTCCAATTTCCCCTATGTACGGATAATATTGACGTTCCAACTCCTGCGTTTCGCACGCTGAGTCTTCACGGGTACATATCATTGGCGATCTTCCACGCACTTACACGAATCTGTACTATGTAGATTTTGCTTTCTTGCGTTATGTGTTGGCTGTGGGCCGGAAAAATGAATAACAAATAATATTTTACCATAGCATTTGGAATAAAAGTTTCGATGCACTAAGGCTGTGGATATAAAATATTTTTTCAGCATATTACATCGGCTACATACATTTGAAATTCATTGTATCCATTCCATAAAATTTACTTCAAAAATCCCATAAATTTAATTCGATAAATCATCTATAAATTCAATTGGAAAAACAAAATTATCCATAAATTTAATCTGAAAATTCATCCATAAATTCAATTGAAAAATTACCCACAAATTTGATTCAAAAAGTCATCCATAAATTCAATTGGAAAAACAAAATTATCCATAAATTCAACTTGAAAAACAAAATCATCCATTAATTCGATCTGAAAAGTCATACATAAATTCAATTGAAAAATTACCCATCAATTCTCTTCGAAAAAATCAACTAATAATATTGCACCAGTTGAGAGTGATCGTGTTCAGGCAAAACACTTACCCGTGTTAATTGCCTGAATGCACGGCTCTCAACCAGCTACACAACCAGCTACACAGTTCTATAATGAAATTTTCCTCCGAAAAATAAGACTGAAAATTTGTGAAAACACATCGGTATTTATACCTATTTTTCTCGCGTGTGAAATTTGATGCAGTAAAACAAAATTCGACCTTGTTATTTTCTAGTAAATTCTATTCGTTAATTTTATTATTTTTTTGATTTATTTTTATAATTTTTTATTTAAGATTTTTATTGAATTATTACTAATTCAAATTTTCGATTTAAATTTCATTTTAATGAACTTTTATTAATTTTTTCAATTTCGTCGAATTTGTTGTGTTTTCTTGTTATATTTGTGTAGGTATCGTGCGAATCTTGGTGCATTTTGTTATTATTTTAATTTTATTTTTATGTTTTTGATTTTATATTTATTTAAATTCTCTCAGATTTTAAAGTGTTTAATTGGTGTTGTATATTGTATTTTAAGTTATCTTGGTGCTGGGTTTTCGTGCTGTATTACTGATGCATTTAAACAATTCTCAAGGCTATTGGTGTGCTGGCCCAACAATTGTTATGTCTATTCTCATAGTCCTTCTTCTTGTTGTCCATGTCGAAGATTTTTCTTTGGCCTGTACACCCTTTGTTGTGTTAAATACACCCACATTATATCTTTCACCCTTATCCCTATTGTAACTACAATGTTTCCCATTATTATTACTAGCATTATCATTGTTGCTATTATATGTATTACCTTTATTAATTGTTGCTACTGTTACCTTTATTATTGTTTTTATTACTATAACTACCATTATATTTATTGTTATTGTTACTATGAGTATCACTATTATTATTATTGTTATCATAATTATTATCAATCATTACTACAAATACCATGATTATTATTATTATTACCATTATTATTATTATTATTAATATTATTATTATTATTACAATTATTATAATTATTATCAATATTATTAACAAAATTTTGTGTAGGGATACATCCTTATTCCTCAGCGTTAAAAAAAATATTTTTCTTATATAAAAATTTTTGTTGTAATCCTTCCGTATCTTTCGGTTTTTGATAAGTATTTTTGTAAATTCGGAAATTTTAGCAGCGTTCCGCCCTTATTTTACGGTTCATCCCTATTCTACAGTTTTCGACAAAGTATTTTCATTGACTCGGAAAATCTGAGCAGCGTCCCGCCCATATTTTCCGCCTCAACTCAAATTAATTTATTTTAATTTTTTATTTAAAAACATTATTTTTCATGATTTTGGTCGTTCGGATTAATCCTTTTCCGATGGCTATCCATTTTAACTGTTGCAACGATTTCGCAATCTTCCCCGCTACCCATTCCCTCTTTTTGTCCTTAAGATCTATTTATGTTCATATTATAGTTAATGAGTGCCCACTGGACTACTCGGTGTTAGAGATTTTGAGCCGATTGTTGTTAAAAATTTATGTCAATTTTACAGAAAACGGATGGTGAAGGAGCAGCCAATAAACTACTCATTTACCCTCCAATTTCCCCTATGTACGGATAATATTGACGTTCCAACTCCTGCGTTCCGCACGCTGAGCCTTCACGGGTACATATCATTGGCGATTTTCCACGCTCTTACACGAATCTGTACTGTGTGGATTTTGCTTTCTTGCGTTATGTGTTGGCTGTGGGCCGGAAAATAACAAATAATATTTTACCATAGCATTTGGAATAAAAGTTTCGATGCACTAAGGCTGTGGATATAAAATAATTATTCAGCATACTACATCGGCTACATACATTTGAAATTCATTGTATCCATTCCATAAAATTTACTTCAAAAATCCCATAAATTTAATTCGATAAATCATCTATAAATTCAATTGGAAAAACAAAATTATCCATAAATTTAATCTGAAAAATCATCCATAAATCCAATTGAAAAATTACCCACAAATTTGATTCAAAAAATCATCCATAAATTCAATTGGAAAAACAAAATTATCCATAAATTCAATTTGAAAAACAAAAATCATCCATCAATTCGATCTGAAAAGTCATACATAAATTCAATTGAAAAATTACCCATCAATTCACTTCGAAAAAATAAATTAATAATATTGCACCAGTTGAGAGTGATCGTGTTCAGGCAAAACACTTACCCGTGTTAATTGCCTGAATGCACGGCTCTCAACCAGTTATACAACCAGTTATACAGTTCTGTAATGAAATTTTTTCTCCGAAAAATAAGACTGAAAATTTGTGAAAACACATCGGTATTTATACCTATAATTGGGCCTTAACCTTGCGTGTTAGTTTTATTGCGATTCGACTTTGAAATTATTTATGTTATCTAAATTAAATTTTTATTTATTTCTTAATTTAAATTGGTAATTTATTTTTAACATTTTTAATTAAATTTATTCATCCAAAAATATTTTATTTTTATTCATTTAATTCATTAATTTTTTAATTTTATCTAAATAGTCATTTTACGGTCGAATTTTCTTGTTATTCTGTTATTTCCTATGTAAATTTCGTGCGGTTCTTGATGCATTTTGTATTTATTTTATTTTACTTTTATGTTTTTGATTTTATATTTATTTATATTGTTGGGCCAGCACACCAATAGCCTTGAGTATTGTTTAAATGCATCAGTAATACAGCAAGAAAACCCAGCACCAAGATAACTTAAAATACAATATACAACACCAATTAAACACTTTAAAATCTGAGAGAATTTAAATAAATATAAAATCAAAAACATAAAAGTAAAATAAAATAAATACAAAATGCATCAAGAACCGCACGAAATTTACATAAAAAATAACATAATAACAAGAAAATTTGACCGTAAAATGATCATTTATATAAAAGTAAAAATTGTTGGGCCAGAACGTAAACGGCCTTGAAAAATGTTTAAATGGATCAGAAACATACACGCAAATAAAACACGCAATTTAAATAAACCTGGAAACACCAATTAAACCATATAAAATCTGAGAAATAAAAGAATTAAATATAAATTAACAAACATAAAAATAAATTAAAATGATAACAAAATGCACCAAGATCCGCACGATACCTACACAAATACAACAAGAAAACACAACAAATTCGACGAAATTGAAAAATCAATTAAAGTTCATTAAAGTGAAATTTAAATCGAAAAAGTTGAATTAGCAATAATTCAATAAAAATTCTAAATAAAAAATTATAAAAATAAATCAAAAAATAATGAAAATAACTAATAGAATTTGCTAGAAAATAACAAGGTCGAATTTTGTTTTACTGCATCAAATTTCACACACCAGAAAAACAGGTATATATACTGATCCATTTTCACATTTAACTTAACCATTTTTGAAAAGTGTTCTAAACCGTTTTTCGAAACAAAACCAGTTTAACTATTTTTGAAAATTGTTTAAGCCATTTTTGAAAACCATTTTAGACGTTATCCGAAGATTATTCAATTTTACTTTGAATTTTTCAGGAACTCATTTTTAGGTGAGAAATATTTATGGTGGAACCCTCTTTCCACGTCACGTCCCTGCATCTCAATGGAGCTCTGCTCGGCGTTGGCGTGGGGAGAGTGGTATTTATGTTATTTTATGATGATTTTTATGAATTTTGGAATGGTGAAAAGGGGTAATTATGTTATTGTCATTTATAATTAATAAATATTATTTACATAAATTGTTTTATATGCTTTTATAAATTAAAAATGTCGAAATTTTTCCGGCCCACAGCCGACACATCACGCAAGAAAGCAAAATCTACATAGTGCAGATGCATGTAAGAGCGTGGAAAATCGCCAATGATATGCACCCGTGAAGACTCAGCGTGCGCAACGCAGCGGTCGTAACGTCAATATTTATCCCTATAGCAGAAACGAGAAATAAGGAAGAAGTTTCTGGCTGCTTCCTCGTTTCTCAAGTCTGAAAAATCGACTTAAAATTTACATTACACACGGATTAAACTTATCACACCGAGTAGTCCAGTGGGCACTCAATAAATATAATATAAACACAAATGCGCTTAAGATCTATTAAAGGGAAAGGGCACGGGGATAAATCAATTGAAATCGTTGGTATAAATAAATTAGATTGATGTTTAGAAATGAATTAATAGTATATTAAATCAAATTTACGTCATTGAAAATAAAAATATAAATATTGTAAGCAGTTCAGTGAGTCTCTTAAATTGAATTTATCCATCAAGTTAAAAGATTTTTCATTAAAAGTAAATATTCCCTTGATTAATTTGGATTTAAATAAAATAATTATTGAAAAATTTAAGTGACTCACGGTTTAACTTAGATTAACTCATTGATTAAAGATTAAAGTAGCTTGTGTAGCAATAAAATAAATTTTGATTAAACTCACACAATCCTTGTGTAAAAGGAAAGTAAAGCTTGGAGTTATTAAGTCAAACGTTGGAAATAGTTTATTAAAATTGATTAGCCTATTTATTGATTAACCTAAATTAACGATAAGGAAAACCCTTGTAAAATTTAAGGTACTTAGCAAGGAAAACTCAGGATGATCGATCGAAAAATTTGATCCAATAATTTCGAGTAAAACTAAACCACTTTTCCCTAAATAATAAAGTGATCCACTAGTGAAAATCGAAATAAATTATGGGGATGTAAGATGAATTAACGATTTAAACTAAGATGTTGGCTGAATCAATGAAATAGTTCATTAGTTAAACGTTTAGTAATTTAATTTAAAGAATTAAAACGATGCAATATACTTATATTTCGAGCCCAATGTGTTTTTATTAATTGAAATAATAGCAATACCTTTTCAACCTCCGCATGAATGAGATACAAACATCACCAAACCCAAACATTGATTAATTCCAGCACGAAGTTAGTTTAGCTTAAGTAATCCAATAAAAAATGGAAAATTTTTAAAATCAACAATAAAACGGAGAAAATTTATTGCTTTGAACTAAAGAAATTTTTCCAACCATTAACAATAAATCGACCGGCTAACGCAATATTGTAGTTTTAAAGTTCCTTGACTTCATTTCAACCTAACCACCGATGTGGAATTCCAACTGTTTAATCTTCACGATACGATCTGATTTACGAGTAACATCGAAAACCACCAACGGTCGACCCCATCCAAATAATTGTCGCAAGCAGCTCCCCACACAGCGTAGCTCCTTAGACCATAGACAATGAACTAATCAGTAAGAAAAATCAGATTAACTAACCCCATAGAGCCAACCATGAATCCCCGATATGACCGTATCGACTCATGACAACTTAAGGACCACCCAGCAGAAATGAACGCACAAAACTAGATCCACGATAATTCCAATGTCAACTGTTAAAGAGACAGATGAAGTGAATTTCAAATAGTACATTTGTATACTTGAATCGCGATGAACCGTCAATAATCAAAGTACGAACGGATATCGTGGCCGGGTAAGAGTAAACAGTTTTCAACACATCCGATTCGGCACATCCGTTTCAACATTTAACAATCACGAGAGATACCGAAATACATAAATAATCATTTCCGCTGGATTGATAATTAAACGAGCCGAATACCGATCGATACCTATTAATAATTACGATATCGCATATGATAGACGCAAGTAGATTTTCACCCAAACGACAGTAATTTTAAATGAACAACCTTGATCTAAAACAGCTAGACCGCGTAGGCAGATATTCTTCCGTATATAAATCTGGCCCGGTTCAACCCAAACCTAACTAACTCAGACAATTAGAATTCTATAGACATATTTTACATATTCTGTCCCCATAACCTTTCTTCAGCGTAGAGAAACCATAGAAATCGCCAGAACACACAAACCCATACATCTCATCGCCATAATTCTTATGATTCCAGTTCCGATATCAAGTTCACCGAACGTTAACTTAACCAATCGATGTACCCCTAAAATTAATTGGTGATTTAAGGTTGTATGAACTTATGATTAAGCGTCCCTATAAATTAGTGAGAGAATATATTACATTAACTCATTTCAGAAGAACTCATGCTACCAAATTTGATTTCAAAACAAGAGACCGATGAATGGCGCCGAGCCTGGAAGCGAGCGCGCCCGTCAATGACTCTCGAGGAGCCACGTCCAAAGAGATCATGTCCAACTCTGTGGCAAATCTTAGGCAGAGGGGATGACCCCCGCCGACCCGAGGAAGAACAGTACCCTGCCGAGGAGATTATCGACCATGCGCGAAGCCTGCTGGCTCAGTGGGAGAAGATCCAGGAAGAGGTCGATCTGCAGGTCGTGAAGGCGAGGATGTACCTCGCCAACGTTGAAGAGGACATCCTCGTCGGGCGCATCGCGGAGACGTACCCGGCTCGACCGGCACGCAACACTCGGCGACCAGTGCCCATCATCCCCGGTTACTCCCCGGAAGAAGGAGTCAGGAAGTTCCTTGAAGAGTCCTGAACCTCCAGGCACAATCGTAACTGACATTTTACCTTAGTGATGTTATTAATGATAAATTATAATGAGTTGTTCATCTTAAAACTTTTGTTTTAAATACATTTCCCTGCTATAACTACGTTTGAAATAATTAGAATTCTCCATATTAAAAAAAGTTAATCTGAATATTTTTCCTTATAGTAATGTCGGTCCTGAAACTAATGCAGAACGAACTAGACCGCGCGAGGCAGACAAATGCAGAGCTACTCAGTCAGATACTGCAATTAACTCGCGAGGTGCAGCAGGCCAAGGCGACCTGTTTAGACCCCAAACGGACGAAGATACTCTATCATCGACTCACCGCAGCTCAAAAGGGCTGAGCCGAAGAACGCCAGCTCAATCGGAGTCTGCGCACACAGATCAGGGGCTTAGAGGTTGCCCTAGCAGCCTGTCGGGAAGGGGAAGCGGTAACGTATCCGCTCGTCTTCGCCCCTTCCCAACTACCGAGTCAACGCGTCGTTGATGGTGCCGCACCAAGCTCAAAGTCGACAGCCATTCAACCAACCATCCGCCGGCCGGGACGCAAGGAACGGGCCCGACGCCGAGCCGCACAAGCGTCAAGTCGATCAACTTAACTTATCATCGATATGCATGTCCTTTGTTCGTTAAATAAATCAGCTCTCATGTATTCAGTCATAGTGGGGTAGACTCGAAATCATCTACACTAATCAGTCTAAATTTAATTCGCATTTCCACGTAAGGGACCGAGCAAAGCGAGCATAGGTCTTCTATCGACAGCTCGTGGACCCGAGGATTGTCCGAGCAACTATAGTACTAGCACATGGTACTCAATTTTTGCGGGCATTCCACCACTTGAACACATTACCAACGTTGCCTAGCAACGGGTGCCAAGTGGCGATCAGCAACATTTTGTATGGCGTTACTAGGGTCACCAGAACGATAAGCAAGATATGAAACCCTGTAACCCACCAAAATTAATGAATTAAATGAATAAAAATAAAATATTTTTAGCTGAATAAATTTATTTAAAAATGTTAAAAATAAATTACCAATTTAAATTAAGAAATAAATAAAAATTTAATTTAGATAACACAAATAATTTCAAGGTCGAATTTTGTATAATCGCAATAAGAATTAACACGCAAGGTTAAGGCCAAATTATAGGTATATATACTGATATGATTTGACAAATCTTAATCTTAATTTTCAGTATTGATTTTCCGTCGTACTTTGACACTTGATTTCAACAGTTTTACTTTGGATTAATATATTTACCTGTGAATAATGGATTCATTGATCGATGTTTTATGGATTATTACGAAGATATATTTATGAATTTTAATTTGATGGATTTTTACTTTGGATTAATATATTTATCTGTGAATAATGGATTCATTGGTTGACGTTTTATGGATTATTACGAAGATATATTTATGAATTTTAATTTGATGGATGTATCTGGTAATTTAATTTTGGTTTTAATAAATTATTATAATACATAAATTAATTTTTCAAATTGTCGAAATTTTTCCGGCCCACAGCCAAAGACACATCACAAGTTATTAAAATCAAACATATTGTTCGAACCATATAAGTGCGTGGAATATCGCCAATGATTCGTGCCCGTGAAGGCTCCGGCGTGCGGAACGCAGGAGTTGGAACGTCAATATTATCCGTAGATAGGGAAACTTGGAGGGTAAATGAGTAGTCCTTTGGCTGCTCCTTCATCATCCGTTTCCTGTAAAATTAACATAAATTTTTAACAACAATCGGCTCAAAATATCTAAATGTAATGGTAATTATAGTTACAAGAATAATAATAAATGTAATAGTAGCAACAATTAATAAAGGTAATACATATAATAGCAACAATGATAATGCTAGTAATAATAATAGGGAACATTGTAGTTATAATAGGGATAAGGGTAAGAGAGCTAGTGTGTGAATATTTAACATAACAAAGGGTGTACAGGCCAAAGAATAATCATCAACACGGACGACGATAAGAAGGACTATGGGAATGGACATAACAATGAATGATATGAGAGTATAGGCTAACCTTTGAAAGAAATAGGAGAATAATGGGACCTAAAAGTCGAAATCGAGCACAGGCCTTCTATCGGCAGCTCGTTGAACCCATGGATCGTTCGGTCAATTATAGCATTAGCAATAGCGCTCACTTTTTGCGGACGATCTACCCACTCGAACAAAGTTCCAACGTTGCTTAGCAACGGGTGCCGAGTGGTAAGCGAAGAATATTTGTATGGGGTTGTCTGGGTAACAACCATATAGTTTCAAAATATCAACACCCAGAAACCCACCATTGCTAAAGCCAAAGGAGCACATGAAATAATTCCTGGTTTTTACGTTGGTGTATTGTAAGCCTATGCCACGTTTGTCTTATCATTTTATACCCGTTAATGAACAGAGTTGGAACTCTGTAATATTGGGTTGTTGTCAGCAAAAAGAGAGTGTAGCATAGTGAACTTTGAATAACTTGGCACACTTATGGGTTCACAAACGGCCGAAATGAGTCTGCTTCAATTTACAATTTACGGTTCCTGTCTTGGCGCTTTCAACTCTTTACAGTGAGAAATACTATTGATAAACTTGGTAATAATTTTTCATCTTAATTAGTGAACTAGACATATTAACTGTTTAATCGATTTATTAAATTCTACCTTCTTTTGTTGAACTTTTGATCTCTTTAAACAATCGTAATATTGTTATAAATTGATTATTTTTAAGAACACATATATTATACACGATAAAAGAATATATATATATATATATATATATATATATATATATATTGTTGGGCCAGTACTAGATCTTATTTAAATGGATTGGAAACAGCACGCAAACACAACATGCAAAATTCAAAATCTGACCCATAAACATCAATTAACCACCTAAAAATGCGAGAAAACACATAATTAAAAATATAAAATGGAAAAACACAAAAGTAAATTAAAATATTAACAAATGCATCAAGATATCCACGAATTGACATAAAAATAACATAATAACAAAAGATTTGATCAAAAATTGACAATTTACGGAAAAAAGAAAAGAGTTCATGATTAAATTGAATAAAAATAAAATAATTTTAGTCAGAAATGATTAAAATTAAAAGTTAATGATTAAATTGTCAAATAAATTGAGAAAGTAATAAAAATTAGAAATAAATTAAGCAAGTAACATCAAGGTCAAATTTTGTTTTAACGCATAAAAATTAACACGCAAGGTTAGGGTCACAGAACAGGTATATATACCAATCCATTTTCACAGAGTTTTAATGCTTTTCACTCAGTGAATAACTACTCTTCAAGAGAACTATTTACCAGTGATAGAAAAAACTCTCGGCAACTATTTCCACATCACGAACGCAAGTATCTTACAGGTAAGCTCTACTGGCTCGTGCATGTGAGAATTCTTTGTCGAATGATTTTGAGTGATTGAATTGAGTCAACGGACGATCCATGAATCTAATTGCATTGGAGACAAATATATGTATTCGAAAACATGAATTTGATTAATGACTCGAAATTTTTCTGGCCCACAGCCACACAACATACAAGTCATTAAAATCAAATACAACTAGTCACACTGTGTAAGTGCGGTTTCTCCGCCTACAGTGTGTGCCCGTGAGAGTTTTGTCGTGCGTAACGACGGTCTCGAACGTAAATATTTCATTCATTATAGGGGCGGTGGAAGGATCGAGAACTAGTGTTTTGGCTGGCTCTCTTTCACCCATCTCCCGAAAAATCGACCTAAATTTTCAAGATACAAATCGGCTAAAATGATAACACCGAGTAGTCCAATGAGCACTCGTAAAATCTAATATAAACACAAGAACCTTAGAACTAAATTGAGTCTCGAGGAGTGGGGACTTGATATCGATGTGATGTAAAGAAATTAAATGATTAAAATGTTATTAATTAATCAAAAGTAACTAAATTCAAGATTAAAACATCGATGTGAAATAGAGCAATTAACTTTCGAAAAAGGATTAATAATTAAAGTATTGGCAATTGACAAATAGATAACTAAATTAATGACTGAATCTAATTTTATAACCTGATTAAGAGTAAAAATGCGGTTAATTGATTAAAAAGGATGAATCAATGATTAATTTAATTAAAAATGATTAATGATTAGACTGTAACTAAAGTAATGATTCAAAGACCGAAACCGACGTAAACGTATCAAATACCATAATACGAATGATAATAACAATGTTGTAAATTAATAAACGTACACATCATAACCCGACCCATGATTAAACCATCAGAGGGATTAGCTGTCATAAATTAATTAAGAATAATCGAGCACCATAGACCAACAGATGAAATTGAACACTAGGATCTGATAGCAACTAATGACACACCCTTAAATTGATAAAAAGTAATAGATAAAAACTTCCGACTAAATTGGCGAAAAATAATTAAACATCATAGACAACATTGAAACATTAGTTTGTATTAAAATCTAAAATTCGGACGTCATCACAACACCAGCAGATTCTTCGCCAAACCGCAGACATCGAGGAATACCACACAATGACCTTCTTCATGGCGAGCATATATAGTTAAATACTCCGGTTGGACACATCATTCGAATTAATCGGAACCTGAGGTAGATAGGACTCGTTCGTAATCATCTGACATCAAATACGGAAATTTCTTTTGGGAGATAAAGCAGCTTAAAGATCCATTCTCTTCGTTAATAATAGCATTGACAATTTGGCAGCCCATTGAATCGATGAAGAATAATCGAGTAATATCAATGACGATATAAGTATGCAAACTACAGACATATCATAGTCCGAGTTCTTGACATGATAAGCAGAATTAAGCATGAATGTGAATGATGAATCAAGGACGCCGACCAAATAACAAACTTCAACGTTGAGTAAACAACGGTCATGAAGTACAATCCATTCACCGACCAGCGAATTAATTCAAGGTCACAATTAGATTTGCGATCAGTGACACCGGTAACAGCTTCAATAGAGATAAATTGAATTGTTCAAAAATTACTGACTAATTGTAAATAAAGATAAATATTTTTCTATTTTATCGACTCAGCCACGTCACCGTAAACATAGAATCGACTATAAAAGTAATAACAAAATCTTAAGATCTATAATAAATAATCACGATGAATTCTCGATTAACGAGCGCCGATCACGGACGCAAGCGAACAAGCGATTCTATGCAGGGGCGAATCTCAGACAGTGATACCCCTATGTCGAGTGGAGAAAGACAATGAGGTATTTTTCATGGTTTTTACTCTTATCATTTACGTTAAAATCAACCCCATGTAAAAACGCGTAATTAATATAAATTATCTCATAAATGCTCTACACTTTTCCCCATGAATAGGTCTTGTAGCTATAATTTATAATTAAATCTATTGCTTATTCAGATCGCAGAGACCCTCACGGAGGATGGAGCGATGACTCCCGGATAACACTCCAAATCTCGAACGCTTCTGCCGCTCGGTATCGCCAGGCATTATTGGACAATGGATATGCCTTGTCCACCTATGGAGGATCAAGCTGGCCTCAACGATCCGAAGACCGAGGGGACGAAGTGTAATTACCGAGTATCGCCATCAAGCGCAAACCCGGCAGAAATATAGCAAGAGAAGCCCGTCAACGAGCCGAATATACGGCCATAAAAATGGAGGAAATGGAACGCAAGTATCATCGGAAAGCAGTTCTGGCAGTCGACGCGCCCAAGGAATGCCTAAATAAATCAGCAAATTTGTGCTTTAATTCAATAAATTTAGTTGATGATAAATAAGTTCATTGTAGTTTATTATGTTATTATTTACGAATGGATATAGTATACGGGTATAATGATGCGGAAATAATAAAGGGACCTGAAAGATAAGACGGACATAGGCCTTCTAACGGCAGTCCGCTGAACCCGACATAGGACTAAACCTTAGCAGTTCTGATATCGGAACTCACCTTTGGAGGTCCTGTGACCAGTGGTTACAGTTCCAACGTTGCCTAGCAACGGGTAACCATTGGCGGGCGTGAAATGTTTGTATGTTATGGGGTGAAGGTCATCCACACCACTAACCCCACAATATATATATATATATATATATATGTTGGATCAAAGCACAATTTTGTTAAAATGAATCGGTAACAGCACGCAAATACAGCACGCAAATACAGCACGTAGATTTAAAATCAGACCCATAAAACACCAATTAACCATGCTAAAATATGAGAAAGAAATAATTAAAATATAAAATTAAAGACATAAAAATAAAAAAAATAATAATAGAACGCAACAAGATCCGCACGAAACAAACACAGAAATAACACGAAAACACAAAATTTTGACCGAAAATTGGCAATTTACTTAGAGAAACAAAAGTTCATTCAAGTTAGAACTAAAATTAAATAATTTGAATTAGAAATAATTCAATTATTTGTTAAAAGAATAAATTGTCAAAATAAATCAAAAATTAAGAAATTAAAGTTAGAAATTACAACGAAATTCCCAAGGTCAAATTTTGTTTTACTACAGGTTAGCTAGGAAAGCCCTTAATAATAATCCCACCAAATTCACTCATCTAAAATTGCCAATTAGATATAGAAAATAAGAAAAAGAACCAAAATTAACAATGTTAAATAATCCAAATTAATATTCATCAAATAAGATAATTAGTCCACATGAGAATTCTCAGTAAATTTAATACGACCCATGATGGCGTCTGCGAAACCAATCCGATAAATCCGAATGTGATCAGCAGATAACCCTTTGACCTCCTAGAAACTATTAAGGTGGAAAAATAGAAATCATAATTACCTTGAGAAATGCCACGGCTAGTATTTCTGACAAAAATTCCGCCTAAAAGTTCAGTTCTCACTCTCAGATGACGTCTAGCAAAGGCTCCATCAAAATAGTTCACTTTAGTCGAACGGCAACTCGTTTACTTGAAGGCTAAAAACTGATCCAATTGTTGATTCCAGCAAAAATAAAATTTTTAGAATTCCCCACGATATATTAACTCCGAAACGAAACACGTCGACCATTCTAGAAAGTTGGTAGAAAATAATCAATCACTGGATAGGAAAATCTGACTATTACCTGTTTGTGTGTTGAAAATTCCGTCCCCTCTCCAATTGATAGTAGAGTTAGAACAGACGAAAATATTCTTAATCTATCATTATTAAGCAACGGAACCACTATGAGCCACGTGGCAAGCGAGGGAAAATGCTCTGATCGAGGATCCGAACCGACAAATGCCTGAAGCGCGCAACCTTCGAACCCATGCAACTCTTGGTCATGGGCGAAGCCACATTCCTACAGACAATTTCATGCCAAGTACGACTATCCCAGTGTGGGGTTATGGTCTTGACAACCCTGACCCCATATGAAAATTATCTATTTCATCTCCAGTGGCTACCCGCTGCTAGGCAACGTTGGAAATGTAGCCATGGGTTTTGAGGTCGTCAAAGGTGAGCGCCACGAAGGAACTGCTCTGGCCCGACCTCAATCTGGGTCCAACGAACTACCATTAGAAGGTTTTCGTGCGATTTGTCATTTTCGTCCCTTGCTGATGATAGATGGTGATAACAATGACACTGACTGACTGAGGGTTTTACTCCATCTCCTGAGTCTAATTCGACGCAAACTATACTAATCGTTTAAGTACAACATTCAACAACTTTTATTAAAAACAATTAGCACACAATTCACACTTTTGAGTCTCTTGCTTGAATGGCTCGACGTTTAGCCCGTTCCGCTCTTCCGGGGCGGTGTTTAATTGGCTTGGCTGCAGGTTTCGTAGTAGAATTAGCCTCACCATAAGTTAATTTGGGCCGGGGCAAAAACCAAAAGGTAGGTCACTGATGCTCCTTCTTGACACGCAGACAGTGCTACCTCCAAGCCCTTGATTTGTGTCTTCAAGGTTTGGTTGATCTGTTTTTCATCAGTCCAACCCTTCTGCATGATTGTTAACTTCTGGTACAGGTGTTTGACCTTGATCGGCTCCACCCAAGTACTTTTTATTCGCTGAACCTCGGCCGTTAGTTGTAGGATTTTTCGATGGAAATCTTTGAAGGTCTGCTGGCTCTTGGCCAATTCGTACTGTAGGATATTGTGGGAGTCCATCTCTACAATAAAAGGATGTTAATTTCGCCAGTAAAAAGAGGTTCTTAGATATATAACGGGACTTATGTCTTATAGCGTCAGATTTATAATTTAGACTGTTCGTTTTTGTTAAGTCATTTATTCATAATACTATAATAAGAAATAAGCTAACTAAATATCTATTTAAATGCACAAATGAAATAAATTATAACAACAGGCTTAATTGTTCGCTAATACCGATCATAGTTGGTTCGCGAGGGTTCTCGAGCATATGAATGCTCGCGATGAGCGTTCAGGTCTTCGAACCTACGCCCGCTTTTTCTGGCCTGTGAATTGTGCGGAGCGACTATATTGTTAGCTTCCATTGATCGGTTCGATCCGGGACCATTCTGATTGGACGAAATATTGTACGACGGGGCATACCCGTTTGTACTTGGGATCAACCCTGCCGCGATGTCCCGGTTGATCTCATCCAGATGTCTTTGGGCTCTTTGTATCTGTTGGGCCGTCTGACATTGGTGTTCCTCTTATTTCCCGCGCCGGGTTTCGGCCTGGTTCCCGTTTAATTGCCACGTAAGGCAGATCTATGTCTTCCTCAGTTTGTCGATCCTCTTCGCGGAATTCTCGAATCGGTGAGATTGAGAATCCCACGTCCCACATTACCTGCCGGCACCGTGCAGCTGAATGTGCCGGGAAGCGAAGTGTGACCCGGGACGCGTCAATCCACGAGTCCTCTGAAACCAATAAATAATATATTGCATGGTTTAACATCACTATTCCGGTATGAGAGATCGGTTGGTGGTCTAACGGGGGTCACACGACTAGAGTCTACTCATTTGTTTCATGGGTTTGCGTAACTTATTTAAGGGAAGAAAATTGGTATGGTAGAATACACGTACTGGAGTTAGGCTTGCTGGTTTCCTAGACTAATGCGTCACCTGCTTTAGTAAGGGAAGTGGGTAAGGAGATGAACATGACGACTAGACTTATATCGAATTATCTGGACCATCTTACGGTTAGGACCTTACGTAGTAAATTAATTTGGCGTAAAAAATTTCTCCTGCTAATTTCGTCATTTTTCTATCTTTGAATGAAGTGGATCTTGTAATTCCCACAACGTGGAGTATGCATAACTGACGCAACGCCTTCAAATTTAGTCGAACATTTAGCTAATCAAAACGTAACCATATTCCCTGAAATTTGATCAAAGCGTAGAATTATAATCAAGTTATGCCCTAAATCTTTCCCACTCGTAATAATGTTACCCCATAAAATGTTGTTTGCAATATATTAAAAATTCATTCATTCTATTCATGTTTCTTTGGGCCAACGGAGAACTAATAAAAAAAATATACTCTAAATTTGCTCATTCGTTTTCGGGAAAACCCCGATAAAAATATTCCTTAAAATACATTTAAATTCTATATATTTAATATTAGATTAAAAAAATATATCTTTAATTTATTCATTTGTTTTACTGTCCTTTATGGAACCACGAATTTAATGTCGTTGGAAACATAATTAAAATTTTTTTTTAAATATTATTAAAATTACATTCATAAGTGAACCCTTTGTTTTGTTTTTCCCTTTAGGTAAACCGAAAACTATTTCCGAAATCATACGCTAGGTTCGCTTTATCATTTTCCAAATTTATTTATTTATTAAGGGTAAGTAATTTTCGTTCCCGAATCGTTCATGTTTAATGATTCCAAATCTAATTTAACTTTCGATCGTCTTCTGTCATTGAAATTTACCCAATTGCCAAATATCCGTCACTAGAAAACGTTTAAACTTAATAATTTGACATACTATATGGACTTATATTTTATTTTTAAAAAAAAATCTTACAATACATAATTTTAACACAGGCAAATCGTATGGATGAGGCACATTCCGATTGTCAGTACTTAATCTCCGGTTTATGGTGAAGCATAGTTTGTGAGTACAGTAAAGTGGCATGGGTAAACTCACTACTCATACGATACTGGACGTGGAGTTTGGGTGTTTGAGCATAAATAAGATTGGTGGTCGACAATAATTTAACGCCATGGCCGATTTTATTGTCATTGTTACGTAATTCTTGGAGGAGTGTTGGAGCGATTCTGGCGACTTGTAGCGTCTAATTTGGACTCGGGAAAATATTAAAATGCTTAAAATTAATATCAACTTTACTTTCTACTATTCTCGGCTGTTCCAAGTTGGGTCGGGTTCTCCTCGAGGTGACGTCGGACGTGTCAGATTTTCGCGGACTTATCATTTCGTTCGTAGAAGTGTTACATTTGGTCGCTCTAGACATTTTAATTTTCGATTTTTGATCGGCTTAACCCAAATTTTAGTAATTATATCAGGATAAGTGCGCACACACACTGTTAACACATCGGCTCGCTCCAAGACGCACTTACTGATGGCGTCGTGGTGTGCCTGTATGGCTGATTTTAGTAATTCGTATCTACAATTTCCTTTAGCGAGATTTATTGATTGACCTTTTCATTAATGTCAGACGTTTAGTGTGATTTATACTCGTCTACATGACCGTATTCATACCATTTTCAGTCGTTTATCAGGTGAGGTTTTATTTAGATTTCTATTTAATTTCTATTTTATTCGTATTCTTATTTGGTTAAAATTCAGGTAGCCGTTAATTTTGGATGAATTGTATTATTTTGTTGTCTGGGCTTATCTGGTATTCTAGTTGTCATGACGTTGTTCCCCACGACAATGTTATTTCAATCGTACACAAGACTCGCTAGATGATTATTTGGGAACGTCGTATGGATTTACTAGGAATGGTACGCCTAATTATTCTGGATGCCATTTATTTTATTACCCGATTTATTTCATGTTAGATACTCACTGTTGAAGTTATTATCTACAGATTTGTTGGATCATAATTAATTTTGGGTGATCATCTTTAGGCGTTCGATCAATGATCCATACAGAGGTAATATTTATTAGTGTTTTCCATCGGTGGAGTAATTTGAAATATTCGTACATAATTCCCTCTCCCCACGCCGACATCCAAGCAGAGATCATTTGAGGTTGCGAGGATACGACGTGGAGAGAGTATCGAACAATCTCTCACTCACATCAAATTTTAGAGTTTCACTAGTAAACTGGTTTCAGGTAAAAACTGAGTTTCAGATTCGAAAAACTGATTCTGGTTAAAAATCGATTAAAATTGTGTAAAAATGAATCGGTATATATACCTATTGTACGACCCTAACCTTGCGTGTTCTTTTTGATTTAGTAAAACAAAATTTGACCTTGGGATTTTCTAGAATATTCTATTCTTAATTTTTATTATTTTGAAATTTTATTTGACAATTTTTCTTTTAAATTTTAAATTGAATTATTTCTAATTCAAATCATTTGATTTTTATTTCATTTCCATGAAATTTCGCATTTTTGTCAAATTTCGGTCAAATTGTTGGGTTTTCGTGTTATGTCTATGTTTATTTCGTGCGGATCTTGTTGCATTTTGTTATTATTTTAATTTATTTTTGTGTTTATAATTTTATTTTTAATTGTTTTCTTTCTCGCATTTTGATAGGGTTAATTGGTGTTTTAATAGGTTTGAATTTAAATCTGCATGTTATGTTTGCATGTATGTTACCGATTCATTTAAACATTTTCAAGGCCGTTTGTGTTCTGGCCCAACACTACCCATTTATCCCTTAATAATTTACTTTAAACAACATTAATTTTAGATGTCTAATTAATGAAATTTAAATATTGTAGGTTAGAAATTTTTTCGAAGAAAACTTTTGTTAAAGAGTTTTTAAAATCTCATTTCTGTACTTATCGAAGTTTTGGGGTTAAATTCCCTGAATTGTCACATAAAAAATAATATTCATTGACCTAGAAATTTTGTTTAAAATTATCAACCCTATATCTAAAATAGTATACGCAAATTTGAAAATTTATAGAAATTATTTGTTTAGCTGTTCGATCAGCTGTTTTTCGACTCTAGTAAGCTCCCCGTTCAATTTAAAGAAAAATAAAATCATGTTGAGATTCGTACTTCATCTTTTATTTACAGAAGATCTTTTACTACTAAAATATTTAATATACGAGGCGAAAATAGATTTCTACAAAAATTATAATTATTCCTTTTTCAGCATTTTAAGTTAAATAAACCTTCCCAATCATACTTCTTGCATGCATTAAGCTTCACCAACATTACTTTATACTCAGACAAGCCTACAAACATCAATCTATTATTTATTTATAGAAAAATCAAGAATTACCAGAGAATTACTAATAAATAAAATAATTTTATTTTCGTTAGAATTTACAATGTGAATAGAGGAAAATACAAAACATAATTTATATATAAATAAGAAATGAAATTATTGTCAATCTGGCACAGTAATAATCGACTAGCGAACACTCGTCTTTATTCGTCCATGTCTACGGGGAACTTTCGTTTTCGGAGAGGCTTGAATTGGGTGGTACCGACTTGAGTTACGGAATGACGCAACTCATCCCCGAACTCGTCGGTCCAGTAACCGAAAGAAGTTGAAGATTTTCTGCCTTCCTCAATTGTCGATGAAGTGGTTGGAACTGAAGATATGTCCAAACAAAGTTGGAGTTCGTCCACTTTGTTGGCGCAGATCTGGGGAGAAGGATCTTTTGGGGTCACTGATCTCGGCGGATTTTCGTCAGATTTAACAAATTGAAGGTGTTGCTCAGCGACTAGCATTGCCGCTTCTTCAAGTATCTTGGCTGCATTGTTAGGAGGGTGACTTCTTCAGCTCGGCGTCGTTCATGGCGACGCCGGTTTTTTCTGGGATTGTGTTTCTTACTGGTTTTTGGAGTTTGCGGAGGACCAGTTGCAGCTTTTTCAGGAATGTGATTGGCGGGAATCAAGTTTAATTTTACTGCTAATTCAAGGCCAGCTAATCGCTTGGTTAGTTCGGTTTCAGTAAAAGAAGCTATTAATACGGCACTCTGATCATTAATGATGATTCGTTGAGCCCGATTTTCAGCGATTAGGTCTTCTCGGCATCTAGTCAGCCAGTGTATTTGTTTATGTAGAGCTTTTATTGCCTCGGGGGTGAACTATGTGGCGAGCGTGCGTTCGTGCTCCGCGAATAATTTGTTATACCGTTGCTGACAAAGTAAGTGATTTTGATTTTCACTATGCACGTTGGATTGGGTAACTGCAGGAATTTTCGCTTGCGGAAATTTTGGGATACGATAATTGGGATTCATTTAAAGATTTTGATTGCTTCACGACGAGAATGTGAATTACCAAATTTCAGAAAAGAGAACTTAATGGGGAAATCTCTTATTATAAATTTATATAATTATATTAATACATATAATAAAGAATAATAGTTAATTGACATTTTTCCAACAATCCAGATTTTCATCAAACTCATACTTAGCATTGATTATTGCGGTAATTTATTTACTGTCGGAATCTGTCGTTAATCTATTGAGAATAATATTTTATGAACGAAGATGAAAATATCGATGCTCCGGTCGTTATTCGATTCGAAATCAATTTCTACAATTTTGTTTTCGGATCATCCCTTATAGATAATAACTTCGTTGATTTAACTATAAAGATTATCGGTTTTATTGAGTTATTCATTAGTTCCTATACCTAACCTTAGTCTTTCCCGTTAGAGTAATTACTTTCGACAGGAATTTGAAAAAATTATAACGCTCCTACTCAAACATATGAACAAATGTTAACCCCCTAACTAAGACGATCTTCCCGCAGATTAATTTCTTATCGCTCTGACCAACATCGCAATGGCCGCCTCAGTGAATTACGACGGAGTCCTACCCCGCGATCAGTGTAACGAGACCTGACTGGACTAGGCAGACTCCGAAGGGTGGATCGTGACAAAGCAACACGTCAACGTCCTGCCAAATTAACGGCCGGAATTGAATGCTGCCCTGCCATTCTCCACAATTAGCATATATATATATATATATATATATATATATATATATATATATATATATATATATATATATATATATATATAAAACTTAATTTAGAGGGACCTGTCACAGATACTAAAAGTATCGCGGCCATCCATGAGAAAATTTGAATTAAAAACTTATAAAGTGTTACATGAAAATATATTAAAACAAATTAACAAGCTTACGATTAATTCGATCACAAAGTTCAAATTCAAAAATTTTCAAAATTGGTTTTTTAAAGGTTAATTATTATGAAAATGGCTGTTATATTTATATTGTTTTCGTGCCTGTGTGCGACCAATCAGCGAATTTTAAATCTTTTTGGCCATTTTTTCGGGGTTTTTAATAGCTTTTATTTATTTAATATTTTTCTCTTTTTCTATTTATTTTTCTTAATTTCCTAATATTAATTCTGTTAAATTTACATTTTTTATTTTTGCTGATTTTTATTTTTTATTCTGGTCGCCTCTTCCACCTGTGTATTTTCTAAACCTTATTTTGCAAGGTTAAAGGCGGTTTTATGTTTTACTTTATTTTTCTATATGCATTACGTGCGAAATTTATTAATTATTTGTTTTAATTAATTATGTTTATTTTTTGTTTTATTTTATTTTTGATTTCTGTTTGCGGTGCATGCTTATGTTATAACAGTCATTTTTAAAATTTTTCAACTTGACTTTACATAGTCATTTTATTTTGTTTAAATGATGGCTTATAGCCCAACAAATGTGTCGATTATTAGTGATATCATATTGGGCCAGAACACAAACGGCCTTGTAAATGTTTAAATGAATCGGTAATACGCATGCAAATATAACATGAACATTTAAAATTAAACCTATTAAAACATCAACTAACCCTATCAAAATGCTAGGAAGAAAACAATTAAAAATAAAATTATAAACACAAAAATAAATTAAAATAATAACAAAATGCAACAAGATCCGCACGAAGTAAATATAAACATAACACGAAAACCCAACAATTTTGACCGAAATTTGACAATTTATTAAAAAATGCGAAATTTCATGAAAATGAAATAAAAATCAAATAATTTGAATTAGAAATAATTCAATTAAAAATTTAAAGAAAAATTTGTCAAATAAAATTTCAAAATAATAAAATTAAAGATTAGAATATGGCAGAAAATTACAAGGTCAAAATTTGTTTTACTAAATCAAAAAGAACACGCAAGGTTAGGGTCGTACAATAGGTATATATACCGATTCATTTTTACACAATTTTTCCAACTTGAAACTTTAAAATCTATTTTACGATGTAAGGGAGAGTTTTATTTGAAAACTCTCTCCACGTCACATCCTCGCAACCTCGATGGAGCTCTGCTTGGGTGTCAGCGTGGGGAGAGCAATATATTTATGATTTTTTGTTGATTGGATTATGTATCGGGTAATTTATATTTGTCTTTTAATAAATTATTTATAATACATAAATTGTTTTTTAATTGTCAAAATTTTTCCGGCCACATTACAATTTATTAAAATCAGACGTATTATTCGAATTCGTGTAAGTGCGTGGAATATCGCCAATGATTCGTGCCCGTGAAGACTCCGGCGTGCGAACGCAGGGGTCAGAACGTCAATATTATTCCGTATAGGGGAAGAGAGGGATAAGGAAGTGGTCTTTTAGCCATTTCCTCGTCTCTCAATTTCCATAAACTCGACCTAAACTATATTCACACACGGCTCAAAATCACCACACGAGTAGTCCAATGGGCACTCATTAATTATAATATAAACACAAGTGTGCCTAGGATCAAACAGGGAAAGGGTGACTGGGAAATCAATGTAAATCGTTGCTATGATAAAATTTTTTTTATTAACAGCCTCCAACACTTATTAATTAAATTTGCCTAATGGCGTCAATTTTGAATACTTCTCAACCAAAATGAGGATTATAGGAATAACTAGAGGCGATAGGACCAAACATGATAAATTCAGTAATTTTTCTTACGAAAACCCCAGAAAGATTTAGATTAAAGATTACAACCAGGTCCATAGGAAAACTAATCGTACCCCATCTTGGTAGATACCCAGCTTTATGAAAACCCCAAAGTTATTGAAGGATTATTAAATTAAAAGAAATGTGCGACGCCTCATAACTAAACCCAATTGTTATAAAACTTCAATCCCATGGGATCGTCTAGGTAAAATCCACCCCACTTAACGATCACTTAAGAAGCGCGATCACACACTATAAATCAGTTAATAAGATTAGGGGTTAAGTTTATTTACGAAATCTTTCATATTACTTATTAGAAATCAAATTGAAAATAACAAGTCTAACAAACCTAACATAACTAACGATCAAAAAATCAAATCACATTAAATCCAAAAAGAGAACAATAATACCAATATAATTCAACCATAATATGCCCTAGTGGAATTGATACGACAATTCTCCCAAATTCCTGGAGTAAAATTTGACTTCTAAAATTAAAAATTAATAACCGAATAACAGTTTTCAAACCTCGATCAAACTTATAGGCCAGAAATTGAAAACCCCAAACGCTACTGGTAATTGTGGAGATTCTATTAGAGAATAAATAATGAGCGAAACTTGAGGTCTATCCGTGGCAAGCAATATAAAGAGTTTTCCTATCGACTAAATCCAATAAAGTAAAATTTTAAGAACAATTTCATTAAGCAAACCATTAGAATTCACCATTGAGACCACGTTACTAGAATCCTATTCCAACCGAATAATCAGACGATAATCCTTTAATAAACTAATGATTAATAACTTCATAGATATAACGACCTTAAACGTCAAGAACCAAGTTGTTTGCCAATGAATGTTCCCCCACCAGAAATAATAAACTAAATCCATAATAAAATAAATATTACAACCCTGAAATAATCATTACGCATACTTACTTTGACATTTACGCCCACCACCAATCGATAATAAGGGCTACTAGTACACGTCTACACACAATATAGCAAGTGGATAGCACAAATTATACACATCCAGAACCCCATACCGAACGTGACATGAATCCACTCAAACGACTAAAGGAACTCCCCCGCAGTAGACACACAACTCTACTGGTTTCTATAAGAAGTTCAGGTAACATCTGCTAGGTAAATAATTCAAATTAATTTTAAAAAAAATGCAATCTAACAATAAAGGTACGACAACCAGCGCATCAAGCGAAGGAGTAACTCGGGATCCGGATTTTCCGACTCGTGGTAAGTTTTAGTAGCATAAACTCCGATAATTTATTATCTTGGATTTCAATAAATATTTTAAGGCTTTGAATTTGATTTTAACCATAATAAAAATTTAATCATTTAGTAAGTAAATTCTTAAAAGAATAAATATGAATTTCGATTTTCATTTTTATGATTACTGTAGGAATGCTCAATTTTAGTAACTAAATCTGGAGAAGGGTAAAAATGCAATTTGATCTGGATTTTTTTAATAACTGGTAGGAGATCTAACTCCCGCATGATTAAAGGCTAACGATGACGACAACGATCTTAATTTTGATCCCATACATTAGGTATTTCACTTTTAGTAACAAAAATTAGGAAAAATCATGACGAAGCTTGATGTGTGATAGGGAATATTCTGATCTACTTAGACAAAACGCAATTATATTAAAGTCACTCTGAAATTGATAAAATACCATGATCTGGAAAACAATTCAACCCGAAATGTATAAGTCCAATGTCGATATCGGCAAAGGTATACGGTTCTCGCGAAATATGACAGGTTCAATCAACGTTAATGGTTAACTCTTTTACACTTATAGCTAAAGTTGTTAACTGCAAAAAATTGAAAATAAATATTAAGCTCACTTACCTTATAATTCGATGCGATTTAATTATTGAATATTCTTACGGAAAAGTTTTCACCATATAAAATCAAATAATCAATGATATATCGATTACGTAGCTATGTAAATCATTATTATTTATAACTAGATGACTTATTAATATTTATAAATAGGAATAACCAGTGCCAACACTAACGAAATATTTTCTAAATTTCTGTAAATTTTATCAACAAAGTTTTTTTCGTTAAAATCCCCAGAACAGATTTGAGGTTATAAAGAAAGAGGCATTTTCGACGGGTAAAAATGATAGTTCTAAATGTTAGGCTAAACAAGCGAATTTTGCAAGTAAGCCAATAAGATATTTATGATGCGATTCCGGTTATAGATTAATAACCTTTACTTTACTTGAACTGAACGAGGAGCAGAATATTTATAGCACAGGAAATTTAACGAGTTAATTTATTCAAACTAATTTAGACGAATCGAGCGCCTTCATCCGTGTTCCCACGCACTTTGCCGACCAGTGGAGACAAACTTGGCAACGAATCTGGAGGGAAAGGTACAGTGACGTGCAGTAACTTACCCCTTTGTCTTTGCCCCTGCCCAACTGGCCTACCGAGAGACGACGGCCACGGATCCGAAGGCTACCCCAAAGACAAACAGCTACCGACCTAAACGAAAGGAGCGGGCTAAACGTCGAGCCGCTCGATTAATAAATAGTTCATAATTAACTTATAAAATGTGTTGTTTACTTTATAAAATATATATTTATTTTTATTTAAATGATATTTAAAGGATTCGATAAATGTCAACTCACAGAGGTAGTATGAGGACATAAAAATGCCTGAATAAGAAGTTTGCGCGAGAACTATGAATACAAATGATGACATTAACGATATAAGGGGACAAAAAAAATCAAAAGCGAGCACAGGTCTTCTATCGACAACTCGTTGAACCCAGAGATCGTTCGGGCAATTACAGCATTAGTAATAGCGCTCACTTTTGCGGACGATCTACCCACTCGAACACAGTTCCTACGTTGCATAGCAACGGGTGCCGAGTGGTAGCAAAGAAATATTTATATGGCGTTACCGGGGTAACCACAACATAATTAAAACAAACATCAACACCCAGTAACCCACAAATCATAATGATGATCTATTTGTTATTACGGTGATTGCTGACCTTATCGTTATGGTCCTCAGTATTGTTTTGTCTATTAGGAATATGAGGTAACCCAGGGTGTCCCTAACAGTGTTCCTACTGCGTTGGCCGGTGCCACGTTTATGAGCACTGTTGTAGAGACCTGCCCCAAAAATACAATGCGAATAAAATAGGTGCGTCCTTATCCCTTCCTTCATCCAGATAGTGTAATTAGATCCCTGAAAAAAATGCTTCGATAAAATCATATAAATAAATTCCGAAATTCATTTTGTAAAAATTAATCGTAATCAAATATTGATAGAAATAAAACTTATCTATTCGTTATTCATTTTAGTGGAAAACCAACAGACAGATGATTGAGAAGTTTTGAAGGGACATCGCTCAATACCATCACGAAGCGATGGTCCAAAATCAAAGAGCTGAAGCTCTGGTGCGCAAGTGCAGGCACCTGGAACAGACATGGCTCCCACCCGATTTGAAGTTGAAAGACGACATTCGAACTGGACTCGTCCAAAGCGGTACTAAACTATCTGCTGAGCAAGAGACAAAAGTCATTCGCAATGTTACGGGAAAGGATATTGGAGTGAAGATACTCACTCCGGGACCTCACGCTAGCCAGAGGAAGTGCCGAAAAGAAACCGATAGAGAAATCAGCCTGGCGTGAGAGATTATTCAAACTGCACAAGACTCGAATGGTGGGCCATACACTGAATGCAAACGGGTTTTGAGTGCCTGTATTAACAGAAACTGTGATAATTGTATAAATGTTTTATTTAATCTGAATTGTTAATAACAAACTTATTTGTGTTTGATTTTGGTATTTAAAAATTCTTAAAGCAGTTAAATATTAAAATTTTTAAAAACAGTTAAGTAATTGAGACGGGGACCATTGAAATAAGAGCACGATGTCTTCTACGACAGCTCGTGAACCCAACTGAATATTAGAGCATTAGCAGTCTTCGAAGGGGCTCACCTTTTGCTAATATTCAACCCACTAGCACACAGTACCAACGTAAATTTTGACGGATGACTAGCGGTTAAACTTCTTATGCAGGCGCTGGGTGAGAAGCAGTTAACCCTTAGGCTTTATAATTACTTTTCATTGCCCATCAGTGCCCAGCACTCCACATGATTCTAAACTACGGATCAAAGGTATTTTATTGTTATTTTAACTACAGCGTCCATAATATTGCACTGAAATACCCGATTAGCGTATCAATATTACAATTCACCATACTTAAACCCATTCATACTTTTCACAATTTAAAATAAACTTGCTTCATTAACAATGCTTAAACATTATCAATATTTTAAATAATTAATCCAAATTAAGATTTAATTGACTCAATAAAAATTTAGGGAAAAAATTAAAATCTATAAAATAAAAAAAACATTTAAAAATTGACCAGCATTTATATTTTAACATAATTCATATAGAAATACACAAAGAAATATTTGAAGTAAATATATCTATTTAATAAAAGCAGCATAACATGGAAAATTAACCAATCAAATACTTTGTTTGCAAGTTAATTACAAAAAAATGCGTTTCAGAATTAAAAAACCAAATGACAATAACTTAATATATGAAAAATCTTAGAAATATCATCAAATGATGAGATCAACAAAATTAGACTTGAATTTCGTTATCAAAGAAAATTCTAGTATCTTTATGACCGGACATGGAAATGTTATTAGAATTTTGAGTTGCTAACAAAGAACCAGTGGCCCCCGATGAATCGCCAACAATATCAACACCTTTAAGGCTGTTGAAATATCGGTGAAAATCGCTTTCAGCAGAAAGGGTTTTGCGTAAAATCTTTCGCTTCTATAATGGAAATATAACTTATCAGACATAAAAATGATTTTTAGATGGATAAACATATTAATCCAACTCCACAATTCACCGATTAGAATAATAACTTAACAACGAACAATCAAATCATAAAATAAGACCTTTCTGCAAAGTAATTATTATATATTGATAATCGAAAATTTTTTCATTAATATAATAATTACTTTGAAGCAAGGGCTTATTTTATTATTTACTTGTTTGACATTTTAATGTATTCTGTTACCAAGGAATCACCGGTTTAATATTATCACAATTCAAAACTGTTCAAAATTTTAATTCTATAATCAATTTTGCTTCAAGATATCAACAGGTAATCCTCTATGGGAGACCGACTGAAATAACCAAATATAAACGAACTTCATTAAAATTCATTTTTTCCCTTCATAATACCTTTCTATTACCGAGGTGCCGGAATAAACCATCTAAATATGTAAGTTTGGCTTTAAAATTTAGTTAACTCATAGAGATTATTGCAGAATATATTTTGCAGATAATGAGTAATTGAAATTATTGAAAGAGAATTAAAAATCTGAAAATAAGTCTCCTCTCTTCAAAACCGTTCATTATTCGACATGCTGCTACCATCAACAGGTCACTGAAGAGCTCCAGAAGCCCAATGATGGTAAATTAATAAAATATTACCACCATATGAAAATATTATTCATAAAATGTTTATTAAAAAAGATATTTTATATTTACTTTGCATTTGTATAAATTTATAATTCTTAAAATTCATTTAAAACCATCATAATAAATTAATAAAATTTATATTTAAATAAATTTTCATTAAAACTTTACACAAACCAAAAAATGTTACCCTATAATTCATTTTAGTAATGTCCAATTAATCGTTTCTTAGTTTAAACATAAATGAATCCTCAGTGCTTGTCATTATATATAAAGCATTCTTCAAACGTAACAGAACGAAACCATATAACATTTCTTTTTTGAGCTTTTGTTTCATACATTTTACTTTGAAATAATTTCTTTAAAGTTGTTATGCATTATTATCTTGATTGATATAAGTATTATTATTATAGATTGCCGTTATCGACTTTTTTTAATTAGTAAATATATAATTTTACATTTTTCTTCATAATTTTATTTATCATAGTAATTTGATTTAATTCATTATCGACAAATTATTAAATTAAATTTCTTTGTTAACTTTATTAATTGGGGTTTCATAATTTTAAAATATGAATAAATTAAAAATTTGAAATGTAATAGTAGACAAACCTCAATATTCCCACGCCATCTATCAACAGCATTCTTTGCTAATTCCAGTTCCTTTTCTTTTAGACCTCGTCGTTTTTTATAGGCTATTTCAATGAAAATAAGAAAAACTCCCGCCACGATTCCAGCGGCAACCATTATGAATACACCGGCCATATTTGTCAATCCCAGAGTTGCCGGGCTAGATTCAGTCCTATCACAACCTTCAGCTTTTACAAGAATCCAATTAGTATCGAGACTTTCCATAAACCCTCCTAGAATTTGTCGTAAAAATTAAAAATTAATAAATCCAACTTTCGTGAAAATTGAGAACCGCTTGAGACATTTCATAAAGCCAGGGATTATCTTTCTTCATAGCTAAGCCATAGCCATTTCTACCAAACACTTCCCCGGCAGTTATCAAATCACAAGTTCGTGAAGCTTCAAAGCTAATTCGAGCTGAATCCCAAATAAAAGCTTTCAAATCCCCCTTTTTTACTTGCTATTATTAATATTAGAATAATAACGCAGCCTAATTTAATATCTCACATCAATTGCCTCTTCAGCAGAATTGACATTATACGATTCCATTGTACGATACATCGTAGCGTATTCCACTTGTCTTTTAAAATACTGTTCAACTGGACTACTTTTGACTGTGGCAAATTTGAAGTCTTTCTGGGGATTTCGTAACTAAATTTCATTTTAATTTCAAAAAAAAGATTCATTCACTAGTTCCTACTCTAGCATCATCAATTCCTGATATGGAAGCTTCTGGACGATCAAGAACAAGAAACGCAGCGAGATTAGCCGTATAACTAGCCACAATTATCATAGCGAACCCAGCCCAAACCATCCCAAGAACGCGAGCACTAAAACTACGAGGAGTTCCTTCCCCAATACCTGAATTGAGTAAAACACCCCAAGCGAACCACATAGCACTGCTAAGATTCAGCGCATCTTCCTCAGTGCTGGAGCTTTTAGCTAATTTAAATCGCCCAAAAGGAGAGAAACGATCAAGCAAATAGAGTACCAGAGCAACTACATGAACAGAAAGAGCAACCAAGACCCATAAAGTGTTTTCAAAGGGTTGCAGAAATGATGCCAAATTAGATTTCGATTGCTCCTGTATACAGAAAATTTATTAATTTGATATTTAGTAAAATTTCATTTTCTCTATCAATGTCAATTAGAAACTTCATATTGATTCTCATAAAATCTTTTATCATAAAACCGAAAGAAATATTTAATTAACATAAGGAAATCAGAAATAAATTTGGTTTTTATATTAACATAAAAAATAGAACAAATTATCATTTATTTTTGGAAATTTTTAATTGTTTGCAAAATCCTCCTGATTTTTAACAAGAATTTAGCACTGTATCAATATTTCCAATTTATTCCATATTATGTTCGCTTTATATATTAGAAGAACTTTTAATTTTCACAACTGATTTCTTTTCATTTTCAAATGATATTACATCTATTAAAAAAATATTTGATTGTGAATATCGATGTTTAATGATATTTAATATCAAATAACATCGATATCTTTACTATTCATAGTCAAATATTTGTTAATAAATATAATATCGTTTCGCTTTGTGTTAATTTTTTGGTCTTGTGTCAGAAAATGTTGTTTTCTCTATAATAACAATAACAAGGCTATAATTACACTGAAAAGCACTTCATGAATAACAACTTTCGAACTCCACTACGCATATAATAGTCACCTGTGAGTAGTAAAAATTATGGAAATTTACCAAAATATGCCAAGGTAAATTCGCTTAAGCAAAAGAATACGGTTTTCACCTAACCATATTTAGCACAAGATGATTTCTGGATATGAAAAAATTATTTCCCCAAAAAGATTCAGATTTAAATCAGTCAAAGTGTGAGAAAAATTTATTTCATAATTTTCAGGCGCCTCCTTTAACTTTGGGAATATGTTTCTATGAAAATGTAGGGACCATGTTAAAAATGCAGCAAACATTTGGTGATTAAAAAGATCCAAACAATATATTAGTTTAAAAGCAAATAATAAAACTTAGAACAACCCTGTTTGTTGCTGTTAAGACTCAAAACAAAATCGAAATACGATTGACTTCACAAAAACAAATCAACATAATATAATGTGCGTTCCTAAGTGTTTGTGTTGAAAATTTACAGTGATTCAATAAACTTTTTTATTTTATATCAAAATTACAGACTTTCATTTTGCGTTTTTTCTCCGTTGTAAAATATGTGCGTAAGAAACAAAAGTCATTCAGAGTGTCATACATAGTGCTATATTTGAAATTAATTCGAGAAAAAAGATCAAATAGAGAAATTGTAGCCAAATACATGAAAAACTGTGTAGTTTTATTAAGGAAGGAAATTTTTATAATAAATTATAGTAAAAAAATTAGAGTGCGTTAGAAATATTGCTCTTAGTCAATATCTTAAAATTATTTGATAAATTTCTAATAATAAAATTAGTATTGTCGTTGACTTTAGATTATTTAATCATTTACTATTATAAACACTTGAATTTTTACAAAGAGTAAATGAGCTACAAATTCTGTTCTGTGTTACATGTTCTCCCGAATTTTTTAGGATGTTTATTTTGTGTTTTAGTATGCTGTATTTGACTTATCTTAGTGCTGTTACTGATCCGATTAAATTTCAGGATCACTTTGTGCTGGCTTAGCACAAATAATATATTATGCACAAAGTTTTTGCATGAATAATAAAGACAGAATTGAGACATTTGTCTTTATAAACACTAGGTAAATAATAAATAGTCTGAAAAAAATTAATTTAGTCAGAAAAATCGTAATTGGTGGTGAATTTCGCAATTTTTAGTACGACGTGAACAGTCATACAAAACAATTAATAGTCCTGCATTCGTAATTTATTTATGAAAAGTCCAATTTATTTTCAGTTAAAAAAGTAATGACTTATTATTTATATTTTTGAATCAATATTGGGAAAAAATTTCAAATATTTTTTATACATCCAATACCGTAATACCGGTAATGGATATACTAGCTAACTTTGTCAGGGAGTTGAGTAATAAAATATACTGTGACAGGATAGCTAAAATGCTTAACTTTTTTCTCAGTTAGTTTTGCTTTTCGATTAAAATTTGATGTCATTTTTAAAGATTACTGGTCAGTACGAAAACCAAAACCAAAGAAGAGATTCACATAATTTTATTAATTTTACTGATATTAAATTTTAAAAAACCAAAGCCAAATTTTAGATATTCTTACTTTGATGTCGATTAATTTTCGGATATATTTAAAATTTACTATTTCGGGTTCTGCGTCAACTGAAACAATAAAAAAAGGGTTTTAATTAATGAAATTCGGTGAATAAAGAAAGGATCAACAATCTTAAAGAATCACAAACTTAAATGGCTAAAATTTTTGTGGAAGTAAGGGTTTTTTGTTTGCATTGCATCCTAGCTCAGTGATGGCGAACCTATACGACGCGAGAACATTTTGATGAACCCCGAAATTTTCTCGATTTGTTGAATTTTTTTTCGTTATTCAGGAAATTTTAAAATTGATAGAAAAAATAAAAAAAATCGAATTTCTGATTTAATTCTGGGAACAGAACCTGTGCTAATTATGTTAAGTCTACTTAAATATGTATTCATATTTAAATTTCAAAATTATTTTTCATTAGTCATTCATAATTCGTTAAATGTGGATATTAATTCACAGTGAAAAATAGATCTGGAGTTTAAATTCAATAATTATTGGTATATATTTTATTGGTGATGAATTGTTATTCTAATGTTATAATAATTATGCAATTTTATTTAAATATCCGTCTAAATTACAAAAATGGCAATTCCAAATAAAAACCAATAACTTGCCGAAGCTAATAACAGTAATTCGAGCAAACAGTTTCAGAATTGGTTAAGTCTAAATCAGTCTTTCTCAAAGTGGGCGATAACGCCCCCATTTGGGCGTTTGAGACCTAGAGGAGGCGTGGGTTAAGAGGGCGATGGTAGATGTGCAATTTTATTTATTTTATATTTTAAATTTCACAAAAATTAAAACCTACCTACTACACAATAACGAATAATTAGTTTATATTTCTACCCTGTATGATGGTATAAAAACTTAAAATAGATTTTGTAGGACAGCCCGGACGCCGTACGCAATCAAGTTGTAACAAGTTTTTGTTAAATAACGCTATTGGAGCAATCTTCAACTTTAAAAAATTCATTAAAAGTTAAAATAAAAATCTCACTAAAATTTCATTGTAAAATTATACTAAAAATTCTATTTTAAAATTACATTGAAAATTTTATTTTTAAAAATTTCATTGCAAAATTATATTAAAAACTCTTTAAAAATTATATTGAAAATTAAAATTCAAAAAGTATTATTAAAATAAAATTCAAAATAAATAGTAAAATAAATATTAAAATATACTTTGAAAATACGTGCGAAAACATTTAAAATAAATACACACACAAAAATCAATTATAATTACGCAATCAAGATTAATTACATAACTATGTAGTTTAATACGACGCAGCGGGGTGGAGAGGGGTCTACCGGGGATTTTGTGTGTGGTTCCAGTGTGCCCATAACTATCTACTGAATAGATTTTACGAGCAATTAAAAACAAAAATCTGTGGTCGAATTCCTTAATTAAGTGCATAAATAATAATTCAAATACCGTTGCTGCTAGCTTTCAAATTATTGCCAAAAAAGCGAAACCATTCAGTAATGGAGACTTTATAAAAATGTTTGGTTAGAATCTGCACCATTTCAAAAAATAATCTGCTCCAAATTGAAAAATAATAAATCTCAAAAATGTTAAAATTTTAATTTTAAAAAAAGGTTTATAAATTTAAAATGAATTTTGAAAAGGTTTTGCCGAAAATTTATGAAAATCAAAAAAACATCGATATATTTACTGATTTATAGTCAAAAAAATTTCAATTTGGAATTTTTAAATGATTTTTCCAAAAGGAACTTCACAATTTTCTTAAAAAATATTAAAAAATTATAATCAATAATTAACAAATTTGAGTAAATTTGATAGAAATCAATAAGCTGTACCTTAAATAATAACTCCTAACGCTAACCTAAACTATAATCAAAGCCCTAACAATAACCGTAAAACTAATATTAATCGAAACACTAACTCGAACCCTATTGGTGGAATTATTAGAATTAAAAATTTGAGATTTTAGAATATTTTTTGGAAAAATATCCCCAAAATCGTCAAAGTGACACTTTTGATATTTCTCCTAATTTTAAGGACTAATCTGGCCCATTCGTATCGATTTTCACAAAATCTAATTTGGGTTTACACTAGTTTATTTGTGTAATTAATTTTCTGTTCCTCATCACTCAATACAACCCCAATCAATATAAAATCACATATTATTGATCTCTATCAACTGTAGGAATAAGGATAAACAAAAATTAATATAACGTGTCAATTATATATTTAGAAAATATTATAATAACAAAATGAAAATTTTTCAAAGAATTTTAATTTTCTAACTAACCCGTTTCACTAAAATCGTCAAGCCGAGATATTTAAACGGTTTAGTGAATTCAACTCTAGCGGCTCGTTCCGGAGTGATTGTCATCGGAGCAACTGCTAAATCCGCCTCCCCAGACAGTAATTCTCCAACCATTCCAGTCCAGCGTTTAGTGTCGTTTTCATTCTTTTCCGCGCCTACTTCTCCATCACCAACAAGATGAAGATCATATGTGAAAGGCGTAAAATTTTCTTCGATTCCGGTGCGATTTGCGAGTCGTCTAAGCAAATCAATACAATATCCCTTACAGCAATAATGTGTAACAATTTTCGTCAATGGATCCGTGTGTGTACAAGGTACTTCCTTTTTCAGATTCAAAGGATTATTGCTAGTATCACATTTTTCACCTTTCTTGATTGGTCTAGCTTCTACAAATGGTATACTGCGTTTCGTAACAACTTTTAACAATGTTTTCTTCATAAAACTCTTTGGAGCTGATGGAACACTTTCAACTGATTTTTTAGTGCAATCACTACGATTATTGCGCTTTACACAAACCTCTTTTTTACGTTTTAATGTATCATTACCCGGCCATATAATTTTTCCCATGTCGAGATTTAGCAACTCAATAAATGGCTCCTTCGAATCCCAATCTTCTGGCCGACTCTAAAAAGGTTTGAAATTATCTAACTTTCTAAACTTTTAAATAATCGGTATAATTCGTAATATGAGTGCAATATGAGCCAATGGTAAACAAAGGAGATAAACCCAATTTAAAGACACTAGCATAAAATAGTTCATGCTAAAATCAATTATTTTTTCACTGTTCCTTCCATTAATCTTTTCACGAACTATATAACACTCCAAACAGTTGTTTTCTATGCTGTAAGATTTTATCTAATTCCAATTGCTTGAACTGTGTTTAAAAGTGTATTTCAAATCCTGCTTAGATTGTGTTCGAATTTTAGTTATGAATACACGTGTCATGTGCGAAATGTCGCATACATTGGAATGATTTCCCGTCATCTCCGTTATAAAGTTTTTGATCACTACTGACTGTAGGAATTGATTATTATTAGTGAACACAAATTTGTATTGGGTTTGTTTTTGAAGTGATACAAAATGAAAGTAATTATAAAATGATTTTAGTATATGGATTGGGACCCGCTAACTCAGAGCCCCTGGAAAATATCTAGACCGAATCAAAATTTCCTTACTAATCCTTAGGGAGCCAATCAAAATTAAGTAGGTCACAAAAAATATTCAAAGTATTTTAAAAATTGCCAAATATTCGAAAAAATTTATGTAGGTCAAATCAAATTTTTCTAAGTATTAAAGCATAGCCAAATTTTAAGCATAATTATGTAGGTCAATCTAAACTTTGAAAATTTCTTTTCAAAGTATTTTTTAACATAAAAAATTTTATGTAGGTCAACTCAAATTTTTAAACTTTTTCTATGTATAATTATTGATTTAGGATGAATGAAATTGATAATGTAAAAAATGGAAAAGGCCTTGTTGCATATATCATGAAAAGGGAAGAAACAATAAGAAATTATAAAAATCGAAATGTTACTTAAAAAGAAACGATGTATATGAAGGAAGATGGAGTAAGACACTTTATTCGTATTTTTATATTTATTACACTAAATTTGAAGCCCGTTTAGAACTACCTAGTGATATATATATATATATATATATATATAATATATATATATATATATATATATATATATTTTCACATTATTTATAATTAGCATAATATTAATGGTTACAATATAAAATATAAAATGAGTTTACCGTTTTAAGGTTTAATATTCTGTAGCAATACTATTGAAGATCCCTGTTTGAAATAAAGTTTCGAGTAATTTAATTAACTGCACGCGCCTATTGAGTGAGTTAGTTAGCGAATATTAGTGAATTCATAATTGCATTACATATTACTACACATTTATGGTAAAAACCCTTTTTATTATTTATAATTATTTGTCGATATAAAATATGACATAAATAAACTATTGATAAATTGTCAGTAGACATATAATTGAAATATATAAATATATATAATTATATAAAGTGGCAAACAACCACATAAGATTGAGCAAATAAGCTAAAGTTTTATTGGATTTTATTTCCGTGACTTTTTTTCCTTGGCTTTTTTTTCCAGCAACCATTCACAAATTATAGTATATACTACTCATGTTTTATCAGCAATATATTTGTTGAAATAATTATTTTAATGTAAAGAGTCAGCTGCGCATTGGTTGTTTTATGTACGCGATGAATTCATGTTTGTGTTAAATCAAAGTTAAAATATAATATTTAAAAAGATAATAAAATTTGTCTTACACGTTTTGTTCCATATGTTCCAACTTTCACCAAGCTCACGTGATTCGGTGATCCATGAACATTGACGATATCATAAACCGGCATGACTCGATCCCCTTTATCATCGAATTTAATTTTACCCGTTCGCCCGTCGATGATTTTGACTCCAATCATTGATCTAGGAGGACAATCCTGAATTGTGGCCTCGTAGTCAATTACACCAATAATATCAATACTTATAAATAGTCTTGCCAACTTCTAGCCATGAATAACTTTGGCCATGACGACCTTTCTTAGTCTCTACTTTATAGGGATTCACAGAACAATTAGCCGGTGCTTGTATTGTCGACATGGTCACTTGATCAGCAATATAAGCCGATGCAATGCCTTGAGTTACAACTGAGACAGCATCTTTTATATGGGCACTTTCTGAAGCATGTGCTAATTGTAATCCAATCAATCCTTAATAACATGCCTTAATTTGATATTCAAAAAATGGTGACAGAATTAAAAATGTTCCGAATAATCAGCTGAAGGAAATTAAAATGTTTCGATTAAAAAAAATATGAAAAAAAAATTGAAAAATTAATTAAGAAAAATATTAATAATTAATTTTATTAAATAATTAATAAAAAATTAATTTCAAAAAATTAATAAAACAATAAGAAAAAAAGAATTAATTAAGAACATATTAATAAAAATAACTAATAAAAAAAGGAAAAATTAATTAAAAAGAAATAAGTCTGAAAAATATTAATATTTAATTTATAATAAATTAAGAAAAGTAAATTATTAATTTATTAAGAAAAATACTAATAATTACTTTTATAAAATAATTTATAATAATAATAAATTTAAAAAGATTAATAAAATAAGTAATATAACAAAATAAAGAATTAATTAAGAAAAATAAATTAATAATTAATTAAGAAAAAATTAATTAAAATAACTAATAACAATAAAAAAAATTAAAGAAAAAAAATATTAATAATTAATTTTATTAAATAAATAATAATAATAAATTTTAAAAAATTTAAAAAATAAGTAATAAGAAAAAATTAATTAAAATAACTAATAATGAAAAAATAAGGAAAATTAAGTAAGAAAAATATTAATAATTAATAATAATAAATTTTAAAAAATTAATAAGTTATAAAAAAATTATTTTAAAAAAAATAAATAAGAAAAATATTAAGAATTAATTAAGAAAAATGATAAATAGGAGAATTATTAATAATTAATTAAGAAATATTAATAAAAATAACTAATGAAAAAATAGGAAAAATCCCATTAAGAAAAATATCATTAATAAATTTTATGAATTAATTAAGAAAAATAAATAAATTATTAATATTATGAAATAATTTATAATAATAATTAATTATGAAAAAACGAAAAATAATTAACGATAATAAAAATTTATATAATACTTGACATACTTTATTTAAATTATTTAATTTTTTACATAGTTTATTCAAAATATTTATCTAGCCAAATTTATTTGACTTTATTTATTTCTTGTGAACAATTTAATTTTATGTGACCTACATATTTTATAATAAAAATTTAATATCTAACCTATTTTATTTGAATCTTACCTACTTAATTTTAAATATGACCTTAAAATAACCTTTGATTACCCTATATTAGACGGACTATAATAATGATAATAACATTATTATTATTATTATTATTGTAGTAAGATGTGAGTCCGTCAAATAAAGAGTTTGGAAATACAATTACTAATACTAAATCTCGAAATACGATTTGTAAAATATTAAACAAATTTTTTTCCCCAATGAATTTTGATGTAATACAATTTTTGAAAAACCGTGATGAGAAAAATAAAGAATTATAGAGATTGCAAAAATTGTATTTGCTGTTCCAGTTACTCGGGTAACCGTGGAAATGGCGTTTTACACTCTAAGTCCATACTCTAAGACAAACGAGCTAACATAGAAGATGTCCTTCTGGAAGATATTTTATTGATTAATTTGAACTTAGCAATGTATAATATTATTAACTTTGTTTTTTTCTTTTTATTATATTGCTTGTTACCTTTGCTTAAAGTAATGTTATTAGTTCGGAAGGAAATATTCTTCTTGGATGTTAATTATGTATTTAATTGTTCGTCTTTATACAGATAATAAAGAGAAATATTGACTAAAAAATTTTTATACTAATTGAGGTATTTTAATAATATTATTGGTTCCTCCTTTATGTATTATTAACATCCTTACTTGTTCTCACCACAAATTAAAAGTACCAAAAAATATGTTTTTGTTTTTTATTACACTGACTGCAATATTTTAATTAAATTTGATTAAATACTATACAAATAGAGCATAATATTATATATTGGAATTTCTTTTTATAAACCAAAACCTAAATTTGAAACCGGAGCAAAAGCAAAACCAATATTGAAAAAAAAGTAATCATCAAACCAAAACCGAACAATGCCCAATTTATTTTTGGTTTACATCTCTGATAATAAGCATCACATAAATTATTATTATTATTATTATTAATATTATTATTTATTATTATTATTAATATTATTATTTATCATTATTATTATTATTAATTATTATTATTATTATTATTATTATTATTATTATTATTATTATTATTATTATTGTAATATAAATACCGTAAAATCTCAACATATAATGCGTTGTGGGGTTCTATTTAATAAATTTACGACAAATAAAACATTTTCGCAATAAAATTAGCAACTAGATTAACTTTTAAAATAAAATAAAAACGCAGTTGGAATGTGCATTTCATATTCGAGATTCTAGGATAGATAATATATAAATTTGAAAGTTTCCCGTATTGATTATATTATAACTGACCTTGGGGCAATTTTGGCATCTTTAAAATTTGCTCAGTAACAATCCAAGCCCATTCTTTACCCAGCATTTCCAATTGCTGAGCCGCCTTTAAAATTCGTTCCGCAAATTCTTGTTTGGCATACAGAACGATGGCGCGAGTTTGCTCGGCCCTGATTGGCTTTAATAAATCCGTGAAATTACTTTTTACATCATCATCTTCGTCGGCCGGAAAATGAACTGTTCGAGTAATCCGGAAATGTTTATTGTCATCTGATTCCCTTTCTAACCTCGACAGTAACGTTTTGCCCTCCTGATCATCTGAATATACGAGACTGATTTCACGCCATCGAAATTCTCGGATTAATTCGGTCCAGACGCGTGCTTCTTCACTGTAAGGAGGTACAGTTCGCAGGAAACTCGAATGAGAATATTTATCACTAAATGCCGATTGTCTAGCACTAATTCCCATTACTGGAATGTTATAAAATGCGCAGGTAAAAGATGCACTCAATGGTGGTGTATCCGGATTATAAGGAGGGTGACTTACAATTAAACTAAACATTCTTTGATCTGTAGCACTAATCAGTTTACAAACTTGCTCTGCTGCTATCAAAGCTCGTTTGGCCATGAGCTAAAATTTTTAGTTTCATTAGAAAAACTAATTCATAATTTTTACTTCAGCTCTGACCTCAAATTTTATATCCATATCCTCGAATTTTTTATTTGCTTCATCAACAGATTGCTTAAATTCGTCGATCATACTCTCATTACTAAGCAAAGCACCAATCGTATACTTAATTGTTCTCGCATTTACAATATTGAAATTATTAAAGTAACGAGAGACAAATAACATAATATATAACACAAATGACTTGATATCCGACATCCTAGAATATCTATAAGTGTTTTCGGGAAATCTAAAATTAATAAATAATAATTGATAATAATATAGAATTAAAAAAAATTTTATAAAGATTTTCCAGAATATTTTACAATCAGACTTAGAGGCTAAATAAGGATTTATAAACAGATAATTTATTATTTTTCAATAATATTTAAGCTGATGTATAAAAACAACTTGCTATTTAAGTTTTAAATGATAACCAAAATTAATATTTTAAAATATTAATAACTAATTAACCTATTATTTTTAATAACACAATAATTTTATTATTTTTAATTTATATACATAATGTAATCTGAATTTGTATTTTACATTTAATTTATAAACCTTTTTGATTACATAACTAACTATATAGTTAAAGGCAAAGTTTTTGTAAAGTTAGTCGTCAGTGTCGAAAATTACTGCATTTAATTGAATAAAAATAAAATTGCATTTGCTGAGCTCTTACAGGTCAAAAATAAAAATGCTTTGTGTAAAAAAATATAAGTAATGTTGGGCCAGAACGTAAACGGCCTTCAAAAATGTTTAAATGGATCAGAAACACACACGCAAAAATAACACGCAATTTAAATAAACCTAAAAACACCAAGTAAACCATATAAAATCTGAGAAATAAAAGAATTAAATATAAAATAATAAACATAAAAATAAATTAAAATATTAACAAAAGCACCAAGATCCGCACGATACCTACACAAATACAACAAGAAAACACGACAAATTCGACGAAATTGAAAAAATCAATTAAAGTTCATTAAAGTGAAATTTAAATCGAAAAATTGAATTAGCAATAATTCAATAAAAATATTAAATAAAAGATTATAAAAAATAAATCGAAAAATAATAAAATTAAAGAATAGAATTTGCTAGAAAAGAACAAGGTCGAATTTTGTTTTACTGCATCAAATTTTACACGTCATAAAATTAGGTATATATACTGATCCATTTTCACATTAAATTTAACCGTTTTTCGAAACAAAACTATAAAACCATTTTTCAAACCTTTTTGAAATTTGTCAACCATTTTCAACTATTTTGAATACTTCAAATCTATTTCAAGCCGAATTTTTAGGTGAGAATCATTTATGGTGGAACCCTCTTTCCACGCCACGTTCCCTGCATCTCAAATGGAGCTCTGCTCGGCGTCGGCGTGGGGGGAGTGGTATTTATGCTATTTTATGATTATTTTTATGCATGATGGAATGGATAAAAATGGGTAACTATGTTATTTATTGTTAATAAATATTACTAATATATATAACTTATTTTATATGCTTTTATAAATTAAAAAAATGTCGAAATTTTTCCGGCCCACAGCCGACACATCACGCAAGATAGTAAAATCAACATAGTGCAGATGCATGTAAGAGCGTGGAAAATCGCCAATGATATGCACCCGTGAAGACTCAGCGTGCGCAACGCAGCGGTCGTAACGTCAATGGTTATCCTTATAGCTGAAGCGAGAAATAAGGAAGAAGTCTCTGGCTGCTTCCTCGTTTCTCAATTCTGAAAAATCGACCTAAATTTATACTACATACGGCTTAAAATCATCACACCGAGTAGTCCAGTGGGCACTCAATAAATATAATATGAACACAAAGGCGCTTAAGATCTATTAAAGGGAAAGGGTACGGGGATAAGTCAATTGAAATCGTTGGTATAAATAAATCAAAGTGATGTGTAGAAATGAATTAATTAGTAGTATATTAAATCAACTTATGTCATTGAAAATAAAAATATAAGTATCGTAAGTAGTTCCGTGAGCCCCTTAAATTACATTTATCCGTTAAGTTAAAGATTTTTCATTAAAAATAAATATTCCCTTAAGTAATGTGGATTTTAATAAAATAATTATTGAAAGTTTAAGCGACTCACGGCTGAACCTAAACTAACTCCTTGATTCAGGATTAAAGTAAACAGGATAAAATAGAATGTGAAAAGGGTATTGTAATAACTTAAATTAAAATCACTGATATAACTAAAACTCGTGAAATATTTTTAGAGTAAATTGGATACCACTTATGATTAATTTAAACCTCTGATTTAAATAAAACTCAATACTACGCTAAAGGTGATGGTTCAAAGAGATTAAGCAACCTTAGTGATAATAATAGTAAATCAAATTTACGTTTTAAATGAACTTGAGTGCGAGAGGTACCCAAAATGCAAGTGGAGCTTTAAACAATTTAGACGAAGGGTAAATCAACTCGTTAGGTGAAACTTACGAGAAAGTTACATTAGTGAATAGTAATTGTTAGTAATAATTCAAAGTTATAGTTCAATTTTAGCAGATAAGCTTATTGAGAGAACAAATCGGATCAAAAATCTATTTCTAGAAGTAAAGCAAGGTAATAAAACTAGGTAAACCTGATTGCCAGAAATAAAATGAATTCATAGTTAGCTATATTAGTTACAGTCAATTTCAACAAATAAATCCATTTAATGTCGTAGATAAAATTAAGTAAAGCTTATTTTAATGGAATTAATAGTTACTACCCTTAACTTCATTTCATTTTCTGCAGTAAACGAGTAGAAATCATTCGAACCATCAACCTAATTCAAGTAAAATCAATGAAATAAAGTTATAATGACCATAAATTGTTAATAAGTTACGGCCAAAAATCGAGTAAACTTTAGATAAAACAATTCATGAATTACAATCGAACATAAGTAAATTCGACAATCTACTGATTAGGATCATCAATTAGCAGTAAAGAACCCATAGGCCAGCTAGTTAAAGATCATATTTTAGCGACAAGAAATTAGTGATGGAATTAGGTACACCAAATTAACTAGGCGATTTGAATCGCGGGGATTTTCGTAATAAATAATTCACGTCATTCGAAAGTCCATCAATACTCAAATAAAATGAAAGAACACAACTTTATATTGCAACCAATAGATCAGGAGAATGCAAATCTGTCTTACGATCAACCAATGTAGATGTGAACTAAAATAACTTCCAACAGCTGGTAAATAAAAATATCCAAACGATACGGGAAATAGTCCATCAAAATCCATAGTAGAAGCGCGTATGTGACACTAAAAATCTAACAGATGAAGGTATAAAAATCGATTAAAACGATAACTTACCCTAGTTGATCTGATCGAGCTTCGCAATTGAAAATTTTTAGACAGTAAGTTGATTAAATAAAACCGAATAATCGATTTGCCGAACGAAAAATATAGCCGGTTTATCGGTGAACAATAAACATAGACCGAAAATATTATCGCCAGATTAGTCAGATCGGTGAAATCGGAATTACAGTAGACCTAATAGACGCCGTAAATCTAAACATAGACTATCTCGGGGCGGATGTGCATCTCCGTCATATTAAACATGCACGTGAATCGACATACTTATGTAAATTAGAAAAATTCCGAAATTGATCGAATAACTCACGAAATCAAAAAGAAAAGTTGTTTTAAAAAATTTTAAAGTTAATTAAGAGAGGTGCATGTTGTAAGGTCCCAGGTCAAGCCCATCTAAATAGGAGACATGAATCAAGATTGACCAATTTAGATACTTTGAGGACACGAAATGTTGGCAAATAAATGGGAACCCCTCCGTAACCATGAAGCTTGGGTTGAACTAAGAAGTAGCCCTAACCCTAATGTTAATGATAATTCCAATATAGACAAGATCTACCGTAAGTTCCGCCCAACATTGACAAATAACAGTACGTGACCGATCGCAAGTTTCAACTCGTCTCAACAACATAATATTGAACAATACGAAAGCCCAACAGCAATAACTTAGTCATTAGCGAGTCAGATAATAAATCGCGCGCACAATTTAGATAATCCGCTTTATTCTTTCGTTCATCATACGCCAGTGATTGATCATAATACATTGTTTTCAGCCAAACATGTCTCTAGAATGGACAGACACCCAATCGACCGACGCGCCATCCAGGAAGGAGTCACCCAGGAGAACAGGAATGATCGGGAAAATTCGTCGGCAATGGCCGTACCCTGCCACTCGGAGGGCACCGGATCCAACTAACGACCCCGAGGGACTCAATAGACAACAGTACCCAGCTGCCGAGATATTTTCTAACGCGCAGGACCTCCTCACCCAGTGGGAGCGGGTGCAGGAGCGGGTGGACTTGCAAGTAGTCAAGGCAAGGATGTACCTTGCCAACGTGATGGACGACATCCTTGCCGGGCGGATCGCCGTCGCCCATCCACCTCGTCCGGTTCGAGACACTAGGCGACCCTACACGGTGGAAGCCCTCAAAAGAAGCCTAGAGCGGTACTGCCCGGACAATTGAAATAACGGACAAATTGATGTAGTGATGTGATAATAATTAGAACTGCGTGTGTTTTCTTCTCATATAACTGAAAATGAACTTTCAATTTGTTTGAAAAAATTAAAAAAGAAAAAATTAGACTAATCATAAATTGAAGTGTAACAACCCCTTTAATTACAGTGATGTCCTCTCTACGGATCCTACAGACGGAACTAGACCGCGCGAGGCAGACGAATGCAGAGTTACTTAGTCAGGTCCTGCAATTAACTCGCGAGATGCAGCAGGTCAAAGCGACTTGTTTAGACTCTAAACGGACGAAGATACTTTATCAACGACTCACCGCAGCTCAAAAAGGCTGGGCCGAAGAACGCCAGCTCAATCGGAGTCTGCGTACGCAGGTTCGGGGACTCGAAAGCGCCCTAGTGGTATGCCGGGAAGGTGAAGCGGTAACTTACCCGCTCATCTTCGCCCCAACTCAAATGCCGCAGACAACTACCAAGTCAGCAGAACAACCCATCACCCCCAGCTATCGTCGACCGGGACGTAAGGAACGTGCCCGACGTCGCGCCACACAACTCCAACACGTCCAGTAGTAACGGTTGTACATGTGTCTGAATCGAATAAAATAGTTTTAAATGTAGTTGAATTATTATTTTAATATAACCGTATATCAACACCGCCAATTCGTTCCACAGTCGGTTAAGCACTAATCGTGAATAATTATGAGGGACAGAGCAAAGCGAGCATAGGTCTTCTATCGACAGCTCGTGAACCCGAGGGTTGTCCGAGCAACTATAGTACTAGCCAATGGTACTCAATTTTTGCGGACAATCCACCACTTGAACACATTACCAACGTTGCTTAGCAACGGGTGCCAAGTGGCGATCAGTATCATTTTGTATGGCGTTACTAGGGTCACCAGGAGGATAAGCAAGATTTGAAACCCTGTAACCCACCAGTAATGCTAATGAAAACAAGCTTTTTCAAAAATTTGGTGGGTTAGGGTCCAAGACCTTGTAACCCAAACATACAACTGCTGGGCACCTGATGTGTAAAAGATATAAGATTTTTGAGACCATTTTCAAGGGATTCCCACCAGATGCGAGTACAAGAAATTAGTTTAAATCTTAAAAATTTACTGACAACAAATAATAATTGTGTGGGTTGGTGGTGTGGATGACCTTCACCCCAGACATACAAAAATAGTTTTGCGCCCGCCAATGGTTACCCGTTGCTAGGCAACGTTGGTACTGTAACCAATTTTGTCACAGGACCTCCAAAGGTGAGTTCCGATATCAGAACTGCTAAGGGTTAGTCCTATGTCGGGTTCAGCGGACTGCCGTTAGAAGGCCTATGTCCGTCTTCTGTATCAGGTCCCTTTATTACTTTCCTTTTAATATATCTTGTCTCTATATTTGCTTATAAATAGTAACATAATAAGCTAAACAATTTTATTTATTATCAAATGAATCAGCCGTCATGGGTTTGTTATTTCATTTGCCCACTCCTTGGGCACGTCGTCACAGCCGTTCGATTCGACCTGATCGAGCGTGAAATCGAGGTTTCATGTTGGTCGACTGGGATTTTTCTTGGTCGCGATAGGCCAATTGAGCCGGAGCGACTACCAGAGGGTAAGTCACTGCACTTCCTCATGGCACGCCGACAGGACGACCTCCAATCCTTTGATTTGTGTTCGCTGTGCCTGGTTTAACACTCTTTCCTCTTTCCAGCCCTGTTGTGCTGTAGTAAGGCGCTGGTATAACGCTTTCATCTTTGCTGGTTCGGCCCAAGTGGCTTTCAACTGTTGCATCTCTCGACTCTGTTGTAGGAGTTGACGGTGTAGGTGCTGGTTTTCTCGTCTGAGTTCTTTTAATTCTCGATGTATTATTCTCGTGGCTTCCATTTCTAAAATTAAAACGTTTAATGATTGGTCATCTGCAACCTTAATTTAATTCTATCGATCCTCTCTCTTAATTATTTTCCCGGTACATTAATGGATATTTCTCATGCGTCTCAATTAGTTTGTGTTAGCCCTCTGTTTGATCAAGGTTTAGTCAAAAAACGTTTTACCTTTATCCATTATCCCACAGCACTTGGCGGTATCGAGCGGCGGAAGCGCTCGGAATCTGGAGAGTTACTCGGGAGTTGTCGTTCCAACTACCATATGGGTTTCTGAGATCTGAATGCATAATAGATTTAATTACAATTCAATTTTACAAAGTGTCTGTTCGTGAAAACTATGGGTATTAGTAACTTATTCTACTTCAATAGTGCGTTTGTAAGGGTCAATTTTAGTTAAAGGCAAAAAAAATTGTAATGTACGGAAGTACCTGGTTGTCTCTCCCCGCTAGGCATTCGAGTATCGTTCCTCGAGATTCGTCCCTGTAGAGGATCTCTGGTTCGATTGCATCCACGATCGGTACTTGCTAATTTACGATCCATCGAGATTTGTGTGGTATGAATGGTGAATTTTTGTTAGTCCTTTTATAGTCATAAATCTATTTGCTGGGACGTGGTGGCGTGGGTGAACTGACATTTAATTTACCTTTCTTGTGTTTTAACGTTATTATATTTTTTTCGGTTATTTGCGAATTTATTGTTTATGTCGATTGTTATTTGTTATTCATTAAATTTTTGGTAGTGAAAGTCCATTGTCACCGATCACCTTATCGTCTTTATCATTCTGCCGATCAATAAATGAACTTTGATTCGCGGCAGATGTTTCTTCGGCGTCATGATCTTATTTGGTCAATGTCATTGACCCATCGTCAGCGTTGGAATGTAGTCTGTTTACTCTGTCACAAACTGTCTGTAGTTTACCTATTTATATTTACCGTTGCGATCGAATTTGCTCTCTATTTGTTTCGTGGATTATTACGTGGCCAATTTTATTGTTAATTCGGTAAGTGTATTTCTAGGATGTTCTCTCTCTGAATTATTGCTCTTATTCAACGCCGGCTAACTAGGAATTCACTCTATTATGATTTACTCCGGATTATGCTGTCTTCGAAAATGTTCAATGGTACGTGCTTGTCATGGAGAAGACTACTAGGTGAGATACTCAATGACTGCGATTCGATGAAGAGTATGCTAGGGTTGTGGTGGAGCCTAAATCTTTGCTCTATATATGATCTACTGTTTCATTGCGTTGTGATGTTAAATTATATTGTTCGCTAATTTAGTCGGGAGTTTTCATTTCATTATTTCTATCAATTTCAGGGTGTCTCGTTAGATATTATTCGGATCTAAAGTTTTAAGGCTATCCGTGGGAAATTTATAGTGTTTGAATTATTACGAACTATTTTATGAAGGTTGAGCTATTTAATCACGAACCGTATTACGATATTTATTACTATTAGTTTACTACTTTTTTATGAATCATTCTTATTAGGTTATTTATTTACGTCAGGTTCGGTTTAATATTATTATCTTTTGTTGCCTTTTATTTATTAACTATAATGCATTAGTATTATTTCAAATCATTGAATTATCCTTTGATCCGTTAATTACATCTTTATCCTTCAATTAGTTAAAGGAACTAAGTTTAATTGTTAATTTTTGGTTCATTATTCGTCAATGATGGCTGCTTTGATTCACAATTCATTTTTCCGAAATGTTAGTTGATCTAGTAGTTATTCTTTTATCGGAATCAGTTACTTCCGCCTTATCATCTACAATTTAATTGTCCATCATTTTAGTAAAGTTCTGTTTCCTTACTTTATTTGTCGGTTTCCTAATCATGAAATTTATTAGTTTAGATCTAATCAGAGGATAATTCAATCACGGATTACTCTTAAAAATTTTCCTTTCTTTTATTGCCTAGGTGGTTTAGCTATAGATTGATTTTATTTACTCATCAGTTACATCTTAGTTGCTTTACTAAAATTTATTCTTTTATATTTTAGTCACAAGTTCGGTTTTGGTTCAATCAATTTATTAATTTATTTAAGTCGCGTCGAGTTTTTAAGTCATAGCTTCAATTACTTTAGATCAAATTAATCACAATTTAGTTAGTAAATTTGTTTGCATCGCATTGGTTTCAAGTCCCCACTACCCGAGCCTCAATTTAGTCCTAAGGTTCTTGTGTTTATATTAGATTTTACGAGTGCCCACTGGACTACTCGGTGTTATCATTTTAGTCGATTTGTAATTAGATATTTTAGGTCGATTTTACGGGAGATGGGTAAAAGGGAGCCAGCCAAAAGACTAGTTCTCAATCTTCCCACCGCCCCTATAACGGATAGAATATTTACGTTCGAGATCCGTCGTTACGCACGACAGAGCTCTCACGGGCACACACTATAGGCGGAGAAACCGCACTTACACAGTCTGACTAGTTGTGTTTTGATTTTACTTTCTTGTGTAATGTGTGGCTGTGGGCCAGAAAAATTTCGACTCATTAAAAAGAATTCATTTTCGAAACATATATTAGTGCATTTCAGTAAAAGCATAGTTGACCATTGATTCATCGCATTCATACACAATCAGGTGGCAAATAATTCCCACATGCACGAGTCAGTAGAGCTTACCTGTAAGATACTGGGTTCGTGATGTGGAAAAAGTTACCGAGAGTTGTTCCTCTAATTGAAAAGTTCTTCGGAATAGTAATTATTCACTGAGTGAAAAAGCATTCTAACTTTGTGAAAATGGATTGGTATTTATACCTGTTCTGTGACCCTAACCTTGCGTGTTAATTTTTATGCGTTAAAACAAAATTTGACCTTGCCATTATGTGTTTAATTTATTTCTAATTTTTTATTAGTTTTTCGATTTCTTTTACAATTTACTCATTAATTTTTAATTTCAATCATTTCTGATTAAAATTATTTTATTTTTGTTCGATTTATTCATGAGCTCTTTTAATTTTTCGTAAATTGTCACTTTTTCGGTCAAATCTTTTGTTATTGTGTTATTTCTGTGTCAATTCGTGCATATCTTGGTGCCTTTGTTAATATTTTAATTTAATTTTATGTTTTCTATTTTGTATGTTAAATTATGTGTTTTTCTCGCATTTTTAGGTGGTTACTTGATGTTCATGGGTCCGATTTAAAATTTTGCATGTTATGTTTGCGTGCTGTTTCCAATCCATTTAAACAAAATCTTGTACTGGCCCAACATAATCAAATATTAATAAAATCAAATTCTTTTTCTTTTCTTGTGAAAAATTTTCAATTCAAATGTTAAAATTTTGTCGATTTGACATCAACTTATATAGGATCGAATTTTAGGCATTTTTTATGCGGTAAAACAAAGTACCTACAAGTTTTTTACATATTTCATCATTTTTCGCCTATTTGTCAGATTTTCATGATTCTTTTTTATTTTAAACTTAATTCTGGAGCTGATTTGATGAAATGAGATGATTTTGTTTGTTTTTTTTCAATTCTTTTTAATTTTTTTAATTATTTTTATATCTTTTTTGTATCTTTTTATACTTTTTTATTATTTTCTGTTTTGTTTACCGCTAAATAAACGATATTTGGTAAATTTTCATCCATTTGAATTTTCCGAAACCAAATTTTATTAAAAGTCATCTCAGATAAACAAAATTCTCAAAACCTTAATTTTTGCCCAACATAAAACACTCCGGGTCCAGTTTAAATTGTGGCCTGCAATTTCAAAGATAACTCAAGGTAAAGATAAAAATTTAAAGTTTTATCCACGATTACAGTCGTGGCTTATACATATACTCATATTCATGCCCATAAAAAAATAAAAGGAATTAAATAAATTTCGATAGCACAAATGGGATAGTTTATAAATCATAATATTGTTTTATATTGTTCAGCATAATCAAGATTATTCACCATTCGTCGGCCTTTTGTTATGGCTCGATGTGTTATTCATATTGTTATGTCACATAAATGTTCTGGTAGAGGTTCATTGGGGTTTTAGATTGGATTCCATACGATTTCTGCTGTAAATACTGATTAAATGGTTGTTGGGGTATTTTACATTATTCTGACAAATGGTGGTACTTTGGCTTGATTAATTCGATTTTCTCTGGGTAATCCATTCTCTATTAATAAGAATTTGCAATATTTTCTCGCTTTCTCAATTTTGACTTTATTCATCATATTTTTGGGCCAAGACACGAGTTTGTTTAAATGAATCGGTAATACACACGCAAATACAACATGCAGATTTAAAATTGGACCCATAAAACACCAACTAACCATGCTAAAATATGAGAAAGAGAACAATTAAATATAAAATCAAGATAACACAAAAGTAAAATAAAATAATAGCAAAGTGCAACAAGATCCGCACGAAATAAACATAAAAATAACACGAGAACATGAAAATTTGACCGGAATTTGACAATTTATCAAAAAATTCGAAAATCCATAAAAATGGAACAAAAATTAAATAATTTGAATTGGAAACTATTCAATGAAAAAATTAAAAATAAAATTGTCAAATTAAATTACAAAAATAATAAAATTAAGATTAGAATATACTAGAAAATCACAAGGTCAAATTTTGTTTTACTACATCAAATTTAACACGCAAGTTTAGGGTCGTACGATAGGTATATATATACCGATTCGTTTTCACATAATTTTAACCAGTCTTAATCAGTTTTTCTGAAATTAGTTTTACTCTGACTAATCAGTTTTTACTTGAAGCAATTTTGAACCTCGAAGTAACTCTCGAAAGAACGACAATTTTCGATGTGAGTGAAAAGATGTTTTGGAAACTTTCTCCACGTCGGACCCAAACAACCTCATATGAGCTCTGTTTGAGGTGTCGGCGTGGGGAAAGGTTTGAATGTGAAAAATGAAACGATAAATGTTAACCATGATGTATATTATATTCAATAAAGATTTTCATAGATGAACTACTGTCGAAATTTTTCCGGCCCACAGCCGACACATCACCGCAAGAGAGTAAACTAAACATACCCATATCGAATCGTGTAAGTGCGGTGTAAGTCCGCCAATGATTCGTGCCCGTGAAGGCTATGGTGTGAGAACACAGTAGCTGAAACGTAAATTTTCTATTCCGTATAGAGGAAATGAATTGAAAGGGGAATAGTCTTTTGGTTATTCCGTCATCACTCAGATCCTATAAATTCGACCTAAATTTACCACAACAAACGGCTTAAAATCAAAACACTGAGTAGTCCAGTGGGCACTCATAACTTTGTAATATTAACATAGATTCTCCTAGGACCAATTAAGGGAAGGCGACGAGGAATTCGATGTCAAAAAAAAATCGTTGCTATGATTTATGATTTATTAATTTGAAGATACCAAATTCATAACATTCATACATTACTTAATTTCGATACGAGTGTTACGTCAATGAGATTATAACCAGTAAATTAAGAATAAGAAACTTTGCGAGTGAGTGAAATTTCAATTCCCCAATAATTTAACTGACCAAGATTTAAACGCTAATAATAGGATCGAAGTGGATAGAGTTAAAGATTTCAAATTTGTACAGTAAGCCGAATCTCTAGGACCCTAATATCAAACGTTTATAAACTTGATAACACCCAAAAATCTTTTAAATATCCGTTTTGTTCACCCTAAACCAGTCAAACCATTGAGCAATCACACATCAGACCCACCCTTAATAACTCAATAAAAATAGTCCATACCTTTACGAACTTCCCGCCCATAAGCTAATTAACCAAGTTATAAAAATCCAACTAGACAAACGCATAATTAAAAATTTTACTTAATTTGGAGTAATTATTTTCACTCTGGCATTAAAGGAAAACAACTTGGCAATTATAATCGCGAACAATTTGCGTTTGACAAATTTGAGTCAAATACGTCGAGCTAGTGATATACGGCATAACTACATGAATCCAAAAATCATTAACGAACAACGTAATATATTTAATAAAATCGAGATGCCACGAACACATAATATATTTAGTAACTTTGGGACATCACAAACTTGAATTAATAACCCAACGAAGGTACAGTAGTGCACGAATAATAATAATCACGATTCGCTAACTGACCCAAAATGAAACCAACGAAAATACGCGAGCCACTTGTTTTTGTCCTGTTTTCATCTAAACCGAGAACCGAATCCAGAATGTCTCTCACCTAGAAAGAGGAGAGCAAAAATTAATACTAATGATAATAAACAGGATAAATATAAATTACGCGTAGAACTCCACGGAAACCGATGTGATTTTTCATCATCCCGATAATAAACTATAGAGCCACGTATTTAAGAAAAATCCAGATCATCGCTATTAAATAGTAAAATTACTCTCCCTGAACAAACCGATTAACATGAAATATCACTTCACAATTCGATCTGACATTTAATAGAATTATCGATCGATCAAAGTTCAGGAAATTCCTACCGCACACTCTATCAATATAAACCCGCTGACAAAGCAAAGATCTGTACACGGACAAGCCACAAAAATTTTCTTTTCTACCCCGAAGCGCGCACACCGACAAGTATAAATTTCACTGAATGAATTGATTCCATCATTTGTTTTCTTTGCAAATATGACTTACAATTCCAAACGTTCAAACGATGACTCTCCGGTCAGGTTTCAAGAGGACGAGATAACGATGGAACCAAAATTTAATAATCGAAGGGATAAGCTTCATTTCTTACTTTCATACCTTGACGAAAAATTTGAGACTTAGACGCAACGTAATACGTGAATTCCCAAGTCAAGACGAGCATCCCAAATTCGAGAACATACCTTCCTCGTTTATAATAAAAAAGATTTATTTGTCCGACATTATTTTACTCATCATTCTTGTCGACCATAGTGAGGAAACATCCATGAGACTAAATTTTTATGCTTTACCTAATTCGGATGAAACGTCGAGTATTGATAAAAATTTTACGTAATACTGTATAGTGTTGTCAATCCGACCCGTTATGATGCCGACATTTACGATATCAATCACATCCCGTGTTTACAATATTATTAAACCCAAAACGCCGGCATCGCCCTGACCAGCTTGTGATGAGATGGCAATTCGAGAGACAATACAATTAGTATACCCAACTTTAAACTTAAAGAACAATTCAGCATGACCAATGTTAATGAGATAGCCACGTCAATGAGAGATTTACAGTCAGGTTTTTGGTTACATGTATGGTTAATTTTAATATTTAAATCGAGTTCCTATTTACAAGTATGATTAATTCTAATATTTGAATAAAATGTCTATTTACATGTATGGTTAATATTAATATTTAATAAAGTTCCTATTTACAAGTATGATTAATTCTAATATTTGAATAAAATGTCTACTTACACGTATGGTTAATTTTATTTAATAAAATTTCTATTTACAAGTATAGTTAAGTTGTATATTTAAATAAAATGTCTGTTTATATGCATGGTTAACTTTCATATCTAAAAAAAATGTCAATTTTTATAAATAATTAAGTTTAGATAAAAGGTCATTTTTATTAGTGTGACATAAAAGAAGAAACCGCCGATTTTTATTTACTTTATCCGCACGGTTGTGTAGTAAAACGAAATGTAAGGATTATTTCATTGGAATGCTCTATTTGAATAGATAATTAATTTAAATAATTTAAATAAAGGCCATTTTCATCTACGTAGTGTAAGTTAAAGGAATTTGAATAATTTATTTCATTAGAATAAATAATTTTTGGTTATTTAATTGTTATTTGAATCGACAAATCTCGAATTCCCTTCTCATTACCGTTGGGACGAGGCAATTGTAATCACCATTATGACGTTTGTTCGACGAACGTTTCCTAGGGATACAAATTGGTTAAGGCAGCGTTTCCCAAAGTTTTTTCACCGCGGCACCCTTTTTGATTTCAAATTTTTGACGGAACCCTTATATACTAATATATTCGAATTTTAATTTTAAATATTAATATGAGCTATATATTATTATAGAAAATTATAGTATTTATTAAAACAAAAAAACAATAATAAAAAAAATTAAATTAATAAATTCATTTGATTGTTGATCAATCACATATCAAAAATAAAATAAACTTATCAATGAGTAAGTTATTAGTGTGGACAGTGTTGTTGCTTCTTTTCCTGGCAAATCCTGCTTATATTTGGTGTTATTGCTGATAGTTGTATGCGCATGTCTGCCGAACAATTTAATCTATTGCGATATTTCGTTTTCGTCGAAGTATAATAAGAAAATCCAGTTTCGCACAAATATGTAGTAGAAAATGGTAAAAGCAATATCAAAATGGAATCGAAAAAGAATTTTAAATTGGATTCGTATGGAATCGAAAATTATTTATAAAGATTTTTTGGAAATATATTTACAAAAAGTTCGCGGAACCCACTTTGGGAAACGCTGGGTTAAGGAGTAACCCGTTCCAGAGCCATGCTCATTATTATCTTGAATACAATACTATAGTTACACGTCTTAGGAGAAAGTTGCTTCTAGATCCACGACCAACCCAACACGCCTGGCATAAAGGAAGGGCAGACGAATCATGAATGACTAAAGTTCGCAAATAAAATGATTTAAATGGAAGTTGAGAAAGATAAACTCAAAGCATCGACTTGACTACTCAAGTAGTGAGTAACCACCATAAAAAGTTAGAAAAAATCACATGCGATAATCAACTAATGAGTTACACCACAACCATTTTCGTCGACACATGACCAAGTAGCGCCCTGAAATAAATGGAAAAATTGATCCGATTAATTATTGAAATTTTCTCCATTTAGATGATCCGTGGATCGATGCATCCCGGATCACGGTACGCTTCCCCGCACATGCGGCAAATCAATGCCGTCAAGCCATGTGGGATGCAGGATTCACCGTTACCCAGGTGAAGGAATCAAGATTCGGTACCCAACAGCAGTCTGAGGAGGTCGAGCTCCCGTTTGTTGCTATAAAACGGGAAACAGGACGCAACTCGGCACGAGAAATCCGGGGGCAAGCTGAGTTCCTCCTCGCTCGCCTTGAGGAACATCAGCAGAAAACCAACGCTCAGGTGGGGAGAGCCAGACGTTATTTAGCCAATGTCAACGACGATATAGCAGCAGGAAGAATTGCCAGTACGGGTGGATACACTCCTCCGGACAACACATCGTTTAACCTCGACAATAGCAGATTGAACGCTAGATCCACGGCCATCAATGTAGTGGTTCCACGGAGAATCCTTCCCGTGACATGAGAATGGAGAGAGAGCAAACCGAGGAACACCGCGACCACCCTTATGCTCGGACGGCTCCAAGGCGGGATGACTATAAACATCATCGTGAACCACATTGTAACTAGTTGTTAAAAATAAAATATCTTAGTTTAGTTATGAGTTTTCTTTTCCGATCAAAAAAATTTTTAACTATTATATCTATAAAATTCTACGGTTAAAGGATTTTTGTTAAATAAAATTGAGGTGGAATTGTGCGGCTTAATAATCATTCTTTTGTAGACATGGAACCAAGCCGAATCCTACAGCGCGAATTGGACAACGCGCGTAACGCAAATAAAATATTGTATGAACAGATTCTGCAGTTAACGAGGGAAGTGCAACAAATCAAAGCTACCTGGGTAGAGCCGAAGAGGGTAAAACGCTCTACCAGAAAATGACAGCGGCACAGAATGGTTGGGCTGAGGAGAAACAGCTCAACCAGAACCTGAAAACACAGATAAAATGCCTGGAGATGGCAGTGTCGGCCTGTCAAGAGGGCGCGGCGGTGACGTACCCCCTCGTTTTCGCTCCCGCCCAGCTAGCTTACTGGGTGGTTACTCCGAAGACCATCCCAAAACCAAACAGACATCGTCCAAGAAGAAATGAGCGAGCCAAGCGTCGTGCCGCTCTACACCCCGAATAAAATGTGTTTATTATCATTAAATAAATGTTTTCTTTTGTTCCATTGGTTTACCTAATAAGTACGACGTCAGGACGAACTAGAAAAATGAGTAAGAGCCAAAGAATCATAGACTGAACAAGATCGAATATACAATAATGGGACCAGAATGAATAAAGCTTACGCAGGCCTTCTAACGGTAGTGCGATGGCCCAAGTTTGAGGTCGAGCCAGAGTAGTTCTTATGTGGCGCACACCTTTGGCGACCTCGAAACCAATTTTTGCATCACCAACGTTGCCTAGCGACGGGTAACCGTTAGGGGCAAGAAAATGGTTACATCTGGGGTAAAGGTTATCGAAACCATAAATCCCACAATATCAATTTTGCTTGGCTACCTTTGTTGTGTCTCAATAATATGTAAATCCTTCCTCCAGAGTCTACTCAAATTTACATTTTTATCGCCTATAATTTCATATTCGCCTGTTTTTCTTGCATCATATTGTTTCATTCCGATATTGTATTTGAGATATTGCCTTCTTCTTCTTCTTGGTTTTCGTTTTCATTTTTCAGTTATTTACTAAGCTCGTTATCTATAAAATTTTTACGGCAATTTTTGTTTCATCTATTTTCGTTGATTTTGCTATTGTTTCTACAGTATTGAATTTTTAATATTTCAGTTTCAAATATTTTAACTTTCATATTTCTTGAAACTTGTATGCTTCTTCTGTCTGTAATCTTTGCCAATCCGCATTTTGGTTTAGCTGATTTTCTTTTGTCTGTTGGTTTATTGGTTGTTCTATTTTTCTCAGCATATTGTTTCTCGGATGATGTTGATTGTCTAACGTCATTTGTTATATCGATGCTTTTGGCCTTGGTTTTTTTGTCTTGTTTGATTTTGAGATTGTTCAAATCTGTTCCCATAGTCCTGAGCAAGATGCTCAGATTGTTGACAATTACAGCATGCTTCTCTTATTTTGCCACAAAATCTTTCCACATGACCTTTCTTTCGGCATCTCTGACATTCCTGATTTTTATAGCATTCATTTTCCAAATTTCCTTTCATTTGGCACGTATTACAGCATAGTTGATGTTAAAAACATTAGTATTGCTGAAATTATTTTTAATAGCATAATTATTATAACCTCTGCTTTCATTGTTATTCTGTGGCTGAAATTTGGACATTGAGTCACTTTATGACCGAATTTATCCATCCACTTGATTGTGGGATTAACTGCTGACTGGGTTTCGACGGGCATCTGTAGTTTAAGGAGAATGGTAGAGGCAACTGTTCCCTGTCAATTTTTGATGCTTCATGATATTGTCTTCCTGAATAACTCCGGTTGACGATGTAGTTGTCAATAGAAAAATTGCTTGGATGGTATCGATTGGCTATTCTAATAGTTTTTGCGATCAGTTTGGGAGATTCATCAGGAGTGAGATGGATTGATAAGATTACGAACCAAGTCGAGAGACTCGTCTGGGATATGGCGGAGTGATGTTTAGTTTTTGAGGTATGTTCCGTGATCACTAGCCTCTGAGCACGACTCTTCGAGATGAGGTCGGCCTTTGCTCTATCTAGCCATTCGATGAGCTTGCGAAGCACCTTGACTTTCTCTGGAGCAAACTATGTCCCATTCAGAGGTTAGTATTTGGTTTTGAAACGATGTAGTTCTTTTTCAAATTAGTTGCAGCAGGATGCAAATGTCAACACTTTTTATTGAGGACTAGGCACCTTGGGAATCCTATAATTTGAGGGCATCATCTGGTTAATTCATATTGTAAGCAAAATTTTACATGGTTAAGTTAAATGATAAATTTGGAAGATTTGGGCTAATTCATTAGTTATTAAAATTAAGAGAAAACAAAAAGTATTGTTTCGATTTAATCCGATTTATGTTTTATTTGGTGTCTTAGTCTGCATCTTTAGTCTTTAATTGTGATTTTTTTTTATTTGTATTAATTATTTTTGTTATTTTTTAATTTGTTTTAATTGATTTTTTAGTTGATTTTTAATATTCGCTTGCGGTACGTGTTGTGACAGCCACATTGACCGTTTTCGACGTACATTGATTATTTTGTTTTAATGAACAAAAAATTAGAAAACATACTTTTGTTTAAACTGTGGCTTATAGGCTATAAGTTATAGCCGAACAAAACTTTAAATTCAATTCAAAGTTTTAATAATAAGAAAAATTAAAATCTGACAAGTAGAAAAAAACCAGCAAAAATTGGAAAAATCATGTAGGCAGTTTGTTTTACAGCATTAAAAATGTGCGTGGAAATCGTTCATATATAAGTTAATGCCAATATCAATAAAACATCTGATTCATAGTAAAACAATTAAAAAAATTTGAATTAAACATAACACTTAAATTTCAGGACCTTCGAGATCATGAAGCTAATAGGTTAAATATGTTGTCGTTGTATGATTGTTTCGGTTAAAAAGAATTTTTCTCGTGTCTGTGTGCGCTTTGTATGTTTTGCTTATGGTTTGTTTTTTTCTTCGAAATTACTCGAAAATTATGTGTTGTTGTTTATCCTACTCAATTGCGCTTTTTTTGATTCGAATAATTTAAATGTTTATTTTTTAAAATAAATGTTTAGTGAAAATGGAGTTTGTACTTTCTGTTGATATTAGTAGGTAGTTAGGAGCACACTGCTACATAAAAAAAACATAGGAGAGGGGGGGGTTTAATTACAGATTAAATTTCGGATTATCTTGATTACATAATGATGTAATCAACTTAATTAATTTTGTGTGTATTTTTTTTCGAAATTTTTTTCGAGTTTTTGGCGCGATTTTTTTTTGAATTCAAATTTTTGGAACATTTTTTTAAATTCAAATTTTGGCGAAATTTTGAAATAAAATTGAAATATTTTTTTGAATAAATTTTTTTTTTAATCAAACTATAGTCAGGGGGTATTTTTGAAAAAGACTAAAATAAATTGGCTTGAATTGCCTAACGATAAAAAAAGAATAAAATTAAAATTGGCTTAAATCGCCTAAAATGGTCAGAGAGGGTATTTTCATTCACAAATTTTTATTAATCACACTATAGTCAGGGGGTATTTTTGAAAAAGACTAAAATAAATTGGCTTGAATTGCCTAACGATAAAAAAAGCATAAAATTAAAATTGGCTCAAATCGCCTAAGATGTGATATAGTCAGGGATGTTTTTAATTCGTAATAAAAACTAATGCAATATTTGGTCTCAATACTTTCTATAGGTAAATATTTACATAAAATAAAAATGGCTTGAAACGCCTAATGATAAAAAAAAATTGACAGGGGTATTTTATAGGCTTGTTAAAAAAAACACTTGAAATATTTGTTCACACAATTTTCATAGGCAAATTTAGGCTCTAGATAAAAATAATTTAAAATACCTAAAGTAAATTTAAGTACATTAGAATACATTAGAGTATATTAAAGTAAATTAAGGTAAATTAAAGGGTCTAAAGTAAATTAAGATACATTAGAGTATATTAAAGTAAATTTAGATAAATTACAGTAAATTAAAGTAAATTAGAATACATTTAAGTATATTAGAGTAAATTAAGGTTCCTCTAGTAAATTAAGATACATTAGAGTACATTAAGGTAAATTAAAGTAAATTAAAGGGTCGAAAGTCAATTTAAGTACATTGGGGTACATTTAAGTAAATTATGGTTCATAAAGTAAATTAAGGTACATCAGAGTAATTTAAAGTACGTTAGAATAAATTTAAGTAAATTAAGGTTCTTAAAGTAATCTAAGGTGCCTAGAGTAAAGTATGGTAGGTTAGGTAAGAATTTTTTAAAATTAAATAGAGTCAACAGTTAAGTTACATAAGAGTAATTTTTAAAGCTGAAAATTTTAAAAGCAGTTATAGTAGGCAAATTACATAAGGTAAGAATTTTTAAAGTTAAAGAGTCGACAATATTGCATGATAAAATTTATTAAATAAAATTTTTAGTATAGTTTTATCGATCAATTTTTATACATATTTTTAAATGATAAAATTTTTAACATAAATTTACAATGGAATTTTTTATACATGATTTTTAAAGAAGAAATTTTTAGGATAATTTTAAAATGAAATTTTTTATACATGATTTTTAAATAGAATTTTTAGTATAATTTTATCGATGAATTTTTTATATATAATTTTTAAAGATGAAATTTTTAGGATAATTTTACAATGTAATTTTTACACATGTTTTTAATTGAAAAAATTGTTAATGTAATCAAATTTTTAGTATAATTTTTACTATTACTTTTTTATACATGTTGATAACGATCAAATTTTCAAAGAAATTTTTCAAAAACTTTTTTCAAAGAATTTTATTAAATTAAATTTTTGAGTTTCAGTGTTACATAGTATTGCCTAAGGTAGGTAGTAGTCATTCGCAAGAGCAACCCATCTCCTCCACTCTGCAGCAACCCATCCTTAAAAAAAAATAATAAAATAATAATAATAAATAATAATATTAATAAAATAATAATAATAATAATAATAATAATAATAATAATAATAATACTTTCAGAAAACATAAAAAGTTAACTTACTTGGTATCAACTTCTGAACATTGATAACCCATACACAGTGAATAATTCATTAATAACTGAACAACACTCACTAGGTACTGTATACAAATAACCGAGTACTGTACAGCTCTCTATATACATATTAGCCATTGAATAATTTACTTATTCATTAAAATGTCATATTTAAATAATATTTACTCTTTCAACACAGATATTGAATCAACTCAACCCACTTAAAAAATAAAGTTTTCTCTCAATCATTTCCCTTTAAAATACTTGGTTATTCACACACTCACAATATGTTATCAATAACTAGTTACTGAACAAATCAATATCAAAAACTAATTACTGAACCAATAAATATTAATGATCGGTTACTGACCAACTAATTTTGAAATAAATCACATAAAAGGTTAACAAAAAGAAATACAAGTTGAAATTTTATTAACTTTTTCACTATTTTATCGATCATTGATGTGTCCAAATTTTTTGGTTGCTTAGTTACCTTGTCGTTATCAGGTGATAATTAATCAAATTCATTGAAACCAAATCCATTGCTATATTTACTTGGTATCAACTTCTGAATACTGATACACACTGAATAATCCATTAATAACTGAACAACAATCACTAGGTACTGTATACAAATAACCGAGTACTGTACAACTCTCTATATACATACTAAGCATTGAATAATTTACTTATTTATTAAAATGTCATATTTAAATAATATTTACTCTTTGAACACCAATATTCAACCAACTTAACCCACTTAAAAAATCAAATTTTCTCTCAATCATTTCCCCTTAAAATACTTGGTTATTCACACACTCACAATATGTTATCAATAACTAGTTACTGAACAAATGAATATCAAAAAATTTTTACTGACCAAGAAATCTTTAAATAAAAGCACATATAAATTTGAACAATCAAAAGAAATACAATTTTATTAACTTCTCGACTTTTTTATCGATCATTGATGTCTCCAAATTGTTTTGTTGTTTAGTTACCTGATTGCTATCAAGAAACTATTAATCATTGAAGCTCAATCAATTGTTGTATTTTCTCTGTATAAAAATTTATTTCTTTACAGTGTTGTATGTGATTTATTGAAATTATTTTGTAAAATATTGAAATTTTTCTACCATTTTTGTAATATTTTTAATTGCGTCCAACAATGAACAATTACTAAACGTTATTTTCAAAGATGAATGCCAACCTTTTCATTTATTTTTCACACGTCCCTAAATAAATTAATTGCTAACTCATCAAATAATTACTTAAATTTATTTTTATAGATTTTCTATTCACCCCCAACTCTTATTGTTTACTGAATGATAAATTAATTAGTAAGTACAAGTAGTGGTTAATCTAATTGTTAGTGAAAAGAAACTTGATTAGAAAAAGATACTTAAATTAATTTCTTGAAACATATATTACTTTCATTGTACTTGGAATAAATTTTCATATATTTATTGAAAATGATTCGACTCTTTAAATTATTAACTCAAAGATGCTAAAGGTTTGAATAAAACTGATAGAAAAAAAATTAATATCTACAGCATTACTATAATCAAATAACTATAATTTCTGATACCATGCTTCAATACATACATAGGTTCTTGTGTACTGATATCACTTACTGAAAACCCAAACTTATAGGAAAAATGTATGTGATTGTCTATTAGTCTTTGTAGAAATTATTTTTATTAAATTGTGGTTAGCTGGTGAATAGAATTTGATTAAAGTAGTGGGAAAGATGTAAATTTTAAATAAATTTGATTAAATTTGTTAATTCTTTAAATAAAATTTTTTAAAGAAAGCTTCAACATAGTAGCAAATTTTAAAGAGAATAGTACTTATCAATTAAAAATTAAATTAAATTAACTAAGTTGTAAGATAATTGAAAAATGTATTAGATCATTTTTTAAAATTTTATAAGGTTGTTAGGTAATTGTTCTAGGTACTTGTTGAATAAAAATTAGTGTATGTTATCGACTGCTCATAGTATTTAATTCTACAATTTCCGGATAAATAATAATAAATTCATTATTCTTGGAAATAATCGTAAATATTCAAATTATTCAGAAAATTGTCAATAAAAACCTAAATAATGGGTAACAAAAAAGTTTTAAATACTAGTCAATTTTAGTTTTTAATTTAATTGAGTTACAAATATTTTAATAAAATCAAATAAATAGTTACATGAATCAAACAATTTCTTAGAACTGAAATCTTATCTATATATCCAGATTAACCTTAAATCAATGAAAAAAGTAACAATTTTCCTAAGTATCTTATAAATTCAACCAACTCAATCCCCTTAAAATACTATAAATTCGCCTCTCAACCAATCATTTCTCTTCAAATGTCATTTTTCACTCCATTATATCAACTATATTCATACTTTTCATAAAACCCTATCAAGTAGATAATATTTACCCTTTGAACACTAATATTCATTCCAGTAAATTCCTTTAAAAATATTATAAATTCATCTCTTGACCAATCATTTTCCAACGAATAACAATATTTCAAGCCATATTCAATATTTTTCATAAAAATCATAACAATAACCATTTCTATAATATTTACTCTTTAAATAACAATATTTAACTAACTCAAGACCCTTACAAATGACAACAAACTAGTTCTTAATCGACTATTTTTCACTAAAATAAATTCCACTCTTGACTAATCTTTTCCAATCAAATAACACTTTCCCCTACTCTACCAACTATATTCATTCTTTTATAAAAATCACCTATTAAATAACGATACTTAACCGACTCAACACCTTAAAAATATCAACAAATTTGCTGTTAATCGATTATTTCCCTTTAAAATATCGTAAATTCTCTTCTTAGCCAATTGTTTTCCCCTAAAATAAAATTTACTCTCAACCAATCATTTCTCTTTAAATGACATTAATCCCAGTTATATTCATTATTTTCATCAAAAATCACCGACATATCGATATTCAACCGAATAAATTTCTTGAAATCCCCTTAAAATAAATTCGTCTCTTGACCAATCAAATTACCTTAAAATTATCATAAGTTCTCTCTTAACCAATCATTTCTCTTTAAATGACAATATTTCCAGCTATATTCATTATTTTTATAAAAATCACCGACTTATATCGATATTCAACCGAATAAATTTCTTGAAATCCTCTTAAAAAAAAATCCATCTCATGACCACTTATTTCCCCTTAAAAGATCATAAATTCTCTTCTTAACCAATCATTTCTCTTTAAATGACAATATTTCCAATCTCTTAAAAGATTTACACACATATTGATATCTATCTGAACAAAGCCCCTTAAAAATATTATAAATTCTTCCTTTATATTCTCCATTTATAAAATATTTATTCTTTGAACACAGATATTCAACCAACTCAACTCCCTTAAAAATGACAACAAACTTGTTCTTAATAGATTATTTCCCTTAAAATATCACAAAATTTCCTCTTAACCAATCATTTCCCTTGAAATGACATTTTCATTCACTGTACCAACAATACACATATTTTTGGTAATAACCTACAAGGTAAAATTTCTTTAGAAATCTATATTTAACCGAATAAGATCTTTAAAAATTCATCATTCGAATCATATTTACTATATGTATTCAACCAATCAAATTCCCTTAAAATAAAAATCTTAATTTTACAAATAAAAATAAATTTTCTTTAAAGTATTACAAAATTGTTATCGATACCCAACATTTTCCGTCGAAAATCACCACAATCTGATTCTGGCAACAAATTCAATCAAATAAAAAATTCATCAAAAATGACTAAAATCGAATAAAGTCCATGTTTCCCACATAAATTTAATTTCACTAAATTAATTTAAAATCATAAAATATATATCATGTTGCTCAAATAATTAAAATTAATCAGTAAATCAAGTATAAATTCAATAAAAATTACCAGTCAACCCATAGATATAATTCAACGATTTTCATATGTATATTGTTAACCACACTGAGCATCCTCTTAAAAATCTCTACAATATACTACTTTTGTGATTGATATCCGCGAAATCAATAAATGGAAAATGATAATAATTATTCATCTCCTTTTTTACACTGTAAAATCAATTAAAATCTTAGGTTTCACTAAAATATTTTTAAAAATTAACTGATTTAATCAACTATTTAAATATAACATAAAATTAAAATATCATTTACTATTCAAAATCTATCAGTTAATTTGATTCTAATGCTTAAATAATTATCTTAAATAGATGTTTCATAAACATTTTGATCATAAATTTAACTTTTATTTAAAATAATCCTAAAATCAAGTCAAATCTAATAAATTATCAAGAAATTAAGTGTTTCTAAATTATAAATTTAACCTAATTTCTTCAATAATTTCTACAAAAACATAATCAAACCCTAAATCTATTAAAATTCAGAAGAAAACCATAAAATTCACAAAGATGATTAAAATTTACTAAAATAAATACCTCGTAAAACTAGATATCACATAAATTATCATAAAATTTCCCTAAAAGCTCTAATTGATTTACATAGCCTAAAATTATTTTATTTTTGTCGAGTACAACCTAATCTATTAAAAAATGTTATTTATTTAATTAAATTTTCATTGAAAATAACAAGTCAACAAATAGAATTTTAATTAGTAGAGATTATATTCTATAAAGAAAATTTTCAGTGAAGAAGCAATGTTGGTGAAAGAGTACATTAAGTGTCTAAAATCATTGAAATTACTGGGGGAAAAAGTGGGATAGTTAAAGATATCTACTAAATAGATGAAATATCAATTGATATATTAAAAACTTACAAGGATAATATACTTTGAATGGAGAAAATATACATCGAAGAGAAAAATATTCGTTGAAGAAAAAAAAACATTCATTGAATAAGGAAAGCAATAATTGAAGAGAGAAAATATTCAGTAAAGAGGAAAGCAATCATTAAAGTGAGAAAATATGAATTGAAGCTAAAAAATATTCAGTGAATCGAAAATTGCTTATAATAAATTAGATTGTAAATTTCTCAATGATGAGATGAAATATCAATTAAATATTGGGAAATACATTAAATAGAGTCTGTATTATTCACTGTTCAACAAATATACTTAAAAGATGAAAATATTCACTGAAAATGAATTGTACTATAAGAGTGGATGAATTAAAAATTCAATTAAAAATTATTAACAATTGAGTTGATTTCATCGGTCAATTATATTTAAATAGGGATATATATTTTTTGATGGACACTTATGGGCGGAGGAATAGTTATTAAAAACAATAAAACAATTACCTAACAATCTTATAAAATTTTAAAAAATGACCTAATACATTTTTCAATTATTTTACAACTTAGTTAATTTAATTAATTTTTTAATTGATAAGTACTATTTTCTTTACAATTTACTACCATGTTGAAGCTTTCTTTAAAAAATATTTTTTAAAGAACTAATAAATTTAATCAAATTTATTTAAAATGTACATCTTTCCCACTACTTTAATCAAATTCTATTCACCAGCTAACCACAATTTAATAAAAATAATTTCTACAAAGACTAATAGACAATCACATACATTTTTCCTATAAGTTTGGGTTTTCAGTAAGTGATATCAGTACACAAGAACCTATGTATGTATTGAAGCATGGTATCAGAAATTATAGTTATTTGATTATAGTAATGCTGTAGATATTAATTTTTTTTCTATCAGTTTTATTCAAACCTTTAGCATCTTTGAGTTAATAATTTAAAGAGTCGAATCATTTTCAATAAATATATGAAAATTTATTCCAAGTACAATGAAAGTAATATATGTTTCAAGAAATTAATTTAAGTATCTTTTTCTAATCAAGTTTCTTTTCACTAACAATTAGATTAACCACTACTTGTACTTACTAATTAATTTATCATTCAGTAAACAATAAGAGTTGGGGGTGAATAGAAAATCTATAAAAATAAATTTAAGTAATTATTTGATGAGTTAGCAATTAATTTATTTAGGGACGTGTGAAAAATAAATGAAAAGGTTGGCATTCATCTTTGAAAATAACGTTTAGTAATTGTTCATTGTTGGACGCAATTAAAAATATTACAAAAATGGTAGAAAAATTTCAATATTTTACAAAATAATTTCAATAAATCACATACAACACTGTAAAGAAATAAATTTTTATACAGAGAAAATACAACAATTGATTGAGCTTCAATGATTAATAGTTTCTTGATAGCAATCAGGTAACTAAACAACAAAACAATTTGGAGACATCAATGATCGATAAAAAAGTCGAGAAGTTAATAAAATTGTATTTCTTTTGATTGTTCAAATTTATATGTGCTTTTATTTAAAGATTTCTTGGTCAGTAAAAAATTTTTTGATATTCATTTGTTCAGTAACTAGTTATTGATAACATATTGTGAGTGTGTGAATAACCAAGTATTTTAAGGGGAAATGATTGAGAGAAAATTTGATTTTTTAAGTGGGTTAAGTTGGTTGAATATTGGTGTTCAAAGAGTAAATATTATTTAAATATGACATTTTAATAAATAAGTAAATTATTCAATGCTTAGTATGTATATAGAGAGTTGTACAGTACTCGGTTATTTGTATACAGTACCTAGTGATTGTTGTTCAGTTATTAATGGATTATTCAGTGTGTATCAGTATTCAGAAGTTGATACCAAGTAAATATAGCAATGGATTTGGTTTCAATGAATTTGATTAATTATCACCTGATAACGACAAGGTAACTAAGCAACCAAAAAATTTGGACACATCAATGATCGATAAAATAGTGAAAAAGTTAATAAAATTTCAACTTGTATTTCTTTTTGTTAACCTTTTATGTGATTTATTTCAAAATTAGTTGGTCAGTAACCGATCATTAATATTTATTGGTTCAGTAATTAGTTTTTGATATTGATTTGTTCAGTAACTAGTTATTGATAACATATTGTGAGTGTGTGAATAACCAAGTATTTTAAAGGGAAATGATTGAGAGAAAACTTTATTTTTTAAGTGGGTTGAGTTGATTCAATATCTGTGTTGAAAGAGTAAATATTATTTAAATATGACATTTTAATGAATAAGTAAATTATTCAATGCCTAATATGTATATAGAGAGCTGTACAGTACTCGGTTATTTGTATACAGTACCTAGTGAGTGTTGTTCAGTTATTAATGAATTATTCACTGTGTATGGGTTATCAATGTTCAGAAGTTGATACCAAGTAAGTTAACTTTTTATGTTTTCTGAAAGTATTATTATTATTATTATTATTATTATTATTATTATTATTTTATTAATATTATTATTTATTATTATTATTTTATTATTTTTTTTTAAGGATGGGTTGCTGCAGAGTGGAGGAGATGGGTTGCTCTTGCGAATGACTACTACCTACCTTAGGCAATACTATGTAACACTGAAACTCAAAAATTTAATTTAATAAATTCTTTGAAAAAGTTTTTGAAAAATTTCTTTGAAAATTTGATCGTTATCAACATGTATAAAAAAGTAATAGTAAAAATTATACTAAAAATTTGATTACATTAACAATTTTTTCAATTAAAACATGTGTAAAAATTACATTGTAAAATTATCCTAAAAATTTCATCTTTAAAAATTATATATAAAAAATTCATCGATAAAATTATACTAAAAATTCTATTTAAAAATCATGTATAAAAAAATTTCATTTTAAAATTATCCTAAAAATTTCTTCTTTAAAAATCATGTATAAAAAATTCCATTGTAAATTTATGTTAAAAATTTTATCATTTAAAAATATGTATAAAAATTGATCGATAAAACTATACTAAAAATTTTATTTAATAAATTTTATCATGCAATATTGTCGACTCTTTAACTTTAAAAATTCTTACCTTATGTAATTTGCCTACTATAACTGCTTTTAAAATTTTCAGCTTTAAAATTACTCTTATGTAACTTAACTGTTGACTCTATTTAATTTTAAAAAATTCTTACCTAACCTACCATACTTTACTCTAGGCACCTTAGATTACTTTAAGAACCTTAATTTACTTAAATTTATTCTAACGTACTTTAAATTACTCTGATGTACCTTAATTTACTTTATGAACCATAATTTACTTAAATGTACCCCAATGTACTTAAATTGACTTTCGACCCTTTAATTTACTTTAATTTACCTTAATGTACTCTAATGTATCTTAATTTACTAGAGGAACCTTAATTTACTCTAATATACTTAAATGTATTCTAATTTACTTTAATTTACTGTAATTTATCTAAATTTACTTTAATATACTCTAATGTATCTTAATTTACTTTAGACCCTTTAATTTACCTTAATTTACTTTAATATACTCTAATGTATTCTAATGTACTTAAATTTACTTTAGGTATTTTAAATTATTTTTATCTAGAGCCTAAATTTGCCTATGAAAATTGTGTGAACAAATATTTCAAGTGTTTTTTTTAACAAGCCTATAAAATACCCCTGTCAATTTTTTTTTATCATTAGGCGTTTCAAGCCATTTTTATTTTATGTAAATATTTACCTATAGAAAGTATTGAGACCAAATATTGCATTAGTTTTTATTACGAATTAAAAACATCCCTGACTATATCACATCTTAGGCGATTTGAGCCAATTTTAATTTATGCTTTTTTTATCGTTAGGCAATTCAAGCCAATTTATTTTAGTCTTTTCAAAAATACCCCCTGACTATAGTGTGATTAATAAAAATTTGTGAATGAAAATACCCTCTCTGACCATTTTAGGCGATTTAAGCCAATTTTAATTTTATTCTTTTTTTATCGTTAGGCAATTCAAGCCAATTTATTTTAGTCTTTTTCAAAAATACCCCCCTGACTATAGTTTGATTAAAAAAAAAATTTATTCAAAAAAATATTTCAATTTTATTTCAAAATTTCGCCAAAATTTGAATTTAAAAAAATGTTCCAAAAATTTGAATTCAAAAAAAAATCGCGCCAAAAACTCGAAAAAAATTTCGAAAAAAAATACACACAAAATTAATTAAGTTGATTACATCATTATGTAATCAAGATAATCCGAAATTTAATCTGTAATTAAACCCCCCCTCTCCTATGTTTTTTTTATGTAGCAGTGTGCTCCTAACTACCTACTAATATCAACAGAAAGTACAAACTCCATTTTCACTAAACATTTATTTTAAAAAATAAACATTTAATTATTCGAATCAAAAAAAGCGCAATTGAGTAGGATAAACAACAACACATAATTTTCGAGTAATTTCGAAGAAAAAAAACAAACCATAAGCAAAACATACAAAGCGCACACAGACACGAGAAAAATTCTTTTTAACCGAAAACAATCATACCAACGACAACATATTTAACCTATTAGCTTCATGATCTCGAAGGTCCTGAAATTTAAGTGTTATGTTTAATTCAAATTTTTTTAATTGTTTTACTATGAATCAGATGTTTTATTGATATTGCATTAACTTATATATGAACGATTTCCACGCACATTTTTAATGCTGTAAAACAAACTGCCTACATGATTTTCCAATTTTTGCTGGTTTTTTTCTATTGTCAGATTTTAATTTTTCTTATTATTAAAACTTTGAATTGAATTTAAAGTTTTGTTCGGCTATAACTTATAGCCTATAAGCCACAGTTTAAACAAAAGTATGTTTTCTAATTTTTTGTTCATTAAAACAAAATAATCAATGTACGTCGAAAACGGTCAATGTGGCTGTCACAACACGTACCGCAAGCGAATATTAAAAATCAACTAAAAAATCAATTAAAACAAATTAAAAAATAACAAAAATAATTAATACAAATAAAAAAAAATCACAATTAAAGACTAAAGATGCAGACTAAGACACCAAATAAAACATAAATCGGATTAAATCGAAACAATACTTTTTGTTTCTCTTAATTTTAATAACTAATGAATTAGCCCAAATCTTCCAAATTATCATTTAACTTAACCATGTAAAATTTTGCTTACAATATGAATTAACCAGATGATGCCCTCAAATTATAGGATTCCCAAGGTGCCTAGTCCTCAATAAAAAGTGTTGACATTTGCATCCTGCTGCAACTAATTTGAAAAAGAACTACATCGTTTCAAAACCAAATACTAACCTCTGAATGGGACATAGTTTGCTCCAAGAAAGTCAGGTGCTTCGCAAGCTCATCGAATGGCTAGATAGAGCAAAGGCCGACCTCATCTCGAAGAGTCGTGCTCAGAGGCTAGTGATCACGGAACATACCTCAAAAACTAAACATCACTCCGCCATATCCCAGACGAGTCTCTCGACTTGGTTCGTAATCTTATCAATCCATCTCACTCCTGATGAATCTCCCAAACTGATCGCAAAAACTATTAGAATAGCCAATCGATACCATCCAAGCAATTTTTCTATTGACAACTACATCGTCAACCGGAGTTATTCAGGAAGACAATATCATGAAGCATCAAAAATTGACAGGGAACAGTTGCCTCTACCATTCTCCTTAAACTACAGATGCCCGTCGAAACCCAGTCAGCAGTTAATCCCACAATCAAGTGGATGGATAAATTCGGTCATAAAGTGACTCAATGTCCAAATTTCAGCCACAGAATAACAATGAAAGCAGAGGTTATAATAATTATGCTATTAAAAATAATTTCAGCAATACTAATGTTTTTAACATCAACTATGCTGTAATACGTGCCAAATGAAAGGAAATTTGGAAAATGAATGCTATAAAAATCAGGAATGTCAGAGATGCCGAAAGAAAGGTCATGTGGAAAGATTTTGTGGCAAAATAAGAGAAGCATGCTGTAATTGTCAACAATCTGAGCATCTTGCTCAGGACTATGGGAACAGATTTGAACAATCTCAAAATCAAACAAGACAAAAAAACCAAGGCCAAAAGCATCGATATAACAAATGACGTTAGACAATCAACATCATCCGAGAAACAATATGCTGAGAAAAATAGAACAACCAATAAACCAACAGACAAAAGAAAATCAGCTAAACCAAAATGCGGATTGGCAAAGATTACAGACAGAAGAAGCATACAAGTTTCAAGAAATATGAAAGTTAAAATATTTGAAACTGAAATATTAAAAATTCAATACTGTAGAAACAATAGCAAAATCAACGAAAATAGATTGAAACAAAAATTGCCGTAAAAATTTATAGATAACGAGCTTAGTAAATAACTGAAAAATGAAAACGAAAACCAAGAAGAAGAAGAAGGCAATATCTCAAATACAATATCGGAATGAAACAATATGATGCAAGAAAAAACAGGCGAATATGAAAATTATAGGCGATAAAAAATGTAAATTTGAGTAGACTCTGGAGGAAGGATTTACATATTATTGAGACACAACAAAGGTAGCCAAGCAAAATTGATATTGTGGATTTATGGTTCGATAACCTTTACCCCAGATGTAACCATTTCTTGCCCCTAACGGTTACCCGTCGCTAGGCAACGTTGGTGATGCAAAAATTGTTTCGAGGTCGCCAAAGGTGTGCGCCACATAAGAACTACTCTGGCTCGACCTCAAACTTGGGCCATCGCACTACCGTTAGAAGCCTGCGTAAGCTTTATTCATTCTGGTCCCATTATTGTATATTCGATCTTGTTCAGTCTATGATTCTTTGGCTCTTACTCATTTTCTAGTTCGTCTGACGTCGTACTTATTAGGTAAACCAATGGAACAAAAGAAAACATTTATTTAATGATAATAAACACATTTTATTCGGGTGTAGAGCGGCACGACGCTTGGCTCGCTCATTCTTCTTGGACGATGTCTGTTTGGTTTTGGGATGGTCTTCGGAGTAACCACCCAGTAAGCTAGCTGGGCGGGAGCGAAAACGAGGGGGTACGTCACCGCCGCGCCCTCTTGACAGGCCGACACTGCCATCTCCAGGCATTTTATCTGTGTTTTCAGGTTCTGGTTGAGCTGTTTCTCCTCAGCCCAACCATTCTGTGCCGCTGTCATTTTCTGGTAGAGCGTTTTACCCTCTTCGGCTCTACCCAGGTAGCTTTGATTTGTTGCACTTCCCTCGTTAACTGCAGAATCTGTTCATACAATATTTTATTTGCGTTACGCGCGTTGTCCAATTCGCGCTGTAGGATTCGGCTTGGTTCCATGTCTACAAAAATGCAATTATTAGGCCACACAATTCCACAATTTTATTTAACAAAAAATCCTTTAACCGTAGAATTTTATAGATATAATAGTTAAAAATTTTTTTGATCGGAAAAGAAAACTCATAACTAAACTAAGATATTTTATTTTTAACAACTAGTTACAATGTGGTTCACGATGATGTTTATAGTCATCCCGCCTTGGAGCCGTCCGAGCATAAGGTGGTCGCGGTGTTCCTCGGTTTGCTCTCTCTCCATTCTCATGTCACGGGAAGGATTCTCCGTGGAACCACTACATTGATGGCCGTGGATCTAGCGTTCAATCTGCTATTGTCGAGGTTAAACGATGTGTTGTCCGGAGGAGTGTATCCACCCGTACTGGCAATTCTTCCTGCTGCTATATCGTCGTTGACATTGGCTAAATAACGTCTGGCTCTCCCCACCTGAGCGTTGGTTTTCTGCTGATGTTCCTCAAGGCGAGCGAGGAGGAACTCAGCTTGCCCCCGGATTTCTCGTGCCGAGTTGCGTCCTGTTTCCCGTTTTAATAGCAACAAACGGGAGCTCGACCTCCTCAGACTGCTGTTGGGTACCGAATCTTGATTCCTTCACCTGGGTAACGGTGAATCCTGCATCCCACATGGCTTGACGGCATTGATTTGCCGCATGTGCGGGAAGCGTACCGTGATCCGGGATGCATCGATCCACGGATCATCTAAATGGAGAAAATTTCAATAATTAATCGGATCAATTTTTCCATTTATTTCAGGGCGCTACTTGGTCATGTGTCGACGAAAATGGTTGTGGTGTAACTCATTAGTTGATTATCGCATGTGATTTTTTCTAACTTTTTATGGTGGTTACTCACTACTTGAGTAGTCAAGTCGATGCTTTGAGTTTATCTTTCTCAACTTCCATTTAAATCATTTTATTTGCGAACTTTAGTCATTCATGATTCGTCTGCCCTTCCTTTATGCCAGGCGTGTTGGGTTGGTCGTGGATCTAGAAGCAACTTTCTCCTAAGACGTGTAACTATAGTATTGTATTCAAGATAATAATGAGCATGGCTCTGGAACGGGTTACTCCTTAACCCAGCGTTTCCCAAAGTGGGTTCCGCGAACTTTTTGTAAATATATTTCCAAAAAATCTTTATAAATAATTTTCGATTCCATACGAATCCAATTTAAAATTCTTTTCGATTCCATTTTGATATTGCTTTTACCATTTTCTACTACATATTTGTGCGAAACTGGATTTTCTTATTATACTTCGACGAAAACGAAATATCGCAATAGATTAAATTGTTCGGCAGACATGCGCATACAACTATCAGCAATAACACCAAATATAAGCAGGATTTGCCAGGAAAAGAAGCAACAACACTGTCCACACTAATAACTTACTCATTGATAAGTTTATTTTATTTTTGATATGTGATTGATCAACATCAAATGAATTTATTAATTTAATTTTTTTATTATTGTTTTTTGTTTTAATAAATACTATAATTTTCTATAATAATATATAGCTCATATTAATATTTAAAATTAAAATTCGAATATATTAGTATATAAGGTTCCGTCAAAAATTTGAAATCAAAAAGGGTGCCGCGGTGAAAAAACTTTGGGAAACGCTGCCTTAACCAATTTGTATCCCTAGGAAACGTTCGTCGAACAAACGTCATAATGGTGATTACAATTGCCTCGTCCAACGGTAATGAGAAGGGAATTCGAGATTTGTCGATTCAAATAACAATTAAATAACCAAAAATTATTTATTCTAATGAAATAAATTATTCAAATTCCTTTAACTTACACTACGTAGATGAAAATGGCCTTTATTTAAATTATTTAAATTAATTATCTATTCAAATAGAGCATTCCAATGAAATAATCCTTACATTTCGTTTTACTACACAACCGTGCGGATAAAGTAAATAAAAATCGGCGGTTTCTTCTTTTATGTCACACTAATAAAAATGACCTTTTATCTAAACTTAATTATTTATAAAATTGACATTTTTTAGATATGAAAGTTAACCATGCATATAAACAGACATTTTATTTAAATATACAACTTAACTATACTTGTAAATAGAAATTTTATTAAATAAAATTAACCATACGTGTAAGTAGACATTTTATTCAAATATTAGAATTAATCATACTTGTAAATAGGAACTTTATTAAATATTAATATTAACCATACATGTAAATAGACATTTATTCAAATATTAGAATTAATCATACTTGTAAATAGGAACTCGATTTAAATATTAAAATTAACCATACATGTAACCAAAACCTGACTGTAAATCTCTCATTGACGTGGCTATCTCATTAACATTGGTCATGCTGAATTGTTCTTTAAGTTTAAAGTTGGGTATACTAATTGTATTGTCTCTCGAATTGCCATCTCATCACAAGCTGGTCAGGGCGATGCCGCGTTTTGGGTTAATAATATTGTAAACACGGGATGTGATTGATATCGTAAATGTCGGCATCATAACGGGTCGGATTGACAACACTATACAGTATTACGTAAAATTTTATCAATACTCGACGTTTCATCCGAATTAGGTAAAGCATAAAAATTTAGTCTCATGGATGTTTCCTCACTATGGTCGACAAGAATGATGAGTAAAATAATGTCGGACAAATAAATCTTTTTTATTATAAACGAGGAAGGTATGTTCTCGAATTTGGGATGCTCGTCTTGACTTGGAATTCACGTATTACGTTGCGTCTAAGTCTCAAATTTTTCGTCAAGGTATGAAAGTAAGAAATGAAGCTTATCCTTCGATTATTAAATTTTGGTTCCATCGTTATCTCGTCCTCTTGAAACCTGACCGGAGAGTCATCGTTTGAACGTTTGGAATTGTAAGTCATATTTGCAAAAGAAAACAAATGATGGAATCAATTCATTCAGTGAAATTTATACTTGTCGGTGTGCGCGCTTCGGGGTAGAAAAGAAAATTTTTGTGGCTTGTCCGTGTACAGATCTTTGCTTTGTCAGCGGGTTTATATTGATAGAGTGTGCGGTAGGAATTTCCTGAACTTTGATCGATCGATAATTCTATTAAATGTCAGATCGAATTGTGAAGTGATATTTCATGTTAATCGGTTTGTTCAGGGAGAGTAATTTTACTATTTAATAGCGATGATCTGGATTTTTCTTAAATACGTGGCTCTATAGTTTATTATCGGGATGATGAAAAATCACATCGGTTTCCGTGGAGTTCTACGCGTAATTTATATTTATCCTGTTTATTATCATTAGTATTAATTTTTGCTCTCCTCTTTCTAGGTGAGAGACATTCTGGATTCGGTTCTCGGTTTAGATGAAAACAGGACAAAAACAAGTGGCTCGCGTATTTTCGTTGGTTTCATTTTGGGTCAGTTAGCGAATCGTGATTATTATTATTCGTGCACTACTGTACCTTCGTTGGGTTATTAATTCAAGTTTGTGATGTCCCAAAGTTACTAAATATATTATGTGTTCGTGGCATCTCGATTTTATTAAATATATTACGTTGTTCGTTAATGATTTTTGGATTCATGTAGTTATGCCGTATATCACTAGCTCGACGTATTTGACTCAAATTTGTCAAACGCAAATTGTTCGCGATTATAATTGCCAAGTTGTTTTTCCTTTAATGCCAGAGTGAAAATAATTACTCCAAATTAAGTAAAATTTTTAATTATGCGTTTGTCTAGTTGGATTTTTATAACTTGGTTAATTAGCTTATGGGCGGGAAGTTCGTAAAGGTATGGACTATTTTTATTGAGTTATTAAGGGTGGGTCTGATGTGTGATTGCTCAATGGTTTGACTGGTTTAGGGTGAACAAAACGGATATTTAAAAGATTTTTGGGTGTTATCAAGTTTATAAACGTTTGATATTAGGGTCCTAGAGATTCGGCTTACTGTACAAATTTGAAATCTTTAACTCTATCCACTTCGATCCTATTATTAGCGTTTAAATCTTGGTCAGTTTAAATTATTGGGGAATTGAAATTTCACTCACTCGCAAAGTTTCTTATTCTTAATTTACTGGTTATAATCTCATTGACGTAACACTCGTATCGAAATTAAGTAATGTATGAATGTTATGAATTTGGTATCTTCAAATTAATAAATCATAAATCATAGCAACGATTTTTTTTGACATCGAATTCCTCGTCGCCTTCCCTTAATTGGTCCTAGGAGAATCTATGTTAATATTACAAAGTTATGAGTGCCCACTGGACTACTCAGTGTTTTGATTTTAAGCCGTTTGTTGTGGTAAATTTAGGTCGAATTTATAGGATCTGAGTGATGACGGAATAACCAAAAGACTATTCCCCTTTCAATTCATTTCCTCTATACGGAATAGAAAATTTACGTTTCAGCTACTGTGTTCTCACACCATAGCCTTCACGGGCACGAATCATTGGCGGACTTACACCGCACTTACACGATTCGATATGGGTATGTTTAGTTTACTCTCTTGCGGTGATGTGTCGGCTGTGGGCCGGAAAAATTTCGACAGTAGTTCATCTATGAAAATCTTTATTGAATATAATATACATCATGGTTAACATTTATCGTTTCATTTTTCACATTCAAACCTTTCCCCACGCCGACACCTCAAACAGAGCTCATATGAGGTTGTTTGGGTCCGACGTGGAGAAAGTTTCCAAAAACATCTTTTCACTCACATCGAAAATTGTCGTTCTTTCGAGAGTTACTTCGAGGTTCAAAATTGCTTCAAGTAAAAACTGATTAGTCAGAGTAAAACTAATTTCAGAAAAACTGATTAAGAACTGGTTAAAATTATGTGAAAACGAATCGGTATATATATACCTAATCGTACGACCCTAAACTTGCGTGTTAAATTTGATGTAGTAAAAACAAAATTTGACCTTGTGATTTTCTAGTATATTCTAATCTTAATTTTTATTATTTTTGTAATTTAATTTGACAATTTTATTTTAATTTTTTCATTGAATAGTTTCCAATTCAAATTATTTAATTTTTGTTCCATTTTTATGATTTTCGAATTTTTTGATAAATTGTCAAATTCCGGTCAAATTTTCATGTTCTCGTGTTATTTTTATGTTTATTTCGTGCGGATCTTGTTGCACTTTGCTATTATTTTATTTTACTTTTGTTATCTTGATTTTATATTTAATTGTTCTCTTTCTCATATTTTAGCATGGTTAGTTGGTGTTTTATGGGTCCAATTTTAAATCTGCATGTTGTATTTGCGTGTGTATTACCGATTCATTTAAACAAACTCGTGTCTTGGCCCAAAAATATGATGAATAAAGTCAAAATTGAGAAAGCGAGAAAATATTGCAAATTCTTATTAATAGAGAATGGATTACCCAGAGAAAATCGAATTAATCAAGCCAAAGTACCACCATTTGTCAGAATAATGTAAAATACCCCAACAACCATTTAATCAGTATTTACAGCAGAAATCGTATGGAATCAATCTAAAACCCCAATGAACCTCTACCAGAACATTTATGTGACATAACAATATGAATAACACATCGAGCCATAACAAAAGGCCGACGAATGGTGAATAATCTTGATTATGCTGAACAATATAAAACAATATTATGATTTATAACTATCCCATTTGTGCTATCGAAATTTATTTAATTCCTTTTATTTTTTTATGGGCATGAATATGAGTATATGTATAAGCCACGACTGTAATCGTGGATAAAACTTTAAATTTTTATCTTTACCTTGAGTTATCTTTGAAATTGCAGGCCACAATTTAAACTGGACCCGGAGTGTTTTATGTTGGGCAAAAATTAAGGTTTTGAGAATTTTGTTTATCTGAGATGACTTTTAATAAAATTTGGTTTCGGAAAATTCAAATGGATGAAAATTTACCAAATATCGTTTATTTAGCGGTAAACAAAACAGAAAATAATAAAAAAGTATAATAAGATACAAAAAGATATAAAAATGATTAAAAACATTAAAAAGAATTGAAAAAAACAAACAAAATCATCTCATTTCATCAAATCAGCTCCAGAATTAAGTTTAAAATAAAAAAGAATCATGAAAATCTGACAAATAGGCGAAAAATGATGAAATATGTAAAAAACTTGTAGGTACTTTGTTTTACCGCATAAAAAATGCCTAAAATTCGATCCTATATAAGTTGATGTCAAATCGACAAAATTTTAACATTTGAATTGAAAATTTTTCACAAGAAAAGAAAAAGAATTTGATTTTATTAATATTTGATTATGTTGGGCCAGTACAAGATTTTGTTTAAATGGATTGGAAACAGCACGCAAACATAACATGCAAAATTTTAAATCGGACCCATGAACATCAAGTAACCACCTAAAATGCGAGAAAAACACATAATTTAACATACAAAATAGAAAACATAAAATTAAATTAAAATATTAACAAAGGCACCAAGATATGCACGAATTGACACAGAAATAACACAATAACAAAAGATTTGACCGAAAAAGTGACAATTTACGAAAAATTAAAGAGCTCATGAATAAATCGAACAAAATAAAATAATTTTAATCAGAAATGATTGAAATTAAAAATTAATGAGTAAATTGTAAAAGAAATCGAAAAACTAATAAAAAATTAGAAATAAATTAAACACATAATGGCAAGGTCAAATTTTGTTTTAACGCATAAAAATTAACACGCAAGTTAGGGTCACAGAACAGGTATAAATACCAATCCATTTTCACAAAGTTAGAATGCTTTTTCACTCAGTGAATAATTACTATTCCGAAGAACTTTTCAATTAGAGGAACAACTCTCGGTAACTTTTTCCACATCACGAACCCAGTATCTTACAGGTAAGCTCTACTGACTCGTGCATGTGGGAATTATTTGCCACCTGATTGTGTATGAATGCGATGAATCAATGGTCAACTATGCTTTTACTGAAATGCACTAATATATGTTTCGAAAATGAATTCTTTTTAATGAGTCGAAATTTTTCTGGCCCACAGCCACACATTACACAAGAAAGTAAAATCAAAACACAACTAGTCAGACTGTGTAAGTGCGGTTTCTCCGCCTATAGTGTGTGCCCGTGAGAGCTCTGTCGTGCGTAACGACGGATCTCGAACGTAAATATTCTATCCGTTATAGGGGCGGTGGGAAGATTGAGAACTAGTCTTTTGGCTGGCTCCCTTTTACCCATCTCCCGTAAAATCGACCTAAAATATCTAATTACAAATCGACTAAAATGATAACACCGAGTAGTCCAGTGGGCACTCGTAAAATCTAATATAAAACAAGAACCTTAGGACTAAATTGAGGCTCGGGTAGTGGGGACTTGAAACCAATGCGATGCAAACAAATTTACTAACTAAATTGTGATTAATTTGATCTAAAGTAATTGAAGCTATGACTTAAAAACTCGACGCGACTTAAATAAATTAATAAATTGATTGAACCAAAACCGAACTTGTGACTAAAATATAAAAGAATAAATTTTAGTAAAGCAACTAAGATGTAACTGATGAGTAAATAAAATCAATCTATAGCTAAACCACCTAGGCAATAAAAGAAAGAAAATTTTTAAGAGTAATCCGTGATTGAATTATCCTCTGATTAGATCTAAACTAATAAATTTCATGATTAGGAAACCGACAAATAAAGTAAGGAAACAGAACTTTACTAAAATGATGGACAATTAAATTGTAGATGATAAGGCGGAAGTAACTGATTCCGATAAAAGAATAACTACTAGATCAACTAACATTTCGGAAAAATGAATTGTGAATCAAAGCAGCCATCATTGACGAATAATGAACCAAAAATTAACAATTAAACTTAGTTCCTTTAACTAATTGAAGGATAAAGATGTAATTAACGGATCAAAGGATAATTCAATGATTTGAAATAATACTAATGCATTATAGTTAATAAATAAAAGGCAACAAAAGATAATAATATTAAACCGAACCTGACGTAAATAAATAACCTAATAAGAATGATTCATAAAAAAGTAGTAAACTAATAGTAATAAATATCGTAATACGGTTCGTGATTAAATAGCTCAACCTTCATAAAATAGTTCGTAATAATTCAAACACTATAAATTTCCCACGGATAGCCTTAAAACTTTAGATCCGAATAATATCTAACGAGACACCCTGAAATTGATAGAAATAATGAAATGAAAACTCCCGACTAAATTAGCGAACAATATAATTTAACATCACAACGCAATGAAACAGTAGATCATATATAGAGCAAAGATTTAGGCTCCACCACAACCCTAGCATACTCTTCATCGAATCGCAGTCATTGAGTATCTCACCTAGTAGTCTTCTCCATGACAAGCACGTACCATTGAACATTTTCGAAGACAGCATAATCCGGAGTAAATCATAATAGAGTGAATTCCTAGTTAGCCGGCGTTGAATAAGAGCAATAATTCAGAGAGAGAACATCCTAGAAATACACTTACCGAATTAACAATAAAATTGGCCACGTAATAATCCACGAAACAAATAGAGAGCAAATTCGATCGCAACGGTAAATATAAATAGGTAAACTACAGACAGTTTGTGACAGAGTAAACAGACTACATTCCAACGCTGACGATGGGTCAATGACATTGACCAAATAAGATCATGACGCCGAAGAAACATCTGCCGCGAATCAAAGTTCATTTATTGATCGGCAGAATGATAAAGACGATAAGGTGATCGGTGACAATGGACTTTCACTACCAAAAATTTAATGAATAACAAATAACAATCGACATAAACAATAAATTCGCAAATAACCGAAAAAAATATAATAACGTTAAAACACAAGAAAGGTAAATTAAATGTCAGTTCACCCACGCCACCACGTCCTAGCAAATAGATTTATGACTATAAAAGGACTAACAAAAATTCACCATTCATACCACACAAATCTCGATGGATCGTAAATTAGCAAGTACCGATCGTGGATGCAATCGAACCAGAGATCCTCTACAGGGACGAATCTCGAGGAACGATACTCGAATGCCTAGCGGGGAGAGACAACCAGGTACTTCCGTACATTACAATTTTTTTTGCCTTTAACTAAAATTGACCCTTACAAACGCACTATTGAAGTAGAATAAGTTACTAATACCCATAGTTTTCACGAACAGACACTTTGTAAAATTGAATTGTAATTAAATCTATTATGCATTCAGATCTCAGAAACCCATATGGTAGTTGGAACGATAACTCCCGAGTAACTCTCCAGATTCCGAGCGCTTCCGCCGCTCGATACCGCCAAGTGCTGTGGGATAATGGATAAAGGTAAAACGTTTTTTGACTAAACCTTGATCAAACAGAGGGCTAACACAAACTAATTGAGACGCATGAGAAATATCCATTAATGTACCGGGAAAATAATTAAGAGAGAGGATCGATAGAATTAAATTAAGGTTGCAGATGACCAATCATTAAACGTTTTAATTTTAGAAATGGAAGCCACGAGAATAATACATCGAGAATTAAAAGAACTCAGACGAGAAAACCAGCACCTACACCGTCAACTCCTACAACAGAGTCGAGAGATGCAACAGTTGAAAGCCACTTGGGCCGAACCAGCAAAGATGAAAGCGTTATACCAGCGCCTTACTACAGCACAACAGGGCTGGAAAGAGGAAAGAGTGTTAAACCAGGCACAGCGAACACAAATCAAAGGATTGGAGGTCGTCCTGTCGGCGTGCCATGAGGGAAGTGCAGTGACTTACCCTCTGGTAGTCGCTCCGGCTCAATTGGCCTATCGCGACCAAGAAAAATCCCAGTCGACCAACATGAAACCTCGATTTCACGCTCGATCAGGTCGAATCGAACGGCTGTGACGACGTGCCCAAGGAGTGGGCAAATGAAATAACAAACCCATGACGGCTGATTCATTTGATAATAAATAAAATTGTTTAGCTTATTATGTTACTATTTATAAGCAAATATAGAGACAAGATATATTAAAAGGAAAGTAATAAAGGGACCTGATACAGAAGACGGACATAGGCCTTCTAACGGCAGTCCGCTGAACCCGACATAGGACTAACCCTTAGCAGTTCTGATATCGGAACTCACCTTTGGAGGTCCTGTGACAAAATTGGTTACAGTACCAACGTTGCCTAGCAACGGGTAACCATTGGCGGGCGCAAAACTATTTTTGTATGTCTGGGGTAAAGGTCATCCACACCACCAACCCACACAATTATTATTTGTTGTCAGTAAATTTTTAATATTTGAACTAATTTCTTGTACTCGCATCTGGTGGGAATCCCTTGAAAATGGTCTCAAAAATCTTATATCTTTTACACATCAGGTGCCCAGCAGTTGTATGTTTGGGTTACAAGGTCTTGGACCCTAACCCACCAAATTTTTGAAAAAGCTTGTTTTCATTAGCATTACTGGTGGGTTACAGGGTTTCAAATCTTGCTTATCCTCCTGGTGACCCTAGTAACGCCATACAAAATGATACTGATCGCCACTTGGCACCCGTTGCTAAGCAACGTTGGTAATGTGTTCAAGTGGTGGATTGTCCGCAGAAATTGAGTACCATTGGCTAGTACTATAGTTGCTCGGACAACCCTCGGGTTCACGAGCTGTCGATAGAAGACCTATGCTCGCTTTGCTCTGTCCCTCATAATTATTCACGATTAGTGCTTAACCGACTGTGGAACGAATTGGCGGTGTTGATATACGGTTATATTAAAATAATAATTCAACTACATTTAAAACTATTTTATTCGATTCAGACACATGTACAACCGTTACTACTGGACGTGTTGGAGTTGTGTGGCGCGACGTCGGGCACGTTCCTTACGTCCCGGTCGACGATAGCTGGGGGTGATGGGTTGTTCTGCTGACTTGGTAGTTGTCTGCGGCATTTGAGTTGGGGCGAAGATGAGCGGGTAAGTTACCGCTTCACCTTCCCGGCATACCGCTAGGGCGACTTCGAGTCCCCGAACCTGCGTACGCAGACTCCGATTGAGCTGGCGTTCTTCGGCCCAGCCTTTTTGAGCTGCGGTGAGTCGTTGATAAAGTATCTTCGTCCGTTTAGAGTCTAAACAAGTCGCTTTGACCTGCTGCATCTCGCGAGTTAATTGCAGGACCTGACTAAGTAACTCTGCATTCGTCTGCCTCGCGCGGTCTAGTTCCGTCTGTAGGATCCGTAGAGAGGACATCACTGTAATTAAAGGGGTTGTTACACTTCAATTTATGATTAGTCTAATTTTTTCTTTTTTAATTTTTTCAAACAAATTGAAAGTTCATTTTCAGTTATATGAGAAGAAAACACACGCAGTTCTAATTATTATCACATCACTACATCAATTTGTCCGTTATTTCAATTGTCCGGGCAGTACCGCTCCAGGCTTCTTTTGAGGGCTTCCACCGTGTAGGGTCGCCTAGTGTCTCGAACCGGACGAGGTGGATGGGCGACGGCGATCCGCCCGGCAAGGATGTCGTCCATCACGTTGGCAAGGTACATCCTTGCCTTGACTACTTGCAAGTCCACCCGCTCCTGCACCCGCTCCCACTGGGTGAGGAGGTCCTGCGCGTTAGAAAATATCTCGGCAGCTGGGTACTGTTGTCTATTGAGTCCCTCAGGGTCGTTAGTTGGATCCGGTGCCCTCCGAGTGGCAGGGTACGGCCATTGCCGACGAATTTTCCCGATCATTCCTGTTCTCCTGGGTGACTCCTTCCTGGATGGCGCGTCGGTCGATTGGGTGTCTGTCCATTCTAGAGACATGTTTGGCTGAAAACAATGTATTATGATCAATCACTGGCGTATGATGAACGAAAGAATAAAGCGGATTATCTAAATTGTGCGCGCGATTTATTATCTGACTCGCTAATGACTAAGTTATTGCTGTTGGGCTTTCGTATTGTTCAATATTATGTTGTTGAGACGAGTTGAAACTTGCGATCGGTCACGTACTGTTATTTGTCAATGTTGGGCGGAACTTACGGTAGATCTTGTCTATATTGGAATTATCATTAACATTAGGGTTAGGGCTACTTCTTAGTTCAACCCAAGCTTCATGGTTACGGAGGGGTTCCCATTTATTTGCCAACATTTCGTGTCCTCAAAGTATCTAAATTGGTCAATCTTGATTCATGTCTCCTATTTAGATGGGCTTGACCTGGGACCTTACAACATGCACCTCTCTTAATTAACTTTAAAATTTTTTAAAACAACTTTTCTTTTTGATTTCGTGAGTTATTCGATCAATTTCGGAATTTTTCTAATTTACATAAGTATGTCGATTCACGTGCATGTTTAATATGACGGAGATGCACATCCGCCCCGAGATAGTCTATGTTTAGATTTACGGCGTCTATTAGGTCTACTGTAATTCCGATTTCACCGATCTGACTAATCTGGCGATAATATTTTCGGTCTATGTTTATTGTTCACCGATAAACCGGCTATATTTTTCGTTCGGCAAATCGATTATTCGGTTTTATTTAATCAACTTACTGTCTAAAAATTTTCAATTGCGAAGCTCGATCAGATCAACTAGGGTAAGTTATCGTTTTAATCGATTTTTATACCTTCATCTGTTAGATTTTTAGTGTCACATACGCGCTTCTACTATGGATTTTGATGGACTATTTCCCGTATCGTTTGGATATTTTTATTTACCAGCTGTTGGAAGTTATTTTAGTTCACATCTACATTGGTTGATCGTAAGACAGATTTGCATTCTCCTGATCTATTGGTTGCAATATAAAGTTGTGTTCTTTCATTTTATTTGAGTATTGATCGACTTACTACCTACTGATATTCATTATGCTCAAGAAGCTACCCTTTCTGATCCAAAGGACATATGCAATTTAGTTAATAATTTCATTAAGATTCTAATAATTGAACAACCTTACCTTTTAATCGTTAATCTTAAAAGTGGTAATCAAAAGGATTAAATTAAAATTCAAGCAATGCTTTTGACAAGATCCGTTACAAAGGTTTACAGATTGGATTAAACTCAATGGATTTTGCACTAGGTTGAAAACACTTAAATTAAATCTATCTTAAAGAACTATATGATAGAAAAATAAAATTCACTAAAATAACATTTTGTTTTAAAAAAGTATGGTTAATCTCTCATAAGAAAATGATATCGAAAGAGATAAATAATTTGGAGTAAATCAAGAAATCCCAAGGGGGTGAGATAAACGAAAGTGAATTTACCGTAGAAGAATAGGATAAAATCTACTAGGATAAAGTAGGGGTTTTATCATCATATTGTCTAATTATTAACTTCATCAACACATCGGGAAAACAAACATACTTACGCACCATTCCTACTAAATTAGTTCACTAAAATATTTGATAATCCAAATTCAAAGTGGAGTTGTTAACGTCGTGGAATCTTTAAAACAGATGAATAGAATTTGTTGACAAATGAAGTTAGGGGTTTACATGAGTTGGATTATTATTATTATAGATGAATAAAAGTGTCAAAAAAATTAAAAAATCAAAACCAAAGCGTAAATTTTGTCAAAGTGTCTGGCCGATAGTAATGTCAAATTAAGAACTATTCACAATGCCGAAATCTTCAGACTGACAAAACTTTTTGATTACTAGTAATTAAAATAGATTTATATAGAACCTTAGATGTGTATGCCAGGGATTAAAACCGAACTTACAATATGCCCCTTCACGAGCTTTAGAGTAAGCCAGTCATTTGAATTCCTATATCATTTTAAATTGACATTGGAGGTTACGATCGCACTTTATGAATTGGTATAGAACATCCGGTACTCAGTAATTCCTCAAAAACTCGTACTTCTCCAGGTAAGTAGTGTTTTGTTTGCATTCAAAATCTCCAATATCGAAGCACGAATTTAAAGCAAACAGTTTTTCTTTTCATTTTGTGTATGCTTGTTAATCTTCTACCACATCGATCACTGTTGAATTTTCGGAAATTGAAGCTAGTGGAACCTCATTAGATTTCTTATTTACCAAATTATTTAAACAAATTAATCTAACAAAATTTAAGTTACCAATCTCGAGTCGTTTTCCATTTCTGAGAAACCCGCCGTGTCCATAAATTTTTGAACACTTCATCATCGTTCCAACCTCTCCTCGGGCACAATGCCAAATGGATTGTCAACCCATGTTTGACATTAGAATCTGAGAATTTTACTCGTCTTTCTAATTGCCTGCTTGCAAACATTAGTCTTTGCTGCTCAATATACATATATATATATATATATATATACTACATTGGTAACTGAGTAAATAAAGGCAGCATGCAACAATATATGTGTGAATGATATCCCGCGCCTCCATTTTGTATAATAACAGAAAACTATTTTCCTTTTGGACTCCATGATACACAAAATGCATTGGGCCTAGCATGCATTATAACTAATTCATTGGCTTTAACAGTAGTTTTGCTCACCTTTAGCTGGCATTCCACCCATTTGGTACAATTCCAACGTTGCTAAGAGACTGGTAAGCATTGATAACCACCATCATATATATGTAAATATGTGTGTATAAAGGCTTGACCTACATTTACATGTAAAAATTTATTTCTATAATACATGTATTGTCGTAAATTTTGAATTGATTTTGCTAAAATTTGAGAAAATTTGGTTTGACTTAGAAAAAGTTTTATAAATCGACCTACATAAAATTTTAAAAATTTGGATTTTATTTGTATAAAATTTAATAAATTTTGGCTTGACCTTACTAAAATTTAAGTAAATTTGGTTTGACCTACATAATTTTTGGTCGGCTGCCATTTATATTTCATACTCGTATAGTATATATTTATTTAATAAATAATTACCTAAAAAACGTAATACAATAGTTTTTATTTCTTACCATAAAAGTAATGTTAGAGTAAGAAAGCACACAAGGTTTACATTGAACGTGATTTTAACCGCATTCTTGGAGAAATACGAACGGAATCGTGGGTCAGCAGAAATTTTCATCTCGACAATTTCTATTATTTTCTAAAGGAAAATCTTGAAAAGTTTCAGATGCATATTTTTAACCATCTGCCAATGGAATTTTGAAAAAGTATTCATCAGCAAAACGACTTGTCTCATAATTTTATCAAATAATTTTGCAAAAAGAAAATTTCAAAGAATATTTTTATAGAAAAAAAAATTTAATTTCCAGCCAAATAAATTTTTTCTTGCACAATTTTGGACTTAAAAATCAACACTACAAATTCTCAAAGTAATTTTTTTTCTGTGGCAAGGAGGGATCTGACTATAGTCAAAATTTGCAATTTGCACTCATAAATCAATATTCACAAATTTTTGGTGAGACGAAAAATTTTTTTAACTAATTTCTGGTAGACAGGGTGGAAGAATTAGAAAGCTTATATCATACTACTTATCTCGTTCCAAACAGCAAATACCAAATCTATCTTATTGGTGATCTATCTTTTTTTAAATTCAAGTTTATGTTGTATTTCTAATTATTTTTTACCATTATTTATTACTCGTATTTTTCTGATATTTCTTCAACCTTTTTGTTGGTATTTTCTCTATTTCTATTTTTGTTTATGTAAGACAATTTTTGTTTGTTATTGTTCATCACAGTATTGATGATTTATGCTTTCCCATATTTCTAAAAAAACTAAATAAACAGTAAAAAATCTCATCTCGATATTTTGATTTATGACAGTTTTTATCATTGCTTAATAACAAAAGTTTTGCTTGCTCAAAAACTCCATGATTAATGACTATATTTTGGTATATTTTTATATTAGGCCCTATTGGTACCCGCGTTTTTCTCTCCTTATTTTAAATATCCACTTATCTCACCAATAATTATTTATTTCCAAATAACTCATTTTTAATTAATTAATTAATTTATAAATTTGTTGCTCTTAATCCGTCTCAACTATGTTGCAGCTGTTGAAGTATTCTATGCGACCAAACAAATGGGAGCATAAGCTTTTCCTCTCCCAATCACCTCTATTTTACCTATACAAAAAGCCAATGAAAATTTATTACAATTTTTTAAATAATTTTAAGATAAGTATAAAGAGTAAATATTTATATTTGTACATGATTTTCTACATTTTCAAGTATCTACCATTTTGCTTTCAATTACTCATTTGCGTCGTAACATTGCTACATCTTTTCAATCTCGCTCTTCGGTTTTTGAACCAAAGTGTGACATTTTCGGGAACTAATTTTCGAAAATGATTTTGTCGATAAGGACTCATATTCAAAATATTTGTATAATTTTCAATTTGTATTATATCCGGATACTTTTCCACTTGAAACCATTGCTCAAGTTTATTGACTTCGGTAGTAGGATCCAAAAATATTCTGGCTCGTCTTTTGCCCCCTCTAAATGTTAAAGATGATTTGCAAATTTTTGTGTCTTTAATTCGATAATTGTTATCTTCTAAAGAATCGATTTTGGTTCTGAAATCTGCTGAAAGAATCAAGAATTTCTAAAGAATACGAAAGGGAAAAAATCAAAATTACTCGGCATTGTTTCTGAATCCGTAAGCGGATTCGGAATGTCATCTTGATGTTCTGAATCCGAGTTTGCGCTTGTAGACTCTTTAATATCCGTTAAACTTCCCGATTCTTGTTGTAAAAATACATTTTCCATTGACGCTTCTGAATCGACAGATTTTCTAGTGGTGTACTCTGAATCACTAGTTGGATGATCTATACTTTCTTGCTTAAAATTTATATTATGATCGTTGGAGCTTTCTGGATTATCTTTGTGATCATATTCAGATGAAAGTAACATTCAATTAAGATATACCTATTGAACTTGGATCAGTGGATTTAGTCTGTGGCAACCTTGAACTTTTCAGCTCTCCGGTTGCAAAAGGACTAATCACGGTCATGCGTTTATAAGCTGCCCGAGCATTTTTGAACCTATCAATAATAGTAATTGGCAATAAATAATACATATGTACCAATATACTATATTCCTAGCATGAAGAATCCGTTTAGCTTTGCTGTGATTATTCTGATGCCGTCTATTTAATTCAATGGCATAGTGCTGGAATTTTTCCCTCGAAGGACGGGGATTTTCTTTGAACCATTCTTCTAGTTGTTTTAGGTCTTCCACGACAAACGTTACTCGATTTCGAACTTTTCTTTTCTCCGCTTTTTGACCTTCTTGAATCTGAGGTTGCCCGCAATCTAATGTTTTGAATTGATTGATGGGAAACGAAGAACTTGCTTCTGACGATGTTTTCTGGTCACTGAAAGGTTCATCTCCGAATCCATTTCTTGTTGATTCAATACAGCAATTCTAATAAAAAATAATTTATTTAATTTTAGAATTTAATTTTTTAATTTATGTTTTTATTTTCAAGAAAACCAAACAGAAAAATTCGAGTGATAAAAAGCAAATATTTGTTGAATATTTTATTTAATTAGGTTTTAAAAAATCATTTTTAGCTTTAACTCATTCTTTAAAAAATTGCCGATTCAGATTTTTCCAGTTTATGGAAAAAATTGCATTTTTGATATTTGCAGAAGACATATTCAGTTTTTTGATACCATTTTTCTATGATTTTGATAATTTTAAATGACCAAAAAATGAGTAAATTGTTGATTTTGATAATTTCAAGGAAATTTAAAACTAATTTTTAAGTATAAAATAAATTTAAAAAAATAAATAGTATTAAAATAAATAATATTTTTAAATTTAAATTTTTATTTAATTTTTCATTATTTTTTTTAATTGCCTAAGGATAACCATAAATTTCTGAGAAGTCCTTACAAAGTTAGTTTGAAACCAGGTCTGAGTATAACTAAATAAAAAAGGGGGTAAAAGTAAACAAAATTACATAGCGGCGAGAGATAAGAGGAATGAATGAAATTGGCGAAAATTGTAAAAATAGAAAACAAAAACAAAATTTGAATTATTTCAAGTGCCAGCAAATAACAACCTATGAAACTGAGAGATGTAAATGGGGAAATCAAAATAAAACCGAGAATAAAACCGAAAAGAAATGAGAAAAAGACAGAAGAAAAAGAAAAGGGGTTATAAAATAGGGGGTAAAAGTAAACAGAATTACATAGCGGCGAGAGATAAGAGGAATGAATGAAATTGACAAAAAATGTAAAAATAGAAAACAAAAACAAAATTTGAATTATTTCAAGTGCCACCAAATAACAACCTATGAAACTTAGAGATGTAAATGGGGAAATCAAAATAAAACCGAGAATAAAACCGAAAAGAAATGAGAAAAAGACAGAAGAAAAAGAAAGCAACAGAAATTATAGTAATACTTTGATAGATAGAAGTATATCGAGGAAGTTTGATTGAAGAAGCAGTTTGGCGATTATTAATTGAACTATTACTCAATGTCACAATAAGTCCTAAGTTTCGAGTCTTGAGTGGTGAATATTTGTGTAAATATTTTATAAGAAATCAAATCGGTTTAAAATCTGATGGAAAATAAATATTGATAATATGGAAAAATTTGTCCTTGTTGGTGATATTTCAAGACATGGTTTGAGTCAGATCAATAATTGTTATTTGACATTTCACAGACAACACTACCAAATAATACTAATTAATTGTAATTAGTTAAAGGTTCACTTAAGGTTTATATAATTATTTCTAAATTATTATAAAAAAATACAGAGATATTATTCCTCTGACCAGTGAGCAAAAAATAGTTAAAGTTAATATAAACATATAATATGTTTGAGTCGGAGTCAGATCTTAATCAATTCCTACCTTTAACTAAAGCTCAACATTTAAACATAAATTTTCTAAATACCTTTTTGAAAAATATTCTTTTTCAACATATATACAATTAAAGGAGAAATATAACCGAAAGAACAATAGAGATTTACCTAAGCCTAATACATATACACATAAAGAAGAATAAAGATTTGTATAAAACTTAAATTGAACTTTCGTTATTGTTTCTTTCTACTTTTTATCTTCTCATTTGATAAGAACCAACTTTAATCAAGCCTCGATTATGTTTATATTTTCTATAAAAAATCTGATTCATAATCAAATTTTGTAGAAAATATTATGTCACTTATAAAGAAATCAGAGGTGAAAAAAAAAGTCCTTTTAATATGTTCTTTATATTTATATTTTTTAAAAAATTAAAAGTTTTGGAAATTTTCTTGAGCAAAAAATATTAATTTCATAAAAAAATTATAAATCATGATATTTGTGCAAATCTCCTCAATATGATTTAAACAAATAATTTTATCCGAAATTCAAAAAAGAAATAAATTTACATTTTCTGATATTGGAAAAGAATTAGAATCCGATTTCATTTTCATCAGTGCTTCTTGTATTATTGAATCGCATGACTTGTCAATGGAAGATTGAGAAATGTCGAGATTAATTGAGTTCTTCTGTCTAAGGACTTCATTCAGACTGCTAGTCAATTTTTCGAAGGCTGCCGAGTTCACAGTAGAATCCAAAGAATGTTGAGAAAATAAATTGCTTTGAAGAGATTTAATTCCATTGAGAAACTGATTAATAGGAAATGACCGATACCAATTGTCAAATGAAAAGGTGTCGAGAAATGATAGCTGATAAACTTGATCCAAACTTTCGAGGTTTATAGAAGCACTTTGAAAGAGAAACTCATAAAATATAGTCTAAATGAAGATTAAATGTCATATTTATCAAAAAAATTTAAATTTCCATTACGCTGTTTGTTTTAAGAAGCGGACAGTTCATTTGTTTGAGTCGGTGGTATGCTCCTTCTGCCGTATACCTTTTGACCAGATCACCAATTATTGACCAAACCTCGACCGATGTAATTTCGTGACAAGTTTTTCTAATAAATAAAGGTACTTGTTAATTTATGGCGCAACAATTCGTTGTAGGATTTACATCAGCAGGAATTTATAACATTTTATACTTCATACCTCCCTTAAAAGTGAATTTATTGTTACAACCTTATACCTATAATCAAAATAAAAACAAATAAACATTTTGGGTTGTTACTATTAAAGTCTGTGATAATTCTGAAATAAGAAAAATCACAAAATAATAAGGTAAACGCCCTTTTGCTTAATGCTCCAAGATCAAGAAAAACTGATCTCTTTATTTATTTTTGAGGAAGACTTAATCTCATTATTTTTCCTTATTTAGCCACGTATTTTCCACGTGTCTATTAAATTATTTATTTATTTTATTTTTGATTTATTTTTTTCAACATCTTTTTTTGGAACTCTTCATTGATTTATATTAATTTATTTGTGTTCGTCTCATCATTTGCTATTCACATGTAAATGTTTTCCACGCAATATGTCAATTTTAATTTTTATCAATTTTTAAATTAATTTCAGAATTTTAGAATTTTCTATTTTTTTAATCTGTTCTCAGTACACTCACTCTAAACAAACCTTAACAAATATATATATTAGGTTTTTTGTCTAAATTTTAATAAAGTTATACGTACCCTGAAACATTTGTACACCTAGCTTGGGGAGGTACATATCACCAGTTAAAAATGTATGGTTTATGTTAGATGTATTACTTTTGGTATTAATAACGTCCATAAATAAATATTTATAAGATTCAAAACCCCAAATTTATTCTTATTATTTTAACAAAATTCTTGAGGAATTATATTAAACGCAAAGTGAATTTACATAAGAAATTTACATACACATCAATCCACTGCATACATTCATTTAATCCTTTATTTCAGGGCTTCTTAAACCATGGGTCGCGACCCCATTTGTTTTTTAACTTGTAAAATTATTGTTATAAAGATAAAATAACAATTATCGTAGATAAATATATCATAAAATATATCATATATTCAAGACAATTAAGACGGTCAGAATCCTCTTTTATTTTTGAAACTAATAAATACAATTTTATAAGTTTTTGTGCAATTTTTAATTTTAGATTTTTGTATGTTTCAAAACAAATTCTAAACTTATATATTTTCATATGTATATGTATATTGTTACCTAATAAATAAATCATCAAAAAATATTAATTTATTTTTCTTTTATATTTGTATGGGGTCGTCAAGAAACTCGCAATCATAAATGGGGTCGTGAATTACAAAAGTTTAAGAAGCTCTGCTTTATTTAATTATATTTGAGGTTAAATATTGTTTAGTTACTTATAAAAGTAAAAAACAAAAAAATAAGTGAAATTTCAAATTTAAATTGTCATTATTTATCAAATCATAAATTTTGTATATTTATAGGGCCCAACTACCAATAAATTTTTATAATAATTAACTATAATTTGGAAAAAGATTTAGTTTTTCAAAGAATTTTCTATCCCACTCAACGAACTATAGATGACCAAATTTTTGTCCTCCACAATGTAGAGTCTTTATAAATAACCGATACTTAAAAAATTGTGTTTTTCGAATTAGTTCTTAGTGGAGCGATGTAAAAAATTCTTTAAAAAATCTTATTAAAAACTAAATATTAAATTTTATTTATTTTTGAATAACTAAAAGCTGATCATATCAAAATTAAAAATAATTAAATATTAATTGCCAAAAACGTTATGCTGTTATTCCTGGACTAATGAATATAACTTACCTGGCAATGACATTCGCTATAATCATTTTTCTCAGTATTTCGAGCATTACGTGTATTCAAAATATAATATAAGACAAAAAGTGTTTCTTATTTAATATAAAAAATAAATTAGAAAACTTATAATAAGCCTTTGCTGCAAGTTTCAAGTATATGAAAACAAAAAATGAGAACTTTTATACTATGAAATAATTCACTTCAATCAGATTCAACGAGACTGAAGAGAACTATTTTGATTGTCGAAAATTCTCCTTTTTGGTGTCGAATAAATTTTAAACCTGCAGTAAAGGCATATAATAAATTTTACTAGAAATTATATATTTTACTAGAAAAACTTTACATAAATTAATAACAGGAAACTATCATTGTAAAAAAAACATAAAATAAATTTAATAAAAATTTTTAAAACTAATTTTAAGGAATTGATATAGTATATACAGGTAAACTTTGTTAAAAACGATATAAATATTGTGGAAACATTCGTATAACACGGGGTTTGTCCTTCATAAGACAGTTAATTTTATATATATATATATAACACACTCCAAATCAGAGGTTCTCAAATGCGGTCTTTGCGTAACCCCGGTGGTACTTTCAAAGGTCCTATGGAGTACTAGCAAAACTTTGCATAACGGTTGTTATACTTTACACTTCAAATAAACGTTTGAAATGGATTCATTGATGCAATAAGGATAAATTATGATAATTTTATTTCCAAAATGTATTAATGAAATGTTTAATTTCAAAGTCAAATTCTAATAAAAAGACACATAGAACTTTTTATTAAATGTTGTTTTCAAAGTAGAGTATGTTTCCAATTTTGTGTGGTTCCAAAGTTTTGATACGTTTGACTGTTATTTAATAAATACAGTTCATCCGAAACTAGGCTTCCGACAGCAGATAATGACAGGCGGTTTTATCATTATAGGGACATGTCCTTTCTTTGATTCTCGATATTTTAAATGAAATCCCATTTCTGGAACCTTCAATAACTTGGACTTAATGCTTAACAGCTTCTTTCTTTGAACTGTCAAACTCAATTTCCGTGTAAATATTCAACTATGAAATAGAATGACTGTGTTTTATTAAAGAAAACGTGAGACATTGAAGTCTTGCTAAGTGATTGCGGCTCATTTCGATCACTAAGTTCTTGAACTATTCCATTTTGTGAATAGGATCTGAATTCATAGATTTAACTTGAAATTTTCTTATTTTTATTTTATTAACAAATTTTATTTTTCACATAATGGTATAATTACATACTTTTATTACATTTGAATTTGATTTGATTTTATATATACCGTGTACATATACACTCACTTCTGTTTTATGCGATTTTTATAAGGATTTTCTATACAATTTTTTATGCAAATTTTCTCCCTTTTATTGCAGATATTTTGTATGGGGATCCCGTTGTTAATAGTTTTTATTTAAATTTTTCTCAGTTTGGTACAGAATTTTTAGCGAACACTATATGAAAAAAAATATTAGCGATTCCGTTAACCTGCCTTTTGAGGTTTAATATTGTCTAGTTACTTATAAAAGTAAAAAACAGAAAAATAAGTGACATTAATTGTAAATTTACATTGTTACAGTTTTGTATGAGAATTAAAATCTAATAGAAGGGGCTTGAGTTTTCCAGAGAAACTGCTTTGTCGTAATTCTTTTTATGAAAATTCTAGAGGGACGTGTATTTTGTAGAGCTGTGGAGTTTCTACAAAAAACAAGACTCCAACTCCAACTCCGATTCTCATATTTACCAACAGCACGACTTCACTCCGACTCAAAAAAGTTTAATTTTATCAAGTTGATTTCCTACCTTTTCAAATAGCTAAATTTTTCATGTTATAGGGATAAAAATAAAATAAGATTAAACTTTATTAATTATTTATTTGAATTTGTTCTTAAAAACCACATTGCTTCTATTAAATCTATATTTGTAGAAGCGCTAAAATCAGAATTGATAATTTTAAGAGCTTAAAATAACCTTTCTACGGGTACTTAGAAATATTGTAGTTGTTAACGCTCAATCTTTTAAGATTTCTGAATACCACGGTATTGTCATTTTAACATTTAAATTATAATTTCTGTCAATTTTTTCCACTATTTTCAATATCCATACTTTATAGACATTCATTTTTATGCAATTAAAATTTTTAAAATTTCGTAATAAAAAAATGCATTTCATAGAAAAAATGGTCGGAGTAGCTCATTTTTTACGACTCCGAGTCCGGCTCCAATTACGGACAAAACACCGCAACTCCATGACTCCAACTCCGACTCCACAGCCCTGGTATTTTGAGAATGTTACAATCTAACTGGATTGTAAGCGATCGCACAAAATTCGGAAAACCCATAACTTTTTTTTTGTCAACTTTTAGCAAAGCTCTAGATAACTGTAGAATCCAGTTTTCGTCACTTAGAAATATCTGATGACGGTTAGATACAAAAAGATATCTTTCTTGAGAACAACTGATTTTGCAGTTTATTATTTTTTTGGTATTAAATTATTTGATATTTTTTATATTCTTGTTATATTCTTGCAATATATAACAAGTATAGTGTTAATTATATTTTAATAAATGTTTTGAATAATAACGAGTTTCCTTAGTGGAATCTATTTAATTGGAGTCAAAATTGTGTTAGACATACAGCTCACACACGAACCTAACACTAATATATATATGTGTGTGTCTTATTTAATATCCCAAGATTTGTCTAATGTACAAATATGCACACACACACATTTATTATAGTTCAGTTTTTTTATTTATTATTTAAGATGCAATTATTTAGGTTCTATTTATTGTTATTTGTTGAAGGACGATAGAATGATACCTTGTTACACGAATTTTAAAAGTCATTCATCCATTTTTATAACTTTTTAAATTATTTTGTTTTCCTTCATTACACAAATTTGATCTCAAAAATGGTTCTCTGAAAAAATTTTTTGAAAGTATAACTTTGATGTCATTATTTTCTTATTTGACTCCTTAAAATGACGGCTTCTTCGAAATTTTTAAAATAATATAAAAATATTCTGAAAAATGTTAATATTTATTTCTTAAAAAAACAGAATTCGAAATATTAATTTTTTTAAAAGCCATCTAGTAAAGTAAAAATTACCTATGCAATGCTTACGTAAAATTTCTAAGAAAATTTTTTCAAAAAATCTTTAAAATTTTAATTCATGCAAAATTTTGAAATTTGAATTTAAATTCCAACGCGTAGTTCAATTTCAAAAGTTATGAAGGTATATAAAAGTATAAATATATAAATAAAATTATTTATTCATAAATTAATATATACGGAAAATGTATTTTAGTAAAAAATGGTAAAGATTATTTTCACATGACGGGTATAATAGACCAACGCATCAGTTTCAAGTTTTTAAATGATGTATAGACATGTTGAACACATTTAACAGAAGTTATTTTTAAAATTAAATTAAAAGTATGTCATCGTACAATAAAGGCTGTTTTTAGAACACGAAACAATCTCACTTTGAATAAACTTAGAGTACTCTATAACATACATGGCCAAACTGCGGCTCTCGAACCTCATGTGGCTCTTTAGCGTCATCGATGCGGCTTTCATTGACTCTCACGAAATGACGTGAATTAAAGTCATTAAAAATATATATTTTTATTTTAAAATTAGAACACATGAAATATTAAAATTGCATTCATTGAAATATTCTATGAATTTTTTTGCTGTCTGATTTTCAAGAGCTTTAAATTTTCAAATTCAATTTTATTGATATTTTGCCTTAAAATGTAAAATTCTTTTCAGTTCGTTAAAGTGTTTCATTTGATAGGTGGTATTTATTATTCTCTATTGATTGCATATTTTGATTATGGCTCTCCAAAATTTAAGTGAATGAGTAAAGTCTGGCCACCTCTGCTCTATAATACTGATTTAGTTTTCATATTAGAGGAACGCAATGTTCACTTTTGAATTACTTTAATTAACATAGTTTCCATATGCCATTGCATATGTAATGTTAGAAAAGAATCTAACAAGATTTAACCGAGCATTATTTAAAGCAGTGCCTTTTTTTTTCACAACACGGCACAATAAGCCAATTTTTTTTCTCGAAGCACACCTATATAAAAGATTAACAGTTGAAAATCTTAGAATAAATTTTTATTTACAAGTAATGAATCGAATACAAATAAATTTTATTTTTGTTCAATGCGAAATTTAGGATTGCTTTTTCGCGCAAATATGGTTGATGCGAGGCTCAATTTTCTAAAAACAAACACGTATTTCTTTATCAATCATTTGTAGTTTTTTTGATTTTTTTGACTTCATTTCTGCGAGTCCGAAAAAGCCCTGTCCCAAAGATAAGAGCTTCCAAATGGCAACAATAATTCTATTGCTTTGCTGCTCAATCGTGGAAAGTTGTTGTTTAAAGATATCCAAAACTCAGACAGCTCTTTTTCAGCAAAGATTCTTTTGAAAATCAATCATTTCTCAAATCAATCAGGTTTTCCTCAAGCTCCACTTCAAGATTGATGGTTTCACACTCCGCAAATAGGTTGACAACCATTCCATTTCAGTAACGTTGAAATTGGGAAAGTACTTAAGAAATGATTCTGACAAAGATTTCAAAGTATCTCCAATTTCTTGCTTGATCTGAATCTTTGAATGAATCGAGTCAACAGTTGGAAAGGATCGAAAGATTAATTTGCTGACTTTAAAACTCCACAATCTCAGTTTTCCTCAAATCATTTTAACTTTATTGCTGATATCAGTGCTTTCGTCAAGCTGGATCGCTATTTTCTTGATGGATCATTGAAACCTTCATTCAACTGTAACTCAATGTTATCCGACAAATCTTCAATTCGTCTAGCAATCGTTTTTGACGACAGTGGAATATTCTTAAATTTTTCAACAGCATCATACGTTAACATGCATTCAGCAGCAATTTTTAAAGCTGGCAAAACTATTTCCTCTGCTTCAGCGTTGTGCTTTTTTCTTTGCAAGGAGTTCAGCAATATGATATCTTGCATTTGTGCTTGATGGGATGTAGTTACGTATTTTTTGAATTTATTTGCTTGGCTTTGAAGATTCGATCTTAAGTTCTAGAAATAACTGATTGAATTTTTCTTTTGTTCACGATGGTTTACTTCAAGATATCGAATTAGTTTGCTTGATGTCATCGATCCATTGCTGAAACTTTTTGCACAAATGAGACAAAATGGCAGCAAGGGATCGTTTTCTAATGCAACAAATCCATATTGCAGATATTCATCCTGATACTTTCGCTTTGTTACTTTTGATGATACAATTGCCTTATCATCATTTTTCTCATCTGGCTTATCCTTCTTCTCACCTGTGTCTTTCCGAATAACAAATCTGTCCATATTATATTCTAAGTAATATTTAAAACAAAAACAATTTATATTATAAAGTTTATGATATAAAGTTTTCATTATAGATTTAGCAATTTTAAATCATTTTGAGATTTTTGCAAAACCCTAGCAATTCTAAATATTTTTCATAACTTCTCGCGGCACCCATAGACATTTTCGCGGCACACGAGTTGCCCAACACTGATTTAAAGAAAAGAACTCGGTCAATTAATGACAGTGACAACATTTTTATTCCTAAACCACCATGCTTCAATCTATTATGTTTGTAAACTGCCCTCGTGAAAGTTCATGATTATTCCGATGTTTCTCAACATAATATATGAAATATTGTCTGCTACTACAATTTTCTAATCAAGTACAACTTTTGTGCAATTTTTATAATTTTATTGAATTTTAATTTTATTCTTTCAATTTTGATTATCATATTCTTTGATAAAGTGTGACATATCAAAAAATAAATTATCAGTATCATATATAAAAAAATTATTTTCGTCAATTTTCGCCTTATTATGTTTGAATTTTATAATTTTGAATTAAAATTATTTTTCAACGTCAACATTTAAAACATTAGTGAATTCAATTTTGCTAAATCTAAGATTAGTTAAAGGATTAAATTTGAAAGCATTTTTAAATTAAGAAAATAAAATTTTTAAAAAAACCGCATTTTATAGTAATCATAATAGTAATTATAAATGTGAATTTATGAAAGATAAATTATCATTTTGAAACTACTTATTAATTTACTTCTAAGCCTCTAACCTCAAAAAAATTATTTATTTTTGATTAATTTTTTTAACTTATTACAAAAAGTTAATGTAAACTTGATATTTATAGAAAAAATTTCATAATGAACTAATATGAAGGCAGAAAATCGATTAAAAGTTCTACTACAACTAAAAAATCAATAAATCTCAAAATAGTTGACATATTGTTTCAGATTATTGATAAGATAAAAATATTGTATTATTATGATTACTATTATTATTTATTATTATTATTATTACTATTATTATAACTATTATTATTACTATTATTTATTATTATTATTATTACTATTACTATCACTATTATTTATTTATTATTATTATTATTAATATTATTATTATTATTAATATTATTATTATTATTACTATTATTATTATTATTATTATTATTATTATTATTATTATTATTATTATTACTATATTTATTATTATTATTATTATTATTATTATTATTATTGACGGATAACCAAAGTTTCGAAAAACCGATTAGAAAATTAGGAAATCTATTTTAAATTGAAATATTGAAAAATTAAATATTGTATTATTTATTGTTATGAATAGTTACATTTTTGGTAACATATCAAATGAATAACAAGAAAAAGTCACTTGGAGAAGAAGCGAAAATGAACAGATCTATTTTAGGTCGAACACTTTTAATTAATAAACACTACGGACATGGCTTTCCTATTTATTTTAATTGTGTTATTATTTTATAAAGTTAGGGCACTTATTCAAAATTCATCTGCTAAGAAACAAATTAATTGTTTTAATAATTGTAAAACCAGACGAAACATTAATATTGCGTGCTGTAAGAGCTTTCCGGTACAACTTAGAATAGAAAATTCTTCATTATTAGATTTCCAATTGGTACTTCAATGTTGAAAATTTCCTGTAGCAGAGTTGTCACACTCGTAAAGTTCAATAAATATAATATTTGAATTGTGACAACAGACAAAAATATGTTATTAAAAATCAAAATACTAGTATAATATTTAGATAACAGGAAGTAAGAAAGATTCCAAGCATTAATTTATTAAATATTTAAATTATATAAAAGTATTATTTATTCAATTCCTTTAATTGTTTTAATGAATTTTATTTGACCAACGAAATACATTAGATATTAAAACACTGATTTAAAGGTTGAGAAAAGAAATATTTTATTTTAAAATTTATTTTTAATATTTTAGTGAATTAAATAAATGAACTAACATTGACACACGATAAAAGAATAGTAAGTAATTTAGTAACACACTTAGTTTGTCACCGACTGTAGATGAAGTCAAATCTTCTGAAACAACATCGAGAGGAATTAAACAAGACCAATCTAACAAACGAAGACCAACTAGGAAAACATGAAAATATTTCATCTGATATTCTTGAAACTTACACACTTCAACTTGAGCTAATGACGGATCAATGATGCAACCAAGTTCAGTTAGAAGCTGAGCTGGCAAATCAGCTAAAGTAAGCCTGTGATCAACTACCGCTCGTCGTCTTATTGTATTAATTGTTGATTTATCACTTTCCCGTACGAACTGAATTTCAACTTCAAGACTAAATTTTTCATCTAAAATACACGAGACAAAAAAATTCTAAACAAAAATTTTCAAAGCTAACTTTGTTTCAATCCACTTGACATATTTCCGTGAGATTTTGAAGAATTGTCATTAAATCTGAAAGGGTACATTTCTCTTCTAACTGTGAGAACAGGTATCTTCGGCTTAGGTGGAATCAAACTAAAGTTGCAACCAGTTGAAGAATAAAACAAATAGCTGTCAGGATTCATTGACGATTTGTTGCGAGCAGAGTAACAATACGACTAGATTAGCCAGTCTTATCTCCATGCCAAGCTGACAAATGCACGACGAATTAGCATTTAGCCAACAGCATGCAAAGCTGCTAGTCGCTAATCTCTAATAAATCCTACCTAGAATTGCAGTAAATCGATAGTGTTATCTGATGAATAGGACAAGAAATCCTTCCCCTGTAAAATCTCTCTTACTGCTTTTTCTCTCTGCTTACTAAAGATCTCAACCCTTGTTTAAAAAGGGCTTTCGTAAAGTTAATCTTTATTGGTGATTTACAATAAATTAATACCATTGCTTTCTTTGTGATTAATCTGCTCTCATTGCCCTATCCATGCTTAATGTGTTTGTGTGTTTCTTAGTCATTTAAATTCCTTTCACCTAATGTCATAAGTGTATGTGTGTTATTACTGCAATAATGTAATGATATTTCTTATTTGTTTAATATTGACTCCACAATGTTTATAATCATTTAACATCAATTTTAATTGCAATACTAAAAAACATTAATTGAAAATACTTTACAAAAAAATACAGTCGAAAAATAATTCACAGAAATTTATTTTTCGGTAATGATTTTTGTTATTTTTAATAATGCAATATTATTTTCTATGAAAGTTATTTGAATTAAAGCGATTTGTTTTAATAATCATTTTTAATTTATAGAAGTGAAACATTTAAAATTATGGCTGCAAATAAGGATAAATTGTCTTTTGAAAAAAAACGAAAGGAAACCATAATAGATTTATCGATATATATCGATAAACGAATAAGAGTAAAATTTGCTGGTGGTCGGGAAGTTAGTGGAATTCTCAAAGGTTGTGATCCATTATTAAATATGGTTTTGGACGTTACAACAGAATACTTGAGAGACCCAGAAGATCCAACAAAAATTACAGAAAATACAAGAGATTTAGGTCTTGTTGTGTGCAAGTAATATTTCGTATAAAATTTATTGATGAATAATTATATTTAAAGGGGTCCAACAGTTGAAGTTATTTTTCCATCTGATGGTATGGAACCAATAAGTAATCCTTTCGTAGATACTGGTTGTTAAATATAAATTTTTGTACTGACTTCGTTTGTTTATTTTTTAAAAATAGAAACTGTAAATATTAGAATTTTTGGTAATTAAGTATTTGTGGAACTGGCAGTATTAATTATAACATTTTTGTTATTATTTGATCTAAGTTTCATATTACTATCTTCTAATTTACTGGCATGATATTCAAAATTATAATTCGATTATCTATTAATGTTTAGAAAAGCAATTTACTATAAAAACAATAATTAGAATTTTTATGACTGATATCTAAATTGGTAAATTTTAGCAATACCTTTTTCATTATATATATTTTTATGTTCCATTACAAATCAAAGTATGTCATTTTGGTTTACTTGGCTGTTAATCTTAATATCTGGAAGTCGGATTTCCTCCAATAAAAATGAAAAGTTTTGTTGCTCCGTTAGTGCTAAACTCAGTGTACATGTAGGAGTTTGATATTAAATATTTAATAAAAAAAATTTTAACGTACTCAGAGCATTATTATTACAATAGATTTAAAAATTGTCTGTAGTAGCGCCTTGAGTACAGTCACGCAAAAATCGTTCACAATGGTTCGACGTTCGACTTGCACAAAAGGTAGTGTTGGGCCAGAACGCAAACGGCCTTGATAAAATGTTTAAATGGATCGGTAACACACATGCAAACATAACAAGCAAATTTAAAATAAAACCTATTGAAACATCAATTAAACCCTATCAAATATGAGAAAAGGAGAATTAAATATAAAATAATAAACATAAAAATAAATTAAAATAATAACAAAACGCACCAAGATTCGCACGATACCAACACAAATATAACAAGAAAACACAACAAATTCGACAAAACTGATAAAGTAATAAAAGTTCATGAAAATGAAACTTGAATCAAAAGATTTGAATTAGTAATAATTCGATAAAAATTCTAAATAAAAAATTATTAAAATAAATCAAAAAATAATAAAATTAAAGATTAGAATAAACTAGAAAATAACAAGGTCGAATTTTGTTTTACTACATCAAAATTAACATGCGAGGTTAGGGACAGAAAATAGGTATAAATACCGATTCATTTTCACATTAAAGTTAACCATAAAACCATTTTGAAACCGTTTTTTAAAAAACCATTTTTACACCGTTTTCGAAACAAACCATTTTGAATCAACATTTGATTTATTGATTAAAAATCTATTACAGCAATTTTAGGTGAGAATTGGTTTTATTTGGAACTCTCTTTCCACGTCGCATCCTCGCAACCTCGGTAGAGCTCTGCTTGGATGTCGGCGTGGGGGAGATGTATTTTTATGAAATTTTGATTGTATGAGTCAAGTAATTTTGTATTTTATTTTTAATCTATATTAATATATATTTATGATGTTTAAAAATTTTGTTTTTCTTAAAATTAATTAAACATTTGTCGAAATTTTTCCGGCCCACAGCCAACACCTATCACAAGTAAATAAACTCTACACACAATTCAGATTCGTGTAAGTGCGTGGAATATCGCCAATGATCTGTGGCCGTGAAGACCCGGCGTGCGAAACGCAGGGTTGGAACGTCAATACTATCCCGTATAGAAGAAATGAGGAATAAGGAAGAAGTCTACTGGCTGCTTCCTCGTTTCTCATTTCTGTAAAATCGACCTAAATTATACTACACACGGCTCAAAATCATCACACCGAGTAGTCCAGTGGGCACTCAGTAAATATAATGTAAACACAATATGCGCTTAAGGCTTATTAAAGGGGAATGGTACGGGGAATAAATTAAATTGAAATCGTTGATATAGCTAATTTGGATTAATATTTTGAAATAAATTAGATAAAATTTATTGGTATAATTAAATTGAATTTGCATTTCGAAATAAATTAATAAAAATCATTAAATCAGTAATTCATTGATTCAATTAAATTAAGTTATTGATTAAAAGTAAAGCAGCTATTGAATAAAAACAAAGTAAAAATTAAAGTAATTCATTAAATTATTATAATTAAAAGTAGAGTAAAATTACGTAATTTATTAAATTAAATTATTGTAAATTATTGATTAACAGTAAATGATTTTTTTTGAATAAAACTATCATTGATTAAATCCCAGTAATTAAAATAAATATTAAGCCAAATTAATGTATCTCATTGATTTAATCAACAAATTTTCGTTAAGATAATTGTAGATTTAAACTAAATAACATAAATTCCTCGATTTACAATAAATCAACCCAAACTGTTGTATAACTTTGGATTAGAATTCTAATCAACTCACCTAACATCGAACGATCATATGATTGGTTTCATCTCTAAAGTGGTCATAATTGGAAACTCCTTGTTAAATCGCATAAATATGATAAACAGATTACTTTAACATATTAGAAAAACGAAAGAAAAATCATATAAAAATTTATTTCAGTAAATTAAAATATTCGCTTACTCAAATTTAACATAAAATAATGCAGATAAAATCCAGGAGATAAGCAGATTAACTGGATGTTAACAACGAGATTCCAGTAGATGTCGAACAAATTTTCAGTGTGATGAATGTAAATGAGATAAATAAATTCAACGAGAAAAATTTGCGACGAGGAAAATCCCTTGAAATATGTACCAAAATAAAGTAATTAAATACATATAATAAATTACCGAATGACCCGATAGCAACTTTCTAACAAAACCATTGACAATCAATAAGAAAATCCATTGACCAAAAAATTCCAAGATATAATCGTGTGGTCCAGTTCCCTAAAAATCGCCATATGAAATTCGTTATAACAGAAGTTAATTCAGGAAACTCACCGATAATACACCAAATCGAGATCCAATAGTTCAACTTGTCTAAAATAAATTTCGTCAATCACCAACCGAAAAATAAACAATCTTACTCATAGACGTTTCCGGTGACATAAACATTGACCATCATAGTCGAGACCACGATTGGCATTCATTTCCTGCCATCGGTTTTTCATTATATATTCATAAATATATTTATCATCGATAACCGACCAAACACTCTATTCGACAAATTATGTATTCGCCAAATATCTCAGACGAGGGTTTCGAGCCCCAATCTCCAGAAGTTGCAGAAGCCCCTTTAGGTAAATTTTAATTAACGTTAATAACAAATTATGATTGTGTACGAGCCCTAGAGACGGAACCACCTCATCGCCTTCGCCGAGTAAAAACCCGATATCATAGGAAACTCTCCAGGTTAAGAGCAATGTCCAAAGAAACCGTACTTGCTGATGTACCACAGTATTTCTATACCAGACAGATCTAAAACCCCTGGCATCCCATACGTGTAGCAATCATTTTTCTGCTTCTCATTTGTCGCTACGCACCTTCAGCAATTCCAAGTGGTCTACCGCACCGCGAATGACTAGTTAACAAGCTCTGTGCAAGGATTCTCGTCCGGATTACATAAGAAGAGTACTGGACGATTCATTTTTTGACGAATTCCCTGAATGCTTAACTCGGAAACCTAAATTAAGCTCTTGTGGAAATTATGATAGTGGCTTGGCGATCCTTCCAAGCACTTTCCTTTGACTTCTTCCATCCAATCGGTGAATCATGTTACTATTATCATTCCCATTCGACCCGGCATTTTTCATCGATTAATGAACCAAACATGTAGTATGAATTTTGTACCCTGTGTAACGATTTTATTTGAGATAATTAAACGGTAATTGTTGAAATCATTTTAGTTAAAGACATGTAAATGTTTACTTGATTGAACGGTAATGGTTAAAATCATTTTAGTTTAAAAGACCTAGAAAAAGTTCACTTATCCGGCTAATGTTTCTTGAGAGATAGACCACTTTATTAATATTTTATTCAGAAAGAGAAAATAGTAATAAATGTACAAAGAATATTTGATAAGGTTTCTTGAAAATTATTTATTTAGTTAATTTTCCTTTTATCTTATATTAATAGTTAAACATACATCTATTTGAATATCATAAACATACACAAATTTTAAATTGTTAGAAATGAATAACCTATTTGAAAACCGAATAAGATAAACCATAAGGAATTGGCAACGTCGATAACGATCTCCTCGAATGGATCTTTATGGCATGAGCACGCGTAATCCCGTAGCTTTAAAGTGTCGTGCTCCCTAATTTCCAAATACATTGCCAGACCGGTCAGTAATACGCGTTCAACGTCGAGTTCTGTGAGTTCTAGCGCCTTTGAAATTGAGCTAACCCAGTCTTCTTAAATGACTAGAAATGTTGCAATATTGCAAACTACCAGATCACCGTCCCAATTTAAAATGTCAAGGGAAATACTGAGTAACAATTACTAATTTCATCAATTTCCAATTCAGGTCAGACGGGAACTATAGTAGAACTCCCTGCTCATGTCGTGGAACAATGGAGGCAGGCATGGAATCGGGTGTATCGAGAGCGATGCCCTGACGTGCCTGAAGACGACCAGCAAGAAGATATATCGCCAGAGGAGTTTATGCGGCGGTTCCGGGAACGGTCCGATGAACCAAACCCATCCCAGGACATCCTAACTCAGGCCCAAGAGCTCCTGGAGGGCCTCCTACAGCACCAGCGCCAAGTCCAGGCAGCGGTAGCACGAGCCACGGAATACCTGGCCAACGTCAAAGATGACCTGGCGGCAGGACGCCTGGCGAGTAGTTACCCACCTTCACCGAGGCCCATTCGGAATCTCAAGAGACCAGTGTTCGTGATCCCTGGTTATTCCCCAGAGGAAGGGATCAAACGATTCCTAGCGGACGAGTGATCACCGCAACAATGTCAATTAATGATTTGAACATTTTGTTATAGTATTAGTATTATCGATTTAAAGATTCTTTCTCTTCTTTTATTATTATGGTTTTCATTTCATAAATATGTTTAAGTTTAAATACACTTATCATTATAACAGTCAGCATAAAATTCAACCCTTCTTATTCTAGAAATGGACCCCGTGAAGTTGCTCCAAAATGAATTAACCCAGGCGAGACAGGCCAATAAGAAATTCCGCTACCAACTCGTTCAACTAGTCAGGGAAACACAGCAAATTAAAGCGACATGGGTAGAGCCCACGAGAGTCAAACGACTGTACCAAAAACTAACCGCGGCCCAGAAGGGATGGGCAGAAGAAAAACAGTTAGTACAAGGTCTAAAAACTCAAATCAGGGGGCTAGAAGTAGCGTTATCCGCCTGTCAGGAGGGAGCAGCGGTGACCTACCCTTTAGTCTTTGCCCCTGCTCAATTTGCCTATCGCGAAGCGAACCCTACTCCATCTACAACGTAACTACTCCAATTACCCCGTCAACCGCCAGTCGTCGACCTGGACGTAAGGAGCGGGCTAAGCGCCGAGCCGCTCGATCTTCCAATCAGTCGGAAATTTTATAACTCATGAGTTTAATAGATAAATAAAGCATCATTTACGTATATTATAGTTCCTGTACATCTCTTATCGTATTGTTTGGAAATAACATTGTAGAAGGGTTTAAATAAAAAGCACCACCCATTGTCGTTCCCAAATTAACCTCAGTAAAATAGTCAGATAGACGATAGAAATTTAAACGCAAGGGGACCAAATGATTAAAAGCGAGCATAGGTCTTCTATCGACAGCTCGTGAACCCGAGGGTTGTCCGAGCAATTACAGTATTAGCGATAATACTCAATTTTTGCGGACAATCCACCACTTGAACACAATACCAACGTTGCCTAGCAACGGGTCCCAAGTGGCAGCTAGAATCATTTTGTATGGCGTTACTGGGCAACCATAAAGATAAGCAAACGGCGAAACCCTGTAACTTACCAGTAGGAATATATACAGTGACTGATCAAGTCAAGTGCGGCCCTAGATAACAATTTTCTTAAGTGTTTTATAAATTCAACCTCGCGCGTTTATTGTTTTTAATAACTATTCTTCCGTGCATAAGTATCCATCAAAATATATATATATATATATATATATATATATATATATATATATATTTAAATATAATTAACTGATGAAATCTACTCAATTGTTAATAATTTTTAATTGAATATAATAGTAATTCATCCACTCTTAAAGTACAATTCATTTTCAGTGAATATTTTCATCTTTTAAGTATATTTGTTGATCAGTGAATAATTCAGACTCTTTATATTTCAAGTTTTTCCTAATATTTAATTGATATTTCATCTCATCATTGAGAAATGTTACCGTCTAATTTATTATAATCAATTCTCGATTCACTGAATATTTGTTAGCTTCAATTCATATTTTCTCACTTTAATGATAGCTTTCCTCTTTAATGAATATTTTCTCTCTTCGATGTATATTTTCTCCATTCAAAGTATATTACCTTGTAAGTTTTTAATATATTAATTGATATGTCATCTATTTAGTAGGTATCTTTAGCTATCCCACTTTTTTCAGTAAATTCAACGATTTTAGTCACTTAATGTACTCTCTCACCAATATTAGTTCACTGAAAATTTTCTTTATAAAATATAATCTCTACTAATTAAAATTTCATTTGTTGACTTGTTATTGAATTGTCATTTTCAATGAAAATTTAATTAACTTTTAATAAACTTAATTACACCCTTCAATAGATTAGGTTGTAATTATGGCTCTCAGATTTCCATTAAGATGAACCGGGACAATTTAATCGACCTCCACCGCCCTGAAATTATGTCAGTTCGGGTGTATCTCGCTCTACTAGTGTCTCGTTGGATTTATCTAGACACATAATGGTGATTTCCTGCCTGTCGATTTTAGAGTCTCGAAAAGCTTGGTGTTTGAGGCTTAGACTTGACTCGGATTGAGCTTGGTTAATTTTGTCAAGCTTTCAACCCTGGCTTTGTATGAAAATTTTCAAAATTTCTGACCAAATGTTTTTAACATCAAATTTTATTATTTAAGTTTTTTTAAACTACAAATTAGGGATTATTTTTATTCAATCATTTTTAATTTCACAAATTGGTCGATAAGCTTACAAAAATGGATTATTGAAATAATATTTAAGGAACACTAAAGCACTCAAGGACTTATCGGATAATTTGCACCTCAAATTCGAAAGAAAAATTCCTGGTACTGAAATTGTTAGGTTCAGATTCAGTTGATATCGGTTGAATTGTGTCAAGGACATTGCGAAGTTTCTCCAGATTCTCTGTTCAATTTCGTGTAGATTTGAAAATTTGACATTCTTGTTTCAACTTATCAAATTTTGGCTGAGTCATTGTTTGAAAAAAGACGAATTTATGCGTTTTGATAATTCTTCTGCTAAATTTAAAAGTCCATCGTTCTGACGAGTTAAGTGACGAACGCCGAAACCAAATTATAATTCTACACACAGAGGCAAGAATTGCATCAATATTCTCGTAGAGAAAAATTTCTTCATTGGGCCAATCATCCAAATCAAAATCGTCATCAAAGTTGTCATCAAATACTTCAGTTTAATTTTCAATGGCTTCATTGGTGTCACGTAATTTTTTTTTGTAGAAAGTCTTAGTGACTCACAGGTGAAAAGCATGATTAAAACATACTTGATAGATGAAAGGATTCAATCTGCTAACTTTCAACATATGGGACGCTCCATCATTCGTTGCAGCCACAATATAGTGTGTGGAATTGATACCAAACAGCTGTAAGTTCCGAGAATAGACATTCCAAGGATTTTCGCTGAATAAATGGCAATAAAGACGGTTGAGCTTTCTTGGCAGTCTTAATTCCACTTTCTGGATGTGATGATTTTACATTAATGCTGTGAATCGTTGAAAAATGACGAGCCATCGTAGATGTGTTTGGAACTCCTTTTGCATTTTTACAAGTTGTAGATGAGTCAAGAAATCCAACAAATCAGAGCTTCCTGGATCGTACCAGGGAAGGCCAAGAGGATTTACGAGAGGTTGACTGCCGCCCAACGCGGGTGGGCAGACGAGAAAAAGCTCGGACTATCACAAAAAATCCAAATCCGCAGCTTGGAAGTGCGTTATCGGCTTGCCAGGAGGGCAATGCCGTAACGTACCCACTGGTGTTTGCATCGGCTCAGTTGGCTTATCGAGAGGCAACTGATGCATCCAGACCAGCGGCAAAACCTGCTCCACGACGCCCAGAAAAGGCGAGCTTTACAAACTACGAACTGTTCGAAACTATAACCATTTTAGTCCAATAAATGATTATTGTTAATTCTTTAGTTTCATTCATTATATTACTATTTAACGGTGAATAGTAGATTTAATTACAACTATAAGTGGTTCGAAGGAAATTTAACTGTTAAGAGTGTCAAGTACAACGGAAGGGACCGGAATAAGAAAGCGCACATAGACCTTCTAGCGATAGTGCGTTGAACCCACCTTGAGATCGGGCCTTAGCAGTTCTTTCGTAGCTCTCACTTTTGGCGATCTCATAACCAGTGGTTGCAGCACCAACGTTGCTTAGCAACGGGTAACCATTGGGAACAAGAAAAGTTATATGAATGGGGTCAAGGTCAAATACCACGAACCCCACATAAACCAAATTTCTAAGTAGTATTTATACTAAATGTTCAAAATTTACATGAGCTCAATAATCGACATCAATTTCAATAAAAACATTATTAAAAAGCACTTGAAAAATAAATTAACCAAAAAAATATATTTAAAATTATAAATAACGAGAAAACATCATAAATCGATTTTGGACATTCTGGGACTTTTGGGCAATTTCTTTTTGGCTTTCTTGTGAACTTTAATATTTTCTTGAGAAAGTTTCTTTTCTAAATTTTCTCTATGAGGATTAATGTAATCCTGCTCCTTTTCAATGATTCCAAATTCCTGTGAAGCCTAAATATCAAATCAACTCCAAATTCAATACTCATCCGCTCTTACTAGATGAAATAATCTATGTTCCCTATTAGGAAGGATTGAAGAGCGAGTGGCGAATGTTATCGACCATTTGATTACTGGCAATGCATCAGAGGTTTTTGATAGAAATAACTGAACGAGATCAGGAAAGCGAAGAGCAAGATCACTGATAAATGCACTATTTTCCAGACTTAGCAAATACGCTAGAAAAAGAAATATTTTCAGATTTCCCATGGTTCCCAAAAGATTTATTATAAACAAAAATTTATTTTTCTTGATTTTTGTATATAATCTTATTTTTCGTGAAAAAGGAATACATATCGTTTTATTGTGGGATGTGTCTCGACAAAATGTGGTCTGTTTCCATATTAATTGCACTCAAAAATCAATAATAACACATACAAAATATAATACCCGATAACTTGTCATCTAACCGTGCGGAAACTCCATTTATGAAATCGAAAACTAAGTCATATTTACGAGGGTATATGTGCGCGATAACTCATAGTGGTCGGTTGGGCTCGCATCCACTTACTACCAGATTTGAGAAATCAATAATATCATGCAAAATGCATCTATTTTTCAGTTATATCCCTGTATAACTAAATATTCAAAATTTTCATCATAATATAAGGACTACCAAAACCGACCAATAAAAACCGCAAATCTATTAGATTGGGTATTAGGAAATTACTGGAAAAAATAATAGCTCATGAACTTTTGAACATTTCTACAAAGGTTTTTATTCAAACGCACCCTTTGTCCTATCGGTTACCCCTTCATTAAAACAGAAAACAACTCATTTTATTAACTCCAATATTTGCAGGTCTTTTAAATTTATAGAATAAAATAAATTTGGCTTTGAGTTAATATTCAGCCTTCAAATTCAGTAAAAACTGAATTGAGACATTAAAACTAAACATTGAGAAGATTTTATTAAATTTTGCGACACTAAGCATTGGTGGAACTCTAAAAATGAAAGAACTCAACGTTGAGACCGAAACAAGACCAGTGGAATCAATAGAATCTCTAACCAGCCATAATCATTAGTACGAAGGACGCATTTATACAATCTTTATGGTGTTCTCTCTCGGAACATAAGACAAAATAAACAACTCCCCAAGATCAAATAATAAGAAGACTATAAAGACAAGATAGCATAATTAGTTGAGTGTGTCATCAAAGGATCCAGAAAGACCTACTGGCTTCTTACAACCGCATTCCGGAAAAGGATGTCACATGCCTGATATCTCTGTATTTGTTTTACTAATAAAGGTCTGCCCCTTTCCTATACCATTGGGACGTCCTTAATAAATACTTCCAAAAGTTGCTTTACAAACATTTTTTGACTTTAGAAAATAATGTTATTGATTTATGGCACGGATTTATATCGTTGAGACGGTAGGATTGAAAGATTAGAATCTCGAGTTTGGAAGGTATATCCAAAGAAAAGTATGTCATTTATCAATCACCGAAAGTTGAAAATGGTTTTTGCGGATTTCAATGATAATATTTCTTATGATTTTATTAAGAAATTATGATAGCGACAGATGTACTTATGAGATAGAAAACCAATTTTATATGGAAATCACAAATTATCCGATTTAAGTGGGAGGATCTATCAATGAGAACATTTTTAGAAAATTGATTAAATTTTTTAGGATACACACACATATATATCAATAGTTACCTTCACGAAGTTCTTTATTATCTGGAATATAATCACCTGCAAGAATGGCATTTTTCACAAGAATATCTCGATTGATCTTTAGAATCTGCAAAATATTATAATTAAGAAAAATATGTTTGATTATTTATAAATAAATTGAGAAGAGAACTTCGAAATTTTTTTCGTTCACAGAATAAATGTTTTATATTTGATTAGTGTATAAATGACACAAAGAAACATTTGATGTTGAATTAAAGAAGTTATCAAATCATTTTTATAAATGTTTCTCACAAATTTAATAGGTCAAAATAAATTACAATCAAAATACGTCTAACTAAAATGTAATTTTTAGTTTTTTTGTCGCAGTTTTACATACTATTTTTTAGATAAAGACTGAAAGGCTGTTTTTAAATGATTAAGATATTAAATCATTAGAAATTTCCCCCATGTGTTAAAACGAAAGTAATATTTTAAATATAAATAATTTTAAAAACCATATATTTTCATATCTTAATGTTGTAGTTTTAATTTTACATCCTAAAAGTTGTAAATTTACATTATAAATGAATAATTAAAAAATTCAATGATTGAAATCGCAATTTTATTATCATATATTACTTGTATTATTTTTTTAATCATTATTGTAACTAAATCATATTGCTTAATTCTAGATTCGTATTTTAAAATAGAATCAATGGCTTGTTTGTGCATAACGCGCTTAGTTTCATACACTCTCCTATCTAAAATTTTTGAATAATAAAAAAATAATTTAAAAATTTAACCTGTTGAATTATCATCTTGAGCTGCGAAATCAAACAAATTAATTAAATAAAAAATACCTAAAATATGAAGATTTAATAAGTTTAAAATTTTCATTTTGGAATGACTAATTAAACAAAACAAATATTTTAAATAAAAATAAATTATTAAATAGTATAAAAACATTCTTTTAATTGTTTCATTTAATGTAAAAAACAGTAATCTGTTGGAGGTAAAACCACAAATGGTTGAATATTTACAAATAAGTCAAAGGCTTAATGAACAACAAATTTTAAGGAAAAATAAGAAAAATTTAATAAATATTGGTGAATTCGTTGGTATTTGAACTTGACCGAAATGTTCTTCCACAAACCCTACACTAGGATGATCCCAAAATATGAAAGTGTCCGAAAGATTCTTTTCAACTATCTGTTGTGTGATGCAAGCTGCATTGATGATATAGTAAAAAATTGACCAAGATATACTAATATTTAAGACTTGCCCAATCCATTTTTAGTTTTTTTGTTATTTCGCGATAGCGACTTTAAGCGCTGTGACCGATTTTCAACATGTTAACAAGAATGAAGAGCAAACAAAGAATTTTTTTGCACATTTCCAATTGTTTGGCCAGAACACAAATGACCTTGAAAATTGTTTAAATGTATCAGTAATATAGCACGAAAACCCAGCACCAAGATAACTTAAAATACAACATACAACATCAACTAAACACTTGTTGGGCCAGTACAAGATTTTGTTTAAATGGATTGGAAACAGCACGCAAACATAACACACACATTTTAAAATCGGACCCATAAACATCAAATAAACACCTAAAAATGCGAGAAAAAACACATAATTTAACATATAAAATAGAAAAACATAAAATTAAATTAAAATATTAACAAACGCACCAAGATACGCACGAATTGACATAGAAATAGCACGATAACAAAAAGTTGACCGAAAAAAGTGACAATTTACAAAAAATTAAAAGATTCCATGAATAAATTGAACAAAAATAAAATAATTCTAGTCAGAAATGATTAAAATTATTTGCTAATGATTAAATTGTCAAATAAATCAAAAAAATAATTAAAAATTAGAAATAAATTAGACACATAATGACAAGGTCAAAAAAACGACGGATCTCGAACGTAAATTTTATGTCCGCTATAGGGGTGGTGGGAAGATCGAGAACTAGTCTTTTGGCTGGCTCTCTTTCGCCCATCTCCCAAAAATTCGACCTAAATATTGATTCTATACATCGGCTAAAATAATCACACCGAGTAGTCCAGTGGGCACTCGTAAAATCTAATGTAAACACAATTACTTTAAGATCAAACTGAGAAGGGCGGGAGATGGAATTTCGAAATCGATGTGATAAAAATTATTTAACGTATGAAAGTACTAAGTAAACTAATAGAAAAGTTTAAAGTATCACAGCAATAAATAGCTAAACGCAGTGACAGAGGAAACTAAATGTATTGGAGAAATAAATTGATACCAATTTAACGTATTAAAGTAAATAATGACTAGATAAACTGATAGAAAATTAGGGTATCAAAGTAATAAATAACTAAACGCATCAATAGAGGAAACGAGAAGTCTTAGAGTGATATAATAACTGAACAAATTGATAAAAAAGGTTTGAAGGTATAAAAATATTAAATAAATAAATAAATTGATAGAATGTTCGAACGTAATAAAGCAATAAATTAACTAAAGGAATGGATACAGAAAATAAATTACATTAAAGAGATAAAATAACTAAATTAACTGCGTTAAAGTAAGGGAATAACTAAATTGACCGAGAAAACTAGATGCATAAACTAAATGTATTAATAGAGACAATTAAAGGTTTTAACATAATAAAAATCACTAAATTGATAAGGAAAATTTATCGTATAAAAGTAACAGATTAACTAGAGGAATTAATAAGAAAAAATTTGAATGTATTATATGAACAAGAATTGAAATTAATAGAGGAAAAGTAAGGGACCTGAAAGATAAGACGGACATAGGCCTTTTAACGGCAGTCCGCTGAACCCGACATAGGACTAACCCTTAGCAGTTCTGATATCGGAACTCACCTTTGGAGGTCCTGTGACCAGTGGTTACAGTTCCAACGTTGCTTAGCAACGGGTAACCATTGGCGGGCGAAAGAACTATTTTTGTATGTAATGGGGTGAAGGTCATCAACACCACTAACCCCATACACTCTAAAATTTGAGAGAATATAAATAAATATAAAATCAAAAAACATAAAAGTAAAGTAAAATAAATACAAAATACATCAAGAACCGCACGAAATTTACATAAAAATAACATAATAACAAGAAAATTTAACCGAAAAACGACAAGTTACATAAAAGTAAAAAAATTAATGAATTAAATGAGTAAAAATAAAATATTTTTGGTTGAATAAATCTAATTAAAAATTTTAAAAATAAATTGCCAATTTAAATTAAGAAAATAATGAAAAAACACAAATAATTTCAAGGTCAAAATTTGTTTTATCGCAATAAAAATAACACGCAAGGTTAAGATCAAATTATAGGTATATATACTGATGTGTTTTCACATATTTTCAAACAAATTGAGGGCAAAAATTGACAGAGAGACAAAAATTGACAGACTGTGTGCAGAAAGATAGACAGACAAATTGAAAAAAATAGTGTACAGAAACTTGACAAATTTTGCAGACGGTCAGACTGATTTTACTATGTAGATGTCAATTTGTGGTCTTACTTTCCAGCAGTATTTTTCAATTGCTTGTAGTTATGAAATTTTATGCTGAAAATATGAAATGAAGTATTTTAATGAAGAATATACGTTTATGCATCGAACCTTTTATCCAACTTAAATGGTAAAATTAATTTATTTTTCGGCCCACAGCCAAAACCTATTGCAAGGTAGTAAAATCAAACACACTATCGGACTGTGTAAGTGCGGTTCATCCGCCAAAAGCTCGTGCCCATGAGAGACCTCGCCGTGAGTAACGACGGGCTTGAACGTCAAATCATTGAACTAAATAGCGAAAGAGGGTAGCTCGAGAGTGGGTCTTTTGGCTCAACTTTCTTGCACTCAACATCGATAAAATCGACATAAAATTTTAAACGACAATCGGCGCAAAATCACTAACACCGAGTAGTCCAGTGGCACTCATTAAACCTAATATGAACATAAATTGATCATAAGGTCAAAGAGAGGGAATGGGTAGCGGGGAAAATTGCGAAATCGTTGCAACAGTTAAAATGAATAGCCATCGGAAAAAGATTAATCCGAACGACCAAAATCATGAAAAGGAATATTTTAAATAATATATAAGAACTTAATAAATTATGGTGAGTTGAGACGGAAAATATGGGTGGAACGCTGCACAAATTTTCGGAAATAATTAAAATATTTATCAAAAAACTGTAAAATAAAGGCGGAACACTGCTCAAATTTTCCAAAATTATTAAAATACTTCAGCAAAAATTGTAAAAAAAAGTGGAGCGCGGCTCAATTGTTTGTATAATATTCTGATAAAACTGTAAAGTAAGGGCGGAACGCTGCTAAAAGTTTACGAAATAACAAAAATACTTTATCGAAAACTGTAAAATAAGGATGGAGTACGGCTAAATTTTTATATAAGTAGATTATTTTCACAAAGCTGAGGAATAAGGACGAATCCCTACTAAAAATTTAATAATAATAATGATAAAAGTAATGATAATGGTAATTATAACAATAATGATAATGGTAATTATAACAATAATGATAATAATAATAATTATAATAATAATAATAATAATAATAATAATAATAATAATAATAATAATAATAATAATAATAATAATAATAATAATAATAATAATAATAATAATAATAATAATAATAATAATAATAATAATAATAATAATAATAATAATAATAATAATAATAATAATAATAATAATAATAATAATAATAATAATAATAAATAATAATAATAATAATAATAATAATAATAATAATAATAATAATAATAATAATAATAATAATAATAATAGTAATCGCAGTGATAATGGATTAGAATAATACATATAATAGTAACAATGATAGTGCCAGTAACAATAATAGTGGGCCTAGTAGTTATAATAGGGATAAGGGTAAAAGAGATATTGTGAGGACATTTAACATAACAAAGGGGGTAAAGGCCATGGTAAAAGTCGATAATACGAACAACGATAAGAAGAACTATGGGAATGGACATAACAATGAATGATATAGCGGTATAGATTAACATTTGAAGGAGATAGAGAATAATAAGACCTAAAAATCGAAATCGAGCACAGTCCTTCTATCGGCAGCTCGTTGGACCCATGGATTGTTCGGTCAATTATAGCATTAGCAATAGCGCTCACTTTTTGCGGACGATCTACCTACTCGAACACAGTTCCAGCGTTGCTTAGCAACGGGTGTCGAGTGGTAAGCGAAAGAATATTTGTATGGGGTTGTCTGGGTAATAACCATATAGTTTCAAAATATCAACACCCAGAAACCCACCATAATGAACATAAAAGTATATATAATAAAAATACAAAGCAAAAAGTTCATAAAAAGCAAAAATAAAAACGAATTCAAAAGTCCTTGATTGCATATGAAAAAAAGTAAATAATTAGGAAAATAATATAAAATAAGAGTATTAATAAAATATATGAGACACAAATAAAAGTTAGGAAAAATCAAAATAAAAACGATTATGGAGAAATAGGATGAAATATCGTCAGAAATTTCATCATATTTGGAAAAAAATAAAAATAAAGTTCTAAATAAAAATAAAATAATTATGAAAAAATAGCTGAGAAAACTTCTCTGACAGTGAATCGAAGCGACGGAACGGAGAATGAATGGCTCTTATGCAATCGATAATAGTCAATTATATTTATCTGATGATTGTTCGCAAACCAAGTTATAGATTTGTTGAAGGTATCTTGTTTTTTATGTTGGATTCTGTAAATTTTATTTGCAAAATTTGAACACAAGAAGTCAGAGAGCAAACCGACTTAAAACCAAATAAACCCAACAGTATTGTAAATGAATTATCTGACTCTAAGTTCAGTAGTTACTATGGAATAAACTGTTAATTTGTTACTCGGTTCAATATAGTAATTAATAATTAAATAAGAAACCGAATTTCTAATGGCAGTCCTTGAACCCGCAAATATCCCCAGACTTTGGCAGTATACATTAACTCTGTTAATCTTTGGCTTCCATCCACCCATTTGATACAGTATCACCGTTGCCTAGCAATATGGATCAAATGATTAGAACAAAATATTGTATTTTGGCTGTAATGGTAACAGTTCTAGTGAAAATTAGGATACCCTGTAACTCATTAGACCCAGTAAACCGCAAATCAAGACACTGAAAATAAGAAGATTCTAGTTTCACAGTTATAACTAAACACTTTTTATAGGAATTTTAACCATACAATTTGTATGAAGTAATAAAATTTTATCAAGATTATCTTAAAATTTTCATTTTTTTTATTTTGGTTTATTTGTAAATAATGTCTTTTTTCAATCAAAAATTAGAATGCAATAGTATATTAATGAGAACTAGAGGAACGTGAAATGTCATGAAAGTGTAAGTTGTGAAATACATTGGTCAACTTATTTTGTACTTTTAGATATTGGGCCGTTGAAGATATTAAAGTTATTAGTCTGAAAGTGTTCAACATTCAATAACACATATCAAATATATATAAAACAAAAACGCAAAATGAACATGGCTCACTTGGGTAAGAGAAACATTTAGTGACCTAAGAAAGAAGCGCATCATATAGAGAAAGACATAAACATGTCACCAAAAACATTACATTGGATGACAAAGAACGCATACTTTGAAATTTGGAAGAACTCGATGTTACATACCAAGATTACAAAAATCGGAACAATTGGAATAGAAAATTGTTGGGATATTAAATATTCGTCGATGAATAGGTCTCACGATCCGACTCCTTGTGTTCAATAATCAATAAGACAAAATCCCAACAAAGAAATCTTTATTGACAAATATTCATTACGATACACAATAGTTTATTTCTCGTACATACCCTAAGGGTATCACGATGTAAGTCACTCCAATCTGATTAACTTTATCGATTTACTGCTCTTCACTCATTCCTTCAACTCGTTAGATTCTCTCTTCTACCAACTGGCAACTTATTTTGTTGTCAATTGCTTTGATAGTTTTTGGATTTCCATTAATCTGGATTACTGCTAGGAAAACAATTTTCCATTTCGGAAAATTTATTGCCGGTTTCACTAATGCCGGGAAACCTATTAAGCTGACGTTCAGCTCGGAGGCCCTTGATTAATGGGTTATTCGGTAAATAATTTAATTTATTAATTTGTTATTTGGATCCCGACTATTCAATAAGCCTTATCTCAATCTAATAGTATTTTAATCGTCTTCACAATCAATTTCGCCACTGGTTACCACTTTTTCCCCACGAAAAATATTGATTTTTACTTTTTTCGTAATTTTAATTAATTTTAATTGATTTTGATAATTTTATTATTTTTATTCATGTTTTCTTATAACCCCAACAAAATTCCAAAACATTTACTGGATGCATTATGGAAATTCCTAATAAAATCAAAGGCAAACAAACTAGACATAAACAAAACACTCAGAGAGAAACAGCTGCACATGTCAAAATTCACAGTAACTGGGAAAACAGAATGACGACGAAGTACAGAAAACATTAGTATCAGCCTGAAACTTTCAACATTTAATAACACCAAAATATAAATAAACAAAAACGAAGATTGCTCACTAGAGTAAGAGAATCATTCAGTGAAACAAGGTTACCAGATTTTAACATTTGTTGGTGTACAGGGAAAACTTAATTAATAAATGACTCACAACCTTCGCTAGAAATACCTGTTTCTCCTACTTCAGGGTTAATTTCCCTCGCACACCACACAATTTACAAACTACCATCATACACCCGTGGTTGGAGCCATGTTGGTAATGTGTACGACAGCCGTATGCCATTCGAGCGGGTGGGCATCGTTACCAATACTACTCCTCTAATAACCTTCGTTTCCGGTTCACAGTGGCCGCTAGAAGGTCTTATGCATTATGTTATGATCCCATGCTTTCTAAATATTCCTGGTTCTTTGAGTTAAAAAGCTGAAGAAAGATTTGGAGGGTATCGAACATCCACGACACGAATTTTCCGACGAATTTTAACTACTAATTGTAAGATGAAAACGGAATTTAACCACCATTTTTATGGTTCCGGTTATTACTACTATGAGATGGGTTACATATTAATTTATCTTATTCTACTGCTATGATCTGCAAAACCATTATTATATAAATACGCTAAATTTGAAACTGATGCCGCTTGGCTTATAAAACTAATTAGTACTAAATTATACATTCGGTTTAATATTAATTAATGTAGAAGTAAATGAATACGATAAATAAATACGGAATTCGAAAAGTTTTAATGGATTAGTATCAAATTTGTAAAAATAAGTTGGTGTACAATATATATTTTAAAACGAAAATACAGGAGATATAAAGGTGAATGGAAAACATAGGATCGTAATTTCTAGACAGAAAGTCAAGGCACAAAAAGCTAGAATCGTGGCATCCAACGATTAGAAGGAGAGCGAATCAATCGTCCCAGGTGGATTTGGAGCTGATCGCTTCGGTTCCTCATGTGACGAGATTGTTGGTTCTACCACAGACAGGATGACTGGGGAGGAATGACCACTTGACGTTTATACATGCACTCCAAAATTTATTTGATTAAATTACATCTTATTCGGTCAAAATGTTATAATACGATAATAAGGCTCTCGATGTATCAGGGAGTATCTATTCTCGTTCCAGAGATGATTTAATATTTGCTGATTACTACTTTACCCTGAACCCGCTGTTTATGATAGGGTATCATTCAAAATTAATAATAGAATAAAATTGTAGTTGGGTATGACGGAAAACGGTTTTATGCCGGTCTTGATTACCTAATTTAATTTTAAAATCGTACTATCCAAACTTCAATTTAATAACAAAATTAATTGTGTTAATTCACTATTAAGGAATCATGTTATGGAAATTCTGTTATCCCAAAATCTTATTCTATTTGAATTTAGGAAAAAACTTGTTACATAGGGTAGTTCTTCATGAATTAATACACATTATAGCGCAGTGTTTGGTAATTATCAATACCAGGAAATTCTTATCATAAGTTAAATTAAAAAACCTTCGAATATTGTTATTAATAAATAAAACGACTTAAAAATTTTTGAAATGATTTTATCGTTAAAAATCCAAATTTAATGAAATCAGAAGTGCCAAAATAAGTTTCTTCTAGATTGATTATTACGTCCAGGTATTTGAATGTCAAAATAATTTTATTGTGGGTGTCTTCTCTGTGGCCTATTGTAGTGGTATTTGTGTTCACTGTGTTTCGGCCTACAAATGAATTGGAATATTGATTTTTAGTGTCACAGATGTTTCGGATCGGGAGCAGTAAGTAAAACGACAATATAGACTTTATTCAGAAATTTTAACTGTTGGTTTGGTTCCATGCAGGTTGTCAACTTATTCTTTATGTTGAAGTTGCCCCTATTTCTCTCCTAATTGGCACTTGTTGAAAAAGATATGGGGTTTTTCTGCGTTGAAGTATTAAAGGGATTCCCAATCTATCTTTCTATTATGGACAGGCCTATCTATAGCTCTCAAGTAACTTACAATGGTCGTGTTTGTTATCTGATACTTCCCGGTACTCGAAGGATTTTTTCGCATCACTCAATTTTTTAAAATCATTGTAATACTAGTATCCTATTCCTGCTACCCAGTCGTAATATAATCGAGAGGTTTTTTGTAAAAATATACTTAATGATCAGCCAGTGATCATTCCTAATGTCTCTAGCTAACGGCGCTCTTCCCATGATTTTAATTTTTCTGCTCGTCTCGGCCGACGTTCCCATCAGCTGTTACGAGTGGTAAAACGGTGCCCTACGGGTAGAGTCCTGCGTCTTACGAACAGAGTGACTGGCCAGCAACCTCAACTAACGAAAATTAACTCGTCAGCCGGATCACCGACCTGCCCTCTCGATGCCTATTACAATACATAGTTATATATGGTGGGTTACAGGGTTTCAAATCTTGCTTATCTTCCTGGCGACCCTAGTAACGCCATACAAAAAGATACTGATCGCCACTTGGCACCCGTTGCTAGGCAACGTTGGTAATGTGTTCAAGTGGTGGATTGTCCGCAAAAATTGAGTACCATTGGCTAGTACTATAGTTGCTCGGACAACCCTCGGGTTCACGAGCTGTCGATAGAAGACCTATGCTCGCTTTGCTCTGTCCCTCATAATTATTCACGATTAGCGCCTAATCGACTGTGGAACGAATTGGCGGTGTTGGTATACGGTTATATTAGAATAATAATTCAACTACGTTTAAAACTATTTTATTCGATTCAGACACATGTACAACCGTTACTACTGGACGTGTTGGAGTTGTGTTGCGCGACGTCGGGCACGTTCCTTACGTCCCGGTCGACGATTGCTGGGGGTGGTGGGTGTTTCTGCTGACTTGGTAGTTGTCTGCGGCACTTGAGTTGGGGCGAAGATGAGCGGGTAAGTTACCGCTTCACCTTCCCGGCATACCGCTAGGGCGACTTCGAGTCCCCCGAACCTGCGTACGCAGACTCCGATTGAGCTGGCGTTCTTCGGCCCAGCCTTTTTGAGCTGCGGTGAGTCGTTGATAAAGTATCTTCGTCCGTTTAGGGTCTAAACAGGTCGCTTTGACCTGCTGCATCTCGCGGGTTAATTGCAGGACCTGACTGAGTAATTCTGCATTCGTCTGCCTCGCGCGGTCTAGTTCCGTCTGTAGGATCCGTAGAGAGGACATCACTGTAATTAAATGGGTTATTACACTTCAATTTATGATTAGTCTAAAATTTTTTTTTTTTAATTTTTTCAAACAAATCGAAAGTTCATTTGCAGTTATATGAGAAGAAAACACACGCAGTTCTAATTATTATCAAATCACTACATCAATTTGTCCGTTATTTCAATTGTCCGGGCAGTACCGCTCTAGGCTTCTTTTGAGGGCTTCCACCGTGTAGGGTCGCCTAGTGTCTCGAACCGGACGAGGTGGATGGGCGACGGCGATCCGCCCGGCAAGGATGTCATCCATCACGTTTGCAAGGTACATCCTTGCCTTGACTACTTGCAAGTCCACCCGCTCCTGCACCCGCTCCCACTGGGTGAGGAGGTCCTGCGCGTTAGAAAATATCTCGGCAGCTGGGTACTGTTGTCTATTGAGTCCCTCAGGGTCGTTATCTGGATCCGGCGCCCTCCGAGTGGCAGGGTACGGCCATTGCCGACGAATTTTCCCGATCATTCCTGTTCTCCTGGGTGACTCCTTCCTGGATGGCACGTCGGTCGATTGGGTGTCCGTCCATTCTAGAGACATGTTTGGCTGAAAACAATGTATTATGATCAACCACTGGCTTATGATGAACGAAAGAATAAAGCGGATTGTCTAAATTGTGCGCGCGATTTATTATCTGACTCGCTAATGACTAAGTTATTGCTGTTGGGCTTTCGTATTGTTCAATATTATGTTGTTGAGACGAGTTGAAACTTGCGATCGGTCACGTACTGTCATTTGTCAATGTTGGGCGGAACTTAACGTTAGATCTTGTCTATATTAGAATTATCGTTAACATTAGGTTAGGACTACTTCTTAGTTCAACCCAAGCTTCATGGTTATGGAGGGGTTTCCATTCATGTGCTAACATCTCGTGCCCTCAAAGTATCTAAATTGGTCAATCTTGATTCATGTCTCCTATTTAGATGGGCTTGACCTGGGACCTTACAACATGCACCTCTCTTAGTTAACTTTAAATTTTCTTTTTTTAAAAAAAATTTCTTTTTGATTTCGTGAGTTATTTAATCGATTTCGGAACTTTTCTAATTTACATAATTATGTCGGTTTACGTGCACGTTTAATATGACGGAGATGCACATCCGCCCCGAGATGGTCAATGTTTATATTTACGGCGTCTATTAGGTCTACTATAATTCCGATTTCACTGATCTGATTAATTTGGCGGTATAATTTTCGGTCTATGTTTATTATTCACCGATAAACCGGCTAAGTTGATATATTTTCGTTCGGTAAATCTATTATTCGGTTTTATTTAATCAACTTGCTATCTTAAAATTTTCAATTGCGAAGCTCGATCAGATCAACTAGGGTAAGTTATCGTTTGAATCGATTTTTATACCTTCATCTGTTGGATTTTTAGTGTCGCATACGTGCTTCTACTATGGATTTTGGTGGACTATTTCCCGTATCGTTTGGATATTTTTATCTACCAGCGGTTGCAAGTTATTTCAGTTCACATCTACATTGGTTGATCGTAAGACAGATTTGCATTAAGGAAGACTATGTTCTCCTGATCTACTGGTTACAATATAAAGTTGTGTTCTTTCATTTTATTTGTGTATTGATTGACTTTTGAAATGTCGTGAATTATTTATTACGAAAATCCCCGTGATTCAAATCGCCTAGTTAATTTGATGTACCTAATTCCATCACTAATTTCTTGTCGTTAAAATATGATCTTTAATCAGCTGGCCTATGGGTTCTTTACTGCTAATTGATGATCCTAATCAGTAGATTGCCGAATTTACTTATGTTCGATTGTAATTCATGAATTGTTTTATCTAATGTTTACTCGATTTTTGGCCGTAACTTATTAACAATTTATGGTCATTATAACTTTATTTCATTGATTTTACTTGAATTAGGTTGATGGTTCGAATGATTTCTACTCGTTTACTGCAGAAAATGGGATGAAGTTAAAGGTAGTACCTTTTATCTATGCTAGAACTATTAATTCCATTAAAATAAGCCTTCTCTAATTTTATCTACGACATTGGATTAAGTTATTTGTTGAAACTGGCTGCAATCCATATAGCTAAACCATGAATTCAATTTGTTTCTGGCAATCAGGTTTACCTAGTTTTATTACCTTGCTTACTTCTAGAAATAGATTTTTGATCCGAGTTATTCTTCTCAATAAGCTTATCTGCTAAAATTGAACTGTAACTTTAAATTACTACTAACAATTATCATTCGCTAATGCAACTGTCTCGTAAGTTTCACCTAACGAGTTGATTTACCCTTCGTCTAAACTGTTTAAAGCTCCACTTGCATTTTGGGTACTTCTCGCACTCAAGTTCATTTAAAACGTGAATTTGATTTACTATTATTATCACGAAGGTTGCTTAATCTCTTTGAACCATCAACCTTTATCGCAGTATTGAGTTTTATTTAAATCAGAGGTTAAATTAATCATAAGTGGTATCCAATTTACTCTAAAATTCCTTTACGAGAATTAGTTATATCAACGATTTTAACTTAAGTTATTACAATACCCTCCTCACATTCTATTTTATCCTGTTTACTTTAATCCGGAATCAAGGAGTTAGTTTAGGTTGAGCCGTGAGTCACTTAAACTTTCGATATTTATTTTATTTAAAACCACATTAACCCAAGGAATTTTTACTTTAATGAAAAATCTTTAACTTAACGGATAAATGCAATTTAAGGGGCTCACGGAACTACTTACGATACTTAAATTTTTATTTTTGATGACGTAAATTTGAGTCAATATACTACCAGTCAATTCGTTCCTAAACATCAATTTAGTTTATTTATACCAACGATTTCAATTGATTTAACCCCGTACCCTTTCCCTTTAATAGATCTTAAGCGCCTTTGTGTTCATATTATATTTATTGAGTGCCCACTGGACTACTCGGTGTGATGATTTTAAGCCGTATGTGGTATAAATTTAGGTCGATTTTACAGAATTGAGAAACGAGGAAGCAGCCGGAGACTTCTTCCTTATTTCTCTTTTCAGCTATAGGGATAACTATTGACGTTACGACCGCTGCGTTGCGCACGCTGAGTCTTCACGGGTGCATATCATTGGCGATTTTCCACGCACTTACATGCATTTGCACTATGTAGATTTTATTTACTTGCGTGATGTGTCGGCTGTGGGCCGGAAAAATTTCGACATTTTTTTAATTTATAAAAGCATATAAAATAAGTTATATATATTGGTAATATTTATTAATAATAAATAACATAGTTACCCCTTTTTATCCATTCCATCATGCATAAAAATAATCATAAAATAGCATAAATACCACTCCCCCCACGCCGACGCCGAGCAGAGCTCCATTTGAGATGCAGGGAACGTGTCGTGGAAAGAGGGTTCCACCCTAAATGATTCTCACCTAAAAATTCTGCTTGAAATAGATTTGAAGTATTAAACTAGTTCAAAATAGTTGAAAATGGTTGACAAATTTCAAAGTGGTTTGAAAAAATGGTTTTATGGTTAAGTTAAATGTGAAAATGGATCAGTATATATACCTAATTTTGTGACGTGTAAAATTTGATGCAGTAAAACAAAATTCGACCTTGTTATTTTCTAGCAAATTCTATTTTTTAATTTTAATATTTCTTGATTTATTTTTATAATTTTTTTATTTATAATTTTTATTGAATTATTGCTAATTCAATTTTTCGATTTAAATTTTACTTTAATGAACTTTAATTGATTTTTTCAATTTCGTCGAATTTGTTGTGTTTTCTTGTTGTATTTGTGTAGGTATCGTGCGGATCTTGGTGCATTTTGTTAATATTTTAATTTATTTTTGTGTTTATTATTTTATATTTAATTCTTTTATTTCTCAGATTTTATATGGTTTACTTGATGTTTTTAGGTTTATTTAAATTGCATGTTATTTTTGCATGTGTGTTTCTGATCCATTTAAACATTTTTGAAGGCCGTTTACGTTCTGGCCCAACATATATAATTATCGGGACCTCTGCATAGTTGATTTATATATAACACATTTATATCAAAAATCTAACATTACGAACATCTTAAAGTTTTATTACATGAAAATTACGATAAGCATAAAAACATAATGAAAAATTCCTTACTTAGATAAGACTTCAAGAAAATTAATGATCAAATTGTGTCAAAGTGTAAAGTTGAAGTGTTTTTGTAAAGTTAAAAAATAGTGAATTTGGTCACTGTTTATATAGTATTTTTATGCATGTGTGCGACCAATAGACGATTTTTAGCCATTTCAAGGACTTTTTATTATTTTTATTAATTTAAAATTATTTTTATATATTTTTGACATATTAATTTTATGTTATTGAACTCTATTTTTTATTGTTATTTTCTATGATATTCTTTTTAGCCCTTAACATTTTGTTTCTTGGTCGCCGCTTCTGCCTATGTTTTTCTAAACCTTATTTTGCAAGGTTTTGGCAGTTTATTTTATTTCATATATGTTTCTTTCTGCCTCTGCATGCGTTGATCGATTTTATTAATATATGTTTTTAATTAATTTTGTTATATTTTAATTTGTTTATTTGATGGTTTTTTTTGTTTCTGCTTGTGGTGCATGTGTATGTACAGTGACCATTTTCCTTATTTTTATTTTATGTTTTAATTCGTACTACAATTTTTGTTTTAATTTTGGCTCTAAGCCCAACACATTCGTAAAGCGGGACACCATTGACCGGGGTGATTAAAAATGCGGTCTATATTGAGCAAGAAATATTAAGAATGCAAAAATAGTATTTTAATATTTATTTCAATACAAGTCCAATTTACAAAACATAATACATTAAAAAATATGTTAATCACTATTTTTTTCTTTGAAATATTTCTTATTTGAATGAATTTTTTAGTAGATTGCTGTAGTTTAAAAGGTCGTGAAATTTTTCACATGAATTTGTTAAATTATATTTCCTACATAAAATGATTTTCAAAGTCTTAACACTTAATTGTGATTTTTCTGATGTCCACACTTTATTTACCTTATAAAAAATGCTTCTGTTCAATCAATGGTGGTCGAAGTTGTTAAGTTGACTTTCTGATACCTCTTGCCACAAACTCTGTTAAAATCAAAAGGATCAATAGAAAATTTCCAGTGTTTTAGATGAAAATTTTATTTTAACCATAAATCTTGATAACGATGTAAAAATGTATTATGAATAGAATGTCGTTTTCGTGAAGTCATACAAATTTAGATTTTCTTTTAGTTTCATAATACAAGTTGGCCAGAAGTGATAATTAAGGAAATTAAATCAAATTTGGTTTTGGATAAGAGAAACCAATAATAATGTTAAAATAATTAAATCGTCATTAAAAAAGGAAGTTTATCTGCAGTCTAAATCTAAAAGAGAACAATAATCGGGAGTAGTTTTAATTTAGATTCTTCAAGAGAATATAAACGTTTTGGTTAAATCATTTTATTGGAAAATATTATCGAACAATTAAATCTAATATTCAATCATTCACCTTTTAAAAATTAGCATAAAATCAACCAATCAAATTACGATAAAATCTCGTACCATGTCTACATTGCGTACGATCTAAAAGCGAAAGCAAATTCATATTTTATTGAAAGTGATAAATAAAATTTATTTAAAGATCGCAATGTATTTCAGTTACCAAGGAAATGAATAAATTTCATCTACCTAACCAAAAACAATTTGTTTAAAATGCTTTAAGTGCTGAAATAGCGAGTCCAAATTGTGCTGCATAATATGTGAGCATCACAAAAACTCCACTATGAGGAAACGAGATCAAACCAAAAATTTCAGTACATAAGATCATATCAGATAAAACAAAAGAAATCCCACCAAACGCAGCTCCTAATTTCATATGCTTGTAAACCAAATGCGAAGCCGTCGAATGTAATTGTGAAAGCCCTCTCCATCCCATTGAACAAACAAGAATCATATATACTGGTAAAACGATCGCATTAATACCATAAAACAAATGGTATGTACACGAGTATGAAACAATAGCTATGATTAAAAATGGGATTGATAGTAAGATTTTAAAAGGATTAAATCCGAAAGCTACAAGATATGCCAAATGAGCTATGGAAAAGAATAACGTTCCATGAGTAAGATATCCTTTAGTTCGCCATACGAGGAATACATCTCCAATTGCAGAGAAAAGTAACCCTAATGATATTAAATACACATATTTTGTCTTCATGCATTTCTGACTCTGAAGAATAAATATTAAAGAAATTATTGGTGCGATTTTCGCACAACTATAGAAAACTTTATTTTCCTCCAGATTATAAGAAACAATGAAATAAATTGCAACCATTTTGAAAAAAGATTGCACTTTCAGATATATCAGTGAAACCTAAATGAAAATTACAATAAAATTAATTGTAAATATACCAATATACAAAAATAAACTTACAGATATTTTAGACATAATTTATGTCCTTAAGTATTTTTTTGTAAAAGTAGCGATGAATTGTACATTAAATAAACATACATAAACAACTTTAATTTCGTGTAGAAACAACTGATATTAACAATGAAATTCAATTTATATTTAAATTTAATAATTTTAAAAACATAATTTATTAAATAGTTTATCGGAGATGAATTTCAATGTATTAGTTGAATACTTTAATTTTATAATTATTGTTAATAATCAATAAATAAATACATTTTGTTCACAATCTACTATAACTCCTCGAATAGCTTCTAATTTAACTTGAATTTTGTTAACGATTTTAAAGTAAACAAGATAATTTGTTTGAATATTAAAGTTTTTCAAATATTTTAAATGGGCTATAATAGTATTCCTCCAAGGTATTAATTTAAAATTTTAATATTAACTATTTATCAATATAAATATATAAGATGGGAGTATTATTCAAAAATAGGTAAATTGATTCCCGGTACTCGAATTATACCCTTTAAAGTTCCATTAAGAGAAGTGAGTCTATTATTCAAAACAATTTAATTAATTTAGCAAAATATAGGAAATTTGTCGGAATCTTTATGATTCAAATTTGAGGCAATTATTTAATTAACATTTAAAATCTATAATCTCTTTTTAGTTTTACAGTAAAAGATTTAATAGAAAAATGTAAGAATATAAGCATGTCAATGATTATAGATTTAACTCAAACTACGCGATTTTATAACTCAGAAGTATGTTAATGCTAATTTATATATGTGAGTTAAATATATTTAGGATCTAAAACAGTATAATGTAAAGTATGTAAAGCTTTCGACGAAAGGAGGTGGATGTATGCCAAGTGATTACGAAGTGAAAAAATTCTGCAACATTATTAATAGTCATTTAAAAGACAATCCCATGGATGTTGTAGGTGTTCATTGTACACATGGATTAAATAGAACTGGATACTTTATCTGCCGTTATATGATTGATTATTTAGGATTTATGGGATCCGATTCTGTTAATTTATTTGAGGAATCTAGGGGGCATAAATTTGACAGGGATAATTATCGAGATTCTCTCATGGAAAAAGTGCCAACCAACGAGACTAATAAATTTGATGAGTCAATAAGTTCTATGAATCATGACAATAGATCTTTATCAAATCACAATTCAAGAAACTATTCACTGCAAAATAATGATTCAAACCATTATGACAGTTATAAAAGTTATAAAGCATCAAGGAATAAAGTATCTCATGAAGACAGAAAGCCGTATCGTAAGCATCGTGATAATCAATAATAATTTGGTTGGTGTTTATCTATAAATTTTATCTGATATTTATCATAAATTTAGTCGACTTCTTTGTATTAATAATAACAATTGCAGCTGGTGGAATTATTTGTTTAATAAACATAGATTTTTATTGTTTCGATTGTGCTAATTTAAAAAATTATTGTGGTGAAATACTAACACGAAATCAAAAACTTTTTATTGAGTGTAATTTTGTAGTTTTTTATTCGATGTTACATATTTTTGATTGCTGTTGGATTTGGTTATTTTAGTTTAGAAGCTACCAATCAATTAGTTATGAAATGGCTTAGCGTGCTAGTGAGTTTATGTGCCTCTTAGCAACTGAAAGGTTCCCGATAGTCTCGTTTTGGATGGCCACAATTCGGTGAATATGTCGGAGGGATCGAAACGGAGCTCGGAAGTCGCGTCATTCTGTTAAAGTTTATTCCAGCCTCCGGTTTGATTACCTGGGCTAATCCAGGTCATCTAGGAACACGACTCAGCAGGCACAATTCCATACCCTGGAAACATTTTAATTCACGTGCTTCGCTATATATACAGCTATACGTTCCCAGAGCTTCATTTAGCTGGGTTTTATAGCTACATTACACTCGCATTTTCTCTTGTCGGGCAAGTGATCAATTGAAGTTTTATTGTAAGAAACTAGCGACGGTTTTTTAGGCATAGAAGATGGTGACGATAAAAGGATGCATGTGGGGATTTTTTTTTGATGAAAATATTAAACCTCGATATTTCTTTTTATGTGTAAGTCAGCAACATTTTTACCAAATAGAAATTAATAATGGACTTTAAGACGCGCTAGAACACAATGGATTTTTTAAGCTCAATAACTGTGCTTTGAATGAATTGAACTGAGTAAAATTTAAAGATGAATATACCAAAGTTTTAAAAGAAGTTTCTCGTGAATTAGAGCCACTAATTCATTAATAGAGCTAGTAGTCCAGGAACTTTGCAAAGAAAATTGTAACCCTATATGTACTGAAAGAATTGTAATGTACGTTCTTAGAGAGGTTTAAGACATAGATCAACAACTTTCTCATGACTTATTTGACCGATTTAAAACGCAAAATTAAAAAAGTTGGCAAAAAAAAGTAATAACATTATTGTCCTTACAGCCAGTTATGACTGATGTTTTAAATAAGCACCCTTCAATGATATGGGAAGTAATTAAAATTGTGACAATTAATATATAACTCCTCTTTCCAATTTATGGAGTTACAAAACTGTCCTCTCAAAGTTACGAGACTTTTGCTCTAGTTGGTAGTTTGATTTCGAATGTTTTGAAATAAGGGCTATGTTGGCGAATAGGGTTTGTTTTAATTTATTTTTTCTGGGGGTTCATGTGTGACTCCCACCTAAACGTCTACAAGATTATTATTGTTGGGCCAATACACGATTTTGTTTAAATGAATCGGTAACAGCACGCAAACACAACATGCAGATTTAAAATCAGACCCAAAAACATCAATTAACCATGTAAAAATATGAAAAAGAAACAATTAAATATAAAATCAACAAAACACAAAAGTAAATTAAAATAATAACAATGTGCAACAAGATCCGCACGAAATAACATGAGAACATTAAAATTTGACAATTTACCAAAAAAAGCGAAAGTCTATGAAAATAGAATTGAAATTAAAAAATTTAAATTGGAAACAATTCAATTAAAAAATGAAATTGTCACGAAAATAATAAAATTAAGATTAGAATATACTGGAAAATCACAAGGTCAAATTTTGTTTTACTACATCAAATTTAACACGCAAGGTTAGGGTCGTATAATAGGTATATATACCGATTCATTTTCACATAAATCTAATGATTTAATCACTCAGTTGTGAGAAACTCGAAGAAGTCTAGTCACTTTTACTCTGAACGATTCAATTTAAAAATTTTAGAAACATTTTATTCTGAAACTTTATCCAGAAAAATACGTGAACTTAACGAAGTAAGCAAGAATGACTTGCTGATATGTTAACTATGCATGCTGTTTACTTATGACAAATGGAACTGAGTTTGGTATTTGATAAATATATATTATGAATGATATAAATTACTTCTCATGTCGAAATTTTTCCGGCCCACAGCCACACACCGACAAGATATTAAAATCTGACATAAACAGTCAAGCAGTTTAAGTGCGGTGTAAGTTTTGTCTTATTGGTTTTACTTGACTTCACGACGTAAATGCAGTAGCCTAACCTTGAGGGATGAAAACGAATATGTAAGAAAGTCAAGCAAGTGAAGGACCTAAAGTATGTAAGACGAGCACAAACCTTCTAACGGTAGCTCGCTGAACCAGCTGTAGACCGGGTCATAGCAGTTTTGGAAACAAAGCTCACCTTTGACGGTCACAGAACCATTGGTTACAATAACAACGTTGCCTAGCAACGGGTAACCAGTGGCAGATAGTTAGTATTATGATTGGGGTCAAGGTCATATCGACCACTAGTAACTCCACATAATAAATTTGGGGGCTCAGCCGGGATTGAATGATTGTTTTTGCAAAAGACCAAACGAAACCGAAATAAAATCTCGGAATTAAAGAGAAAACGTTGAGACGACACTCCACCGAACACCAGACAGACACTAAACTAAAACGACAAAGGAACAAGATCGAAAATAAAGGAAAATATCAGCTTGAATACAAAATAAGAAGACAAAGGAGATGTGAAACGAAACAACAAACAATAGAGAATGAAACAAGTAACTAAGACAAATCATACACCTGAAACAAATAACAACTAATTAAAGGGTAAAATCAGGGTAAAATTAAAACGGGGTAGGCCAAATAAAGAAATAAATAGGACTCAGAAAAGAAAGCCAACTGAAAATAGTAAAGGTAAAGAGAATAAACAATTTTGAATTGAATTTATATAATAATTAATTAACCTTTATTGTTAAGAGATGGACTTAACCAAACAAATAATCACGAAACTGAGGGAGATACTAAATATCGAAAGCGACAATCTAGAGAAACTACTAAATAAACCGAAACTAATAAAAAGAGTTAAAGAAGACGTTGCATCGATTTCGATCCCGTATTCCGATGAATTATGCATTCTAATAAAACTAATCAATATGGACGAAAAAGTAACAACCGAGAGAATATACGAGATCCTGAACCTGAGATTGGAGATAGCCGAATTTGGCATAGAATGGAGTACGATGATGAAAAAAGTCGAAACAACTGAGGAGGAGATAACGCAAAAGATGGGAGAGCAAACCAAAGTTTATCGAGAATGCTATATGTGTCGAAAGAAGGAAGCAAAAGTAATAGTAATACCTTGAGGACATGTAAGACGAGCACAAACCTTCTAACGGTAGCTCGCTGAACCAGCTGTAGACCGGGTCTTAGCAGTTTTGGAAACCAAGCTCAACTTTGACGGTCGCAGAACCATTGGTTACAGGACCAACATTGTCTAGTGATGGGTATCCAATGCCAGTCAGATAGGATTATATGGTTGGGGTCAAGGTTATATCGATCACCTATAACCCCACAATAATAATATTAATAGTAATAATAATATTATTGTTAATAATAAATTTTAAATCACCTTGACCTTTGACCTTGAAAAAATATTTGATCTTGAAAATTTTGTTAAAAATTTTTTTATATATTGAGCCAACCGAGCCATGTTTTTGAGAATTACAATGTACTTTTAAAATTTTAAATGTACTTTTAGCTGGGCTACAACCCGTACTTTCAAATGACCTTGAAAAAACTTGACATTGAACATTTTAAATGTACTTAATGTCTTGTGAGCCAGCGGAGTCGTTTTTGAGAAATGAAAAAACATGACCTTGTCAAAATATTTGGCCTTGAGCTTTGATCTCTAAAAAAATTCTGTACTTTTAATTATTTTAAAAAATTTTTGCCGGGGGGGGGTAGGGTAAACTAGCGGAGTCACATCTAACTACTAACAATTTTGAAATTCGGTGACAACCATGTAAGGTTGAGTAACAGAGCACAAAGTGACGTTTTCTTCCTCGTGCCACACATCGAAAGATTTAAATTGAGAATACTACTATCATAAAGACCTAAAAGAAAAATCCGTTAAGTGAAACCATGACTATCAGCAATTTTTCGAGGAATATACATTCAAATGCAGGATAGCGATAAAAATGATAGAATAACTAACAAGCAATAAATAAACCGGCGGGAAATCGTCATTAAAATGAGTCCAGCAGAGTGAAACGCTTCCGAACAAAAATAATTTCCGGTGTGGTAGAGATAGAATACATTTCTACTGTAACACACGAATAACTCGACCTCAGGACTAATTGATTTAATTTAAAATGACCGGAAAAAGATAATTAATTTATTCGAAATTTTCCCAATACTAATGGAAATCCGGGCATGTAATCAAACGATTTCGATCGACGATGGTGAGAAATCAGCATAGAACTTCTGCCATAAATACCAGCGTCGATTTAGTTGGAATTTAATCATGAAAAATTCCACTCAGAGTGACGACATCAACATGTCAAGATTGCGGTCGGCGATGAGACCCCTGAAGAACCGGACCAAAAGTAGAGGGATCGACGAGGAAAGGGAACACGGGTGGAAAACTATGCCGCTAGGAGCGAGACCACCAACCACCACGGTAATGGATAACGAGAAATCTACAGTTGACATTAAATATGTACGAATATAATGGGGAAGACCCATGTAAATTATTTTTCTCGATCCTATGACACTTTCAGTATCTTATGTGTTGGATGGCCACATAATCGTAGAGCTAGTAGGGATGCCCACCCCCATAATGTCATTACTGATAAAAGTAAGCCTGTAACTCACTTAGATATGCCAATAGTATTATTTTTGTTTGTTTTTCTTTTTAGATTTGATAAAAGATATACGACAAATGAATAAATCATGGAACGACGACTCCATAGTTACTGTTAGATTTCCCGCCCGATGTCGCCAGGCGCTATTGGACTCGGGCTTTACCGCGGCAACAGCCGGAGAATCAGGATGACCAATAAATCCAAGGAGCCGGGACGATGACATCAAATTGTCTAGCATGGGATCAAGCGGAAGCCCACCGCCGGAAGCCCGTCAAAAACGGAGTACACCTTGGGTATACTGTAGGAATTAGGCAGAAAAACACAATGGAAAACTACTCTGCCGCAGAACCATCTAAATCGGATCAATGCCAACATTGCCAAGGGTTTCATACCCAGCATGGAGTATCGTTTGAGCTGGACAACAAAGCACTAGCGGATATGGAAGCGCCGGTCAATGTAGTGATGCCAAAGCGTATCATTCATGCGCCATCTCTTGAAAGAATCGGAATGAATACTGGGACGGAGAACATGCGTATTCCCGGATACGTCCAATTGGAGATTTGGCTTCCCAACGACATGACTACCAAAAGATTACTAGGCGCAGTTAAGCATGAATGGAAGATGTCGAATCATTTGTCATGAACTAAATAAATGGTTGCCTACAAATCGAATTTTGAATTCATTAATAAGAAGGAATAAATAAATCATTAGAAAACAGCAAATATAAAACTAATACTTGAATAAATAAATCATGAACAGTGAATATAAAACTAACAATTGAACAAATGAATCAGGAAATACAGTGAATATAAAACGAACACTTGAATTTAATACCCACCGTACAGAAAACTACGGGGGATCAGTCCACAGGGAACGGGTTGTTGACCAGCACAAAGTAGTAGACCTCATGATAAAAATAGAGGGCATGACACAAAAGTTAGATCTGTCCTTAGGTAATTAATTTAGATAAATTCGGTGGAACAAGTAAATGACAACCACAAAATGAGGTAATTCAACATAATTCAGATAATCCAGAAATACAGGCCTTCTATCGCAGCTCGTTGAACCCAGCAGGAGGCAGGGTCATAGTATTCCTTGAAGAAGGAGCTCACTTTTGGCGGCCTCGCAACCATTGGTTACAGTTCTAATGTTGCCTCGCAACGGGTAACCATTGGAGGGCGTGTGATTTTGTATGTCATGGGTTACACAGTCGCAGACCACTAACCCACCAGTATGTAAGGAATACAGGAAAATAATTTTTTTAAAAATCCGATTGAAGTTTACATATATATTCGGGCATGGCCTCCTCTGATGGAAAAACGGCTTATTTATGATGCTGTATGTAATTCGTATTTAATACGTACATATTAAGTTATAACCGGAAAAAATGCGTGATGCATATATTGTGCAATGTAGGGTTAAAATACCTATTTAATGTCTTATGGTGTATGATAAAGTATTTATTTAGTAACAAATTACACCACCACAGAGTAAGTATGTATGTCCTATAATATGATATTATTGATTATTAAAATTTTTTTGTTGTTAAGTTAAAACAGGTGTATTGGTTTTTTAGTTATTTTATTGTAAAAATAATAATTCATAACTAAATTAAATTAAAATCTTGTTCGTAAATTACAAACTAAATAGATTACTCGCTGAAATTATGTTCACATCTTAGTTTTATTAACATTAAAACAATCAAAAGTTTTTTCAATAATGCAATTTGCTTTACAATAGTAAAGAATTAATAAAATGAATTTTAGCAATCAAAATCATTCGGCTTTACTTTTCCAATACTTCATGAAAAATAAGTTGAAAAAAATAAACTAAATTAATCAAACAATAACGCTCATTAAAACAACAGAATTATATTATAACATTTTATTATCCTTACAACTATGCAACTTAAATTTAATAACTAACTTATTTTGAGTTTTACCCTATTGGTTCGAAAAAAGAAATTTGTTCAATCAAGCGATTCACATACATCTGGTTATCAGAATCATTAAGGAAATAATGAAAATGTGAGTAAACATGCACATTTCAATTGAATTTGCTCTTTTCTTTCCATCAGCAGTTGTTCCTGACGCGTCCGTTGATGCGCCTCCACTTGGAACAGAATTCTCTTGAACTTTATTCACTTTACCATAAGCTGCCACTTCACAAAGATTAAGAGCCGATGGACCCAATTTTTCAATTCTGATTTTATCAGTTCTTTATTTATAGGGATTTTACAACCGTCAACACAAGATTTTCCGGCCAAAACGGTTTTTGTTTCTTTTTGTGGTTTTGATACTGTAATGAGCCGCAATTCATTTGGCTCATTTTCAGAATATATTTCTATATGGGAAATCAAGGATAGATATGGCAAACCTACTTCCCAATACTTTTCTCCGTTGTCTTTACTTACAAAGCAATTTTTATTGATATGGCCATCATTTCCCCATGATTCTTTAACACCTTCTTTGATGCTTCCGTATTGCACTGGCTTATCTAGAACTAGATTGCTTGGTTGGCTGCTGCCCAGACAAAGCTCTACCATCAAAGGTAGTAAGCCGGTAACCAACAATATCATAGTGATAAATTCAAAATATAAATGAATTAATAATAATATTCAATAAGCATATTTGAATCCATCATATCTAGACAACAATTGATTTTATTTCATTTATTTGTTTGTTGATTTCTAGAAAAATTTAATTATTTATAATAAGTGAAATATTGAAAATAATCTTTGCTAACAAGAATTTCATAAAATTTTGATAAAAGAATTTAATAATCTATAGCAGACTTCCCCATTTTTTTAGCTAGCGACTCGGTTACTTGACATCATTTCTAAATTAAATTTGCTATAAATAGACAATTTGTTAGTCATATTCACATAGCATTCTTTGTGGGTTGAAAGAAAATAAATTTAAGCACATTTAGATTAAAAATGTATGCTCATTTTTCATTTGATGCATGCTGCATATCTGAGCCTGACTGCATGCTATTAAATAGTATGTGTGCATCTATCGGGCTATGTACACAATTATTTGCTCATAGCTAATTGAATATGTAAATGGTGTAATACTTTGACTTAATCACTTGTGCTGGCAATTAATTGACATAAACTCAGCGAGATGGCATGTAAGTTTAACGTATCTAAGTAAGTCTGAGGCTATGCAATATAAACTCTATTGATAGAACTGAAGCTTAGTAATGATCATAAGACGTACTATACATGTTATATCGACATTTAATACAGATAGCATAGCACGTCATTCCAGTGCGAATGCTTAATGACTTAATAAAACGTCTAGAGCTGTAGATAAATTAGAAAAATTGGATATCCAGAGAGTTAATTTATCACTATTATAATATAGAGATATTTATTCTTACAAACACGTAAAGTAATTAACCCTTCGTTAGTCGCATTCGATCTGAGAGATACATACGATATTTATTCAGACGCCATTAATTTACTGTAGCAGTGGAGGGGATGGCACTCCGTCTAGCCTCGTAACGCAAGGGTGATTTTGGTTTAGTAGTGATCTAACTTTGCTATGAGGAGTTTCGTTGTCTTATACACCTAATTTGTATCTAGTAGTATATTGCGACAATTTACGTAAGTATTACAAAACATTTATTTAAAGGTTTTATTGATGACATTTATTTATTACACTTTACAATGTGGCAATGTGAAAAACATCTTTGCTTAGAGCAAAGCTCCGCAACCGGTGTGCCGCGGCGCAATGCCTACCCGAGAAAAAATATAGGGTTTATGACGTACACGTGCGTTATGCTTATATCTATCTTGTTTACAAATAATTGCGTTGTTGGCAAAATAGATTCTATTTAATAGAAGATAAAAATTAATGTAAGTATTCAAATAATTATTTTTCGAAATAACTTGACTAGCGCTCAATTCTAAATATTGAATTTGAATAATTTTTAATATATAAATATTACCTGGGCGTGTAATAATAAAATTATTTTATTCATATTTATCTTATATAATTTTAAATATGGACAAGTTTTTGCGTAAAGAATGTTCAATTTTATCGACAAATGATGATGAACCCAGCACGAGCCATGATCTAAATTTTACATCATTGCTCGTGCTGGGTTCATCATCATTGTAAAATGACCGAAGATAGTGAAAAGGCAATACAATGCAGAATATATTCAATACGGATTTTCATGGTGTGGTGAAGAAGCGGCTCCGAAACCAGAATGCGTAATTTTAAAATTTTTTGTTTATGGTGTGCCGCGAAATATTTTTAAGTCTTTAGGTGTGCCGCGGGTGAGAAAAGGTTGCGGTGCTCTGGCTTAGAGGATGTAAAAATTTTATGTAAGGAATGTTTTTCTAATAAAAATTAATAGAAGATTGATAAAAATAAATATTACCATTTTAAACTTATTATAATATGATTTTTGTCCGTCTTGTTACTTTATTGGAAAAATAATTATATCTGTGAACAGTTTTTCAAAACTTTTGAATAAATTACTTTAAAACAATATAGAATAATTTAATCTTGACCGTATTCCTCAAAATACATATTAATTTTTTGTAAATTTGATTTTTAACTTAAGTATCTATGGGATACATTTGTTGGGCCAGAACACAAACGGCCTCGTAAATTGTTTAAATGAATCAGTAATACAGACGCAAAAACAACATGCAGATTTAAAATCGGACCCATAAAACACCAACTAACCCTGCTAAAATATGAGAAAGAAAACAATTAAATATAAAATCAAGAAACACAAAAATAAATTAAAATAATAACAAAATGCACCAAGATCCGCACGAAATAAACATATAGATAACATAAGAACATGAAAATTTGACCGAAATTTGACAATTTACCAAAAAATGCGAGAATCCATGAAAATGGAACAAAAATTAAATAATTTGAATTGGAAATAATTCATTTAAAAAATTAAAAAGAAAATTGCCAAATAAAATTACAAAAATAATAAAATTAAGAATAGAATATACTGGAAAATCACAAGGTCAAATTTTGTTTTACTAAATCAAAATTAACACGCAAGGTTAGGGTCGTACAATAGGTATATATACCGATTCATTTTCACATAATTTAACTCGTTTTAAAAAACAACTCGTTTTTAAACACCAACAACTCGTTTTAACGAAACACTCAGTTTTACTCGATTTGAAAACTTGAAGCAGATTTCATTAACCAGCACTTTAATGTGAGTGAAGAAATGTTCGGAAACTTTCTCCACATCGCGCCCAGACAACCTCATGTGAGCTCTGTTTGAGGCGTCGGCGTGGGGAAAGGTTTGTGTATGTAATATGTCGAACCACGTATGCCAATTATGAATCTGTATTTATGCCAGTTATGTTTCAATAAATGCTTGAATTAGAAAACCTCATGTCGAAATTTTTTCCGGCCCACAGCCGACACATCACCGCAAGTCAATAAAATCTACACACCCCAACCAAACTGTGTAAGTGCGGTGTAAGTCCGCCAATAGTTTGTGCCCGTGAAGGCTACGGCGTGAGAACGCAGTAGCTGGAACGTCAATATTGTCCGTTATATGGGAAATTGGGAAGTGGTGAGGTGGTCTTTTGGCTACCCCTCCGCATCCCATTTCCTGAAAATTCGACCTAAAATCTAAATTGACCATCGGCTCAAAATCACCACACCGAGTAGTCCAGTGGGCACTCGTAACGTTCTAATATCAACATACTTAGTCCTAGGATCAATTAAAAGGGAATGACTGGAAGGAGCGTCGTAAATCATTGCTATCATCTCAAATTTTATAAAAATAATGAAAAATTATAATAATAAAAAACATGAATAGTATTGATATAGCCTCAATCTTAATCAAAGCATAAAATCATGATAGAATAAAGATCGTAAAAGCACTACTATAGTCTCGATTTTAACCAAATAATAACATTAAACATAAAAATAAGGATCATAAATTTCACATTGATGACCCCGATTCTTAATCAAATAACCAAATCAAGCCTAGAAAAATAAAGATCATGAATTTTACCGCTATAGTCACGCTTTTATAAAAATCTTGATTAACCGAAAGCAACGCTTAAAGTCACGATTTGTAATTAGGAGGACCCACGAACCCAAGAATTTCATTGTTATATCCACGAAAAATTACTTAAAGTTGAAAATAATAAACAATAAGCTCCCTCACCCAACTTTAATGGCAGAATGTATAATAAAATTGATTAAATACTGAAAATAATTAAATGAAGCAAAATAAATGCAATAAGGGTGGAAACAAATTAAGGTAGGTCTCGATAATTAAATCCCCGAAAATATGTCCTTAAATGACCGCATTAGAAATAGTAAATAACAATTCTAAATTAATGTAACGTTAATTAAAACACAAACTAAACAACCATAATATTTACCTAAATAAAAAACGCGACGAAAGATTCACGCACAAAAGAGTTATTAAAAATTTAAGCAATACCATAGCACGTGATCAATTAAATCATCTGAAAAATCACAATGGTTTACGGGTCGACGAGGATCATAAAATAGACGGAATATAGGAGGATAAGTTTCATGAATTTTCGAAAGTGATCTTCTCAGTAAAATCCCATAATACCTTCATTAGGACATTAGCTAGATCCACTAAATAATGAATAGCTCTTATATTTATGTAAAACATCAATGTAATAGGCAATCATTTGAAGATGAAACTTTCACGCCAGTTATTTGAGATTGACCAATTTGCCGACAAGAAACTGGATTTGTGCCTACCTGTAGGTTGAGTATTCCTGAGATAGCTATAACTGAAGTCCAAATCTAATTAAAAATAAAGGAAATAAAAAGTTACCAGTTAGTTAACTTCGTCCGACGACGTAAGAGAATTTAAATCAGACTAAAAATAAATGTTGACGCACTCCCACATAGATTAAATAGAAAGTCGTCTCGACAAATTCCCAATGCACACTACTAGTTGAATGTCGACGGCATTCATGTAAACACCCACTAGGGAAGAAGCGAAAAATCAATTAAGGCATGACAAGAAACGATCTGGACAAGAAAAGAAGCGTGGAAAAATCAATTGAAATATTAAGAAATGTGACATTAATCATGATTTTCGAGAATAATTACACGTACGTGGAATTAATTAAATCGAAAATATGACTACGTGGCACACCCCTGGAGTGTAATATAAATTCGAATGCAGTGATGAATTCGTCTAATGTACAATTGAAGTAAACTACTGTGAACACACGAGATAAATGGCAGAGAAAATGAGGAGCCAGCGAGTTTCGAGGAAAACCTAACATTATAATGGAAAAGAAGCGATCCACGCCAGAAGATGGTAAGCGTCTTACTTATGTCATTAGATCTATTTAATTTATACCTTCATGCGAGTGCCAGCAGGGAATATAGAAATGACCTAATTTCATTTTGATTCCGAGAGAAAATTCGCGACAGTAAATGAAGCATTATCTCATTAAATGATCCGTAGGATCTCAAGAATTTTGTTGACATCTTAAATAAAATTATCACTAATCATGTTATGGAGTTATTTTTATTAATTGATTCTGTTTAAATGTTCACCTCTTGGCTCATCCGCCTGACAAATGCCCAGAAATTAGTTCAATCAAAAGTGGAATAGCGTACTCGTTGAGTGACTACAACACCGATAACATCACATCCCATTACGGACGACCAAGATTACCGCGAGAGTCCAAATAACTCTGGCAACGAGCGTTTTTTTTTATATTGAGTAACAGCAAACATGCCGAGTACCACGACGACACCGCAATCAATTAGCAGACAGTGGCAAGCCTTCATGAGTTCTGAAGCACCCTTAGGATAACTATGAATAGCCGACTAAGTCGAGCAATAAATGATAAATGACGCACTTAAGGTAAATGAATAGTTTCTAAAATATGACGAATAGGAAATAGTTTACCACGAGAGGAACATTCGTACAATTACTTGTCCCAGAACCCAACAATCACACTTAGCTAGTTTTCCATCTTATAAATATTTACTACTAGCATATACAATCGCCACTCATAAACTAAATTTGTAGTAAATGATCGTAATAAAAGGCATATATATATGAATTATTAAATAATCTGACGATTAACATTTTGCAGATCATTCTTGGATAGACGCGTCCCGCGTCACCGTGCGATTTCCTGCACGATCAGCCGCCAGGAGTCGACAGGCCCTATGGGACGCGGGATTCTCAGTCTCGCCAGTAAGGGAATCCCGCACGGGCACACACAGAGAGGACGAGGAAGTAGAGGTCCCTTTTGTGGCTATCAAAAGAGAGCCTGGCCGCAACCCAGCCCGAGAAATTCGAGGGCAAGCGGAATTCTTATTGGCGCGTTTGGAGGAGCACCAACGCCAAACCAACCGACAAGTAGACCGAGCCAGACAAAATTTAGCTTAAATCAATCGGGCCATAGCAACCGGGGTTATTCCAAGTACGGATGGGTACGCCCCTCCGTACAATGTATCCTACAATCTCAATGACCCGAACCTAGTAGGAAAAACAGAAGCCATGAATGTGGTGGTCCCACGAAGGATGCTATTTAGCGAGATGAGGGATGCAGACAGACGTCCCTACCAGGACCCGGAACACTCCTATGCTCGTGAGGTTCCGAGGCGATTCAGAGACCGAAGATATGTGAAATATAACTAACAGGCATAAATTGTAAATAAAAATTGAACTTCTTGTTAATGTTTCTTTTGTTTTCCATTCGAATTTGTTGCTCATAACGATCGACAAGTGAGGTTACAATGCATTTAAAAATCGGTTTTGTTTGTAATTAAAAGCTAGGAACTAATGAGAGGACCCTCGTAATGAAGGAGAGTTTAATGATTTATCACGTTTTAGATATGGAATCCCACAAAATTCTACAAGAAGAATTGACCAAAGCCCAAAAATTGAATCGAGAATTGCACCAGCAGATTGTGCAACTGACGACGGAAATCCAGCGTATCAAATCTAGTTGGGTGGAGCCAAAGAAAGCGAAGGTTCTATACCAACAGATGACGGCAGCTCAACGGGGTTGGGCCGAAGGAAAACAATTAAATCAAAATCAGAAGACCCAAATCCGTGGGTTGGAAGTGGCTTTGTCTACCCGCTGGTTTTTGCTCCAGCCCAATTGGCCTACAAAGAAGCCACCTCAAACTCTAAACCTGCAAGTAAACCGCCCCGACATCGACCTGGTCAAAATGAGCGTGCCAAACGTCGAGCCGCTCAGCCAGCAGATTAGGAAATTTTCTCTTGTTATTTCTAAATAAATTTGTGTTGATTAAATTGTTGATCTCAGTTAAGATTTATAATGTCGAGAGTTAGATAGTGTAAGTATAAATTAAAAGGAGATTATCTTACGTGACAAGACCAACTGAGGTATGCAGATGGGACGAGAATAAGTAAAGCGCACGGTAGTGCGTTGAACCCGCTTTGAGATCGGGCCAGAGTAGTTCTTTCGTAGCGCTCACCTTTGGCGACCTCAAAAACCAATGGTTACATTTCCAACGTTACCTAGCAACGGGTAGCCATTGGGGGCAAGAAAAATTTATTATTGTGTGGGGTCAAGGTCACTCCAACCAGAAGCCCCACATATTGCTACTCATGAGGTTCCTTAACATATTGCGATTAACGCAAGGTTAAAGTAAAACAAATAATTTAATAATGAATTGTGATCTTGTTTTTAGATATTTAGAAACTATTTCCCTTTCCCCCTCTTCCCTTATACGGAATGATATTGACGTTCCAGCTCCTGCGTACCGCACACCTGGAGCCTTCACGGGCACGAATCATTGGCGATATTCTACGCACTTACACGATTTCGAATAGTATGTTGGATTTTAATGACTTGTAGTGTGTTTCGGCTGTGGGCCGGAAAAATTTCGACAATATAAAACAAAGATTTATGCTATTAAATATTTTATTAAAATAAAAATATAATTTACCCGATACATTCGACATAAACAAAAAATATCATAAATACACCGCTCTCCCCACGCCGACACCCAAGCAGAGCTCCATTGAGATTGCGAGGATGCGACGTGGAGAGAGTTTTCAAATAAAAACTCTCACTTACATCGTGAAAATAACGTTCAAGTTTTGAAAAACCATTTTACGAGTAAAACGAATAAAATTGTGTAAAAATGAATCGGTATATATACCTATTGTACGACCCTAACCTTGCGTGTTCTTTTTGATTTAGTAAAACAAAATTTGACCTTGTGATTTTCTGGTATATTCTAATCTTTAATTTTATTATTTTGAAAGTTTATTTGACAATTTTTCTTTTTGAATTTTTAATTGAATTATTTCTAATTCAAATTATTTGATTTTTATTTCATTTTCATGAAATTTCGCATTTTTTAATAAATTGTCAAATTTCGGTCAAAATCGTTGGGTTTTCGTGTTATGTTTATATTTATTTCGTGCGGATCTTGTTGAACTTTGTTATTATTTTAATTTATTTTTGTGTTTATAATTTTATATTTAATTGTTTTCTTCCTCACATTTTGATAGGGTTAATTGGTGTTTTAATAGGTTTGAATTTAAATCTGCATGTTATATTTGCATGTGTGTTACCGATTCATTTAAACATTTACAAGGCCGTTTGTGTTCTGGCCCAACAAATAGAAAAGGAGAAAAATATAAAAATAAATAAAAGCCATTAAAAAACCCGAAAAAATGGCCAAAAAAGATTTAAAATCCGCTGATTGGTCGCACACAGGCACTAAAACAATATAAATATAACAGCCATTTTCATAATTGTTAACCTTAAAAATCTAAAAATTTCACAAATTTTTGAACTTTGGAAACTTTGTGAACCTTAAGTGTAAGTTTTATTGATTTTTCAATATATGTTTTCGTAATGACTTTTTAAATTTTCTGATTTATCATCATGGATGGCCGTGATACTTGTTGATGTGTTGCCTTATCGCTAACCACCCTTCGGTGTCTGCCTAGTCCGGTCAGGTCTCGTTACACTGATCGCGGGGTAGGACTCCGTCGTAATTCACCGTGGCGGCCATTGCGAGTTTGTCGGAGCGCTAAGAAATTAATTTACGGGAAGATCGATATAGTTAGGGGAACAACATTCGAACGAATGTTTAAGTAGAACTGTCGAAAAAAAAGTAAATCCTGTCTTAAATTGATTACATTGGTGGGATCGACTAGGGTTAGGTATAGAAACAATGAACAAACCAATGGAATTTAGGTTATTTTTTTTATTTAATCAAACCAATTATGTTCCATAAGGAATAAATGAACGATAAGAAATTAAAAATTAATTATGAGCCGAATAATGACCGGAGCATCGGTATTTTAGATTTTTCATTTTTCTTTTTCCATGTTGATTACTACCAGCTTAACCACTTGCGCTATAATTTAATTTTCGGTAGCTGGGCCGCGCTTTACTATATATGTAAAGTATCGTAAGGCATCGAAGTCTCACCGCGTCAGCGAGCTCAGGGGTTTGACCAGTGCTTAGCGCGAGGGTAATGTCTTACATAAAAGATTTACACGAATATAAATAATTATTCACAACAACAATAAATTTTATTAACCAATAGTCTACTTTTGTATGATAATTTTCAAAACAAATGGGAATATGTAATGCCACAAGGCATTTCTTGCACTCCCAAGTAGTCTTGCTTCGTTTTTTATGTTTGGCGCAGACTTTACACCGTCTTTGGGAATTTTTTTTAGCATTATAATAAAATAAAAACTGCTAACTGCAAACCACAAGCATTTCCTTGTAAAAAATCAGTACAACATACCTTATCGATTCAGAAATATTCCTTATATCGATAACTCTACGCGATGTGAACTAACTTTATAATTGCAGTTCGAATAATGACGTTATGTCTGTCAGCCGACATTGCACACACGTCGTTTTTGTTTTTGCAACAAATGCTACCGACGTGGTATACACGTCACTTGCGGTTTTGAAAAAAATCATCAAGGTGTGCCTGGCACGTCAATATAGCGCAAGTGGTTAACGACAATCAATAATATTACATCACATGCCGCGATAGTTAACATTAATTAAGAAATGAATGGAGGATGAAATTGAGTGTAAATTTTATTAATTATTATTTTTATTATATCCATTCTTTTACTAATTCATAATAAGAAATCTTTTCAAGTTTAGCTACTTCTTCAGAAATTTTGTAAATCGTTTTCTCATCCATAACTACGAAACATTCAGATGAACTCAAACTATCGTATCCCAAAACTACTGCAGACTAAGGAAATTGCAGCCACCAAATCCAACGTCCAGAAAGATGACCACATCTCATGCCGACAACAATATGACAAACTCTTCGCGGAGCACGAACGCACGCTCGGTACATGGTTCGCTCCAGAGGCAGTAAAGGCGCTGCATAAGCAAATTCACCGGCTGACTAGATGCCGAGAAGATTTGATCGCAGAAAATCGGGCTCAAAGAATCATTATTAATGATCAGAGCGCCGTTCTAGTCGCGTCCTTTAATGAGACAGAACTGACCAAGCGGTTAGCCAGCCGTGACCTTGCGGTGAAACTCAATTTAATTCCCGCGAGTCATCTCCCAGAAGGAAATCAAGTTGGCCCAGCTCAAACACCCAGAACCAGCAAGAAGCATCACCCGAGTAAAAATCGACGTCGCCGAGAACGGCGCCAAGCCGAGGGAATCACGCTGATAAATAACGCAGCGCAGGTGCTCGAAGAAGCAGCAGCATTGGTCGCCGAACAGCACCCCGAGTTCGTCAAGACGGACGAGAATCCCCCCCAAATCAACGAAATCGATAGAATCCACCTCGCAAATCCGTGCCGACGAATCGGACGATATGATAATCGGCGTTAATCTTTCGCCAGTCACCACTTGGGCAAGTTATTGGATGGACGATTTCGGAGACGAGTTATGTCATTACGTCACTCAGGTCGGAACCACTAAAATCAAACCGCTCCGAAAGCGGAAATTTCCTGTCGATATTGACGAATGAAACCTGAAGACATAGAAATTGAATTATTAATATATATGTTAATTATATCTTATTTTAGTAATTATTATTGATTTTGGGATTTTTGAATTTTCTCCTTAAATAAATTTTGAATTGATGTTTGAAGTTTTGTATGAGTCTAGTATGAGGTTGATAAAGTTTTATGCATGTATGAAGTATGATTAAGAAGTTTTAATTAGCTCAGAAAGCCGAAAGGGAATAACTGAAATTATCGTAAACACCGATTTTAACCTTGTGTGATGAATATTTTAATATTAAAAGAATAATAGTGAATAAAAGGAGTGATATGGATCTTAAGACAATTTATTTTTCCTTAAAGTAAAAAGAAAAATTTATTAAATCTAGAAACAGCTGATTTAACAGCGTATTTAATAATTTAGAAAAAATTTCGAATTACCACAAGTTACTTAATAAAGGTTTTGTAAATTTAAAACAAAGTTCTAGGTTAATAGTATTAATTTGCTTTCTAATGATCGATTCAGGGGATTAAATCAAAAAACTTGGATAATTAAAGAATATTTTATTCTAAAAAACTCGCTAGTAACAGTTTCCCTTCAAAAATTTCTAAATTATAATATTTACATTTTATTGATTAAATAACAACAATTATTATTATCTAAATTAAACTAGTAAAGGATAAACAGGTAGTTAAGTTCCAGATAATCATGTTTCAAGCAATAATTCGTATTAAACAATTAACGATAGACTAAAGAGACTGTGGGAAAACTGTATTCCGGACATATACATAAGATCGAAGTTATGGAAATGGGGAATGCGAGTATGAACGTCGAAGGAGTCAGAAGAGTTAAGTAGACATAAGTCCTTCTATCGGCAGTCAGGAACCCGAAAGCGAGATTATCACAGGGATTAGTCGTAGTAATGGGTCTCACCTGCCTGTGGACTCTCGGCTGCTATATACAGTACCAACATGAGCTTGCTCATGGGTATATAGCAGTAATGTCAAAATTGTGGGCATCTGGGTGAGATAGAAGTTACCCTAGAAAAATCAATCGTAATTAAGGTAAATTGATTAGAATAGACAAGCACCGATTTAAACAAAATTAAAATCTACCCAGTACACCAGCACTAACTTGTTTGACATTTAATTTATGCTGCTAACAAAAAACCATGATTTTATAATTTATTAGTTTTAATGTTGTAAAATTATTTTGATTACCTGAAATTAAAATTTTTTGAATCTTATTAATAACTTTCTTTATAAAGTTCTTGATGCAAAAAGTAGGTGTGATAATGAGAATCGAAAAACCAAATTGGCACATAAATATATTGGAAATGAAATTGAAAAAAGAATTTGGGAAAAAATATTTAAAGTTAAGGTAAAAGAACCAATTAGATCATTAGTATCGAGAGATTGGAATTACAACTAGTGTTATTTCACCGACAAACCCCAAAATCTTTTAAATAATTTTGTGCATTTATATATTTGCCGATAGTAGAGTCTCCAATTCGAGTTATTGATACTCGAGTATACTCGTCCATTTTTCCTGTATTCGATAACCGAGTATTTTTCAAAACACACGAGTAATACTCGTAAATTATAAATGATAAAATATTTCAAAAAGAACAATAACTTTATTATCGCCTTGCTTTTTACTTTTATGCTCGAAGTCCTGAGTTAGGGCGGTAACCATAAGGTAATCATTTTTCGTGTAGTTTCGCTGATCGGCTATGCTTATTGGTAAAATTTGAAAATCAATATTTTTCGACAGGGCTAATGAAAGGTTGAAGACATAAAATAATTTTTAATTGATAGAAGATCCTTATTATAGACTATAACCAAAAAAATAATTAATTCTCAATATTTATTTAATTTTGTAGAAATGACAGACTAAGTGATCAATAAGACAAATGTGTGGTCGAATATTGTATGGTCATCTCGACGAGCGAAGTTGACAGATGTCATATATACTGACTTTTTAACTCAATATTGAGGAATTGATTGATCAAGAATAATATACCAAGTCACTTGAATGTGTGAACGAAAATATGTTGAGCCACGAAACCGAGTTTTAAAATGATATCAGATAAATTATATTTTGAAGAATTTTCATCCTTTGGCTATCTACACTGGAGTGTAAACAAAATCGATTAAATAGTTTTTTGGAATTTCGATTATTGAAAATGAAAATCTAGATAATTCCTATCGATGTCTTATCAATATCCAAACGATATTTTGTTGTAGTTTCAATATTTAAAAAAACATTGATTTAGTCTGAAACAAAACTATAAATCCGATGTATAAAATAATATTGATTTAGTTGAAACGAAATAAAGATGAAAAATCTGTAAAATCGATTAGTCTGAAACGAAACAAAGATGAAAGTAACTGTAAAATCGATATTAATCATTATTTATATAATTTCAATTATCCAATAGAAAAATCAAAAATTTCAATATGTATTATTATTATTTACATACAACTTTTTTGTTTTTAGGTTCCAAGTCATCAGCATCACTAGAATCAGTTTTGTTCACATCATTATCCGTTGATTCGGTCTCACTTTGTATCTGTTTTTGATTTTCGCTATATAATAATAAAATGTTCTCTTTTTGTTTGGTTGTGAGACCTGCAAAATAATCGACTCCTTGGATTTTAAGTTGAGGAATTCTATCTTGGAGTAACATGCATACTAATTCTTTATCTTCTAACACCGGATTATTAGAAACATTAAGGAGTTTTAAATTTCTAAAAATACGATGATGACTAAAATCTTTTATTTTTAATTCATCTTTTTTTTTCATAATTTATATTTCATTTATTTGCATTATGGCAAAAGATTAAAAATCAAATATTAATTTTTGATTTTTTGTAATAATGAAAATAAATTAAATCAAAGAAATTAATATATTGCTAATCAATTCGGAAATTTAAATAGATATTATAAAGTTAATATTCAATTAATTTCATTTTTAATTATAACGGATAACTCCTAATAGTATCACTAGATCTAATACTATCAATATCCTAATGGTATTATTAAAAGTTTTTTCATGCGGAAAAGTTTATTTATGCAAAAATATATCAATATATCAATAAAATTTATAAGTGTTTTATAAGTTATCAAAACTTATAGTATTAAGAAGCGAGGAAGTGGTAAAAAAAATCGAGTATCTTATATTACTCGTTAAAAATTGTTCGGAACAGTTCGCTAAACATTACTTGGTGACTGATGAAGAGAAAGTTAAGGTATTTTTAAAATACTTTGATGAATAAATCTTGAAGGAGATTGAATGCATGGGAGACATTAGCACAACCAGAACCTTGGACTTGTAGGAAAAGAAGATTATCAAATCGTTGAGGTGAAAAGGTCAAAGACTTCAATAATTATAGATATCGTAGACGACGCCAGACAAGAAAGAGATGAGAAAATAGTAATAATGCGATGTCTCAGTTATGAAGGGGAAAAAACGATGATACACGCCTTTTGAGAAGGTTAACAAACCAAACTCTCTCGATAGCTTTGAAAATCAGAGAGCCAAAAACGTATATGATCCTTCATATCACTCGTGATCTTTATTTCTAACCTCTTGTTTCACCAATACTTTCTACCCTATGTCTAGACTTCTTTAACATACTGTCTTTTAGCTTCTAATCTCTGAATAATTCTTTCTCTGTCTACTTCGTTATTACTATACCATTGCGATCTATCAATTTTTCTTCCTAATATAATTTCTGCAGGACTTACTCCAGTAGCTTTCTGAACTGTCGCATTTAAAACGTGTTCTATTATCAGCTTATTATTCCGCCCAGTTTTTCTTTACTCCATCTTTAAGTATGAAATTGTCTTTCAACTACACCGTTATATTATGATGATATGGACTTGAAAATATCAACTCAATTCCTGCTGTCTTCGCTAGTTCTTTAATACTATTAGCTTCGAAAGTCTTTCCACAATCAACATGTAACTCTTTAAGTGCTCCAAAATTCAATATTCAATTATTTAATAAAACTCTCTTTATGGTGTTTTCATCCTGCCTACTAATAGGAGTTAATTAAATGTATTTACTATAATGATCGATTATTGCACAAGTATATTTTTCTCCTCTAAACGTTACAAGTAATGATAAATAATAAAAGTAATAATAAAATAAAGAGACAATATTTTTTTACTTATTAAAAATGTACTTTTCCTCGAATTATTTCATAACTAAGGAGTAAAATTAAATTAATTCATTGTTAGCATTAATATTATGGAATAAAACAATATATTTAGTATTGAATTAATATTACAATATTTATCGATCGTAATATTTAATAAAAAATGTAATATGAGTATTAATAATAATGCAATAATAACTAAATAAGGAATAATAGTAAAAAAAAAATTAAAATTATTTTTATTGCGGTTATAGAACTAATTAATAAATATAATTAAATTACACTAATAAATTAAATAAATAAAAATTTAATTATGAATAATAAAAGTAATAAAAATAAAATAAATATAAAAAATGAGTAATAATAAATAATGTCTTATGAAACTATTATAATAATTTATAAATATAATTTAAATAATTAAATAAATTAGAATAATTAGTAAAAATAATTAAAAATAATAAATAATTAAAATAATAAAAATTTAAATAATATAAATTTAAAAACTTGTAATAAAAAATTTAAAATAAATAAAAAAAACTATAAAATAATAAATAATGTGCTAATAAAATAATTTATAAATATAATTAAATAATTTAGAATAATTATAGAGCATAATGTAATAAAAATTTTAAATTCATTTATTTTCATTACAACTAAATTATTTTTTCCTATAATAGGTTAATAAATATAATAAAAATAATTAGCGTAATAAATAAATTATAAAAATTAAGTTGTAATAAAAAATTTAAAATAAATAATAATTAACATTAAATTATGAATAAAAAATAAAAATATTTATTTTGATTACCACTATATATATATTAGGTAAAATCAGAATAAATAAATTATAATGAGTAATAGTAACAACGGAAATTAAATTTCTCCCTATGTAGCACATAATAATAAAAATAAATAATAATAATATTATAAATATTAAAATTACTGTAAGGTCCAAAGTGTTGCTAAACCCTTGCCGGATATTTGAGGACAATTGCTAATATCGAGATATTCAAGCCTATTTCTCAATCTGCTTATTCTCCTTAAACAATGGTCATTCAGAAATGCAGATGTGTTTAATTTTAATTCCTTCAGTTTGTTTATTGACGGGAGATACTCAAGACCTTCATACATAATAAGAGTTCCAGATAAATCAATAGCTTCGATTTGAAAGTTGCGAATTCGAGAACTAGGTAAGAGGTTTCCTCTATCCCTACTGTAACCTATCCACGTATCCGAGCCCTCTATTTTAACTGCACCACCCATGTGTACTACTAAATGAGCAACGCAAAGTTCTATTCCAAGTTCATCTATTGCTTCACTTGGAATTCTAAAATTAACGTAAATATTAATAATATAATTCGCTAACAGTTGAGCTTTTTTAATCGCTTCCAATTTCTTCCTCTGTAATTTATCAAGTAATGATGGTATTGTTAATTCATATCTATACTGGTAGTTCATCAGTAATGTCAACATTTTATCATTGAAATTCATTTGAACTTCCGAAATAGCTGTAAAAATTTTTGGTGGTAATTTCTGGCGTTTTTTGTTGTAAAAAGCATCGGGCTTTATTTTAAGAAAAATATTTTAAAATTATTAAAAATTTAAAATAAACCATTTGCTTATATCCTAATGAGCTTTTTCCATATATAAAACTATAAAGCCGAATGTCATGAAACCTATATTTATTGCCACAAATCTTAAACATCAAAATAATAAACAGTTAATAACATAATTAAAAAGTTGATTCATTACTCTATTTATTTAAACGCTATTATTTAAATTATAAAATTTTGGTAAAATAATTATTTATTTGATATAATCGCGTAGATTTTTAAAATTTATTTATTAATAATCTATATTTTCTGATTATTTTAGTCTTATAATTTGGCATTTGTTTGAAAAAATATAATAATTTATTTTTACTCTCAATTTTACACTTTCTTCGAAAAAATAGGACATGTGTGGTTTATTTTTATACACATACAGGCACCAAATTTTATTAAAGTTATTTCAAAAACACAGTAAGATTAAGGTTATAGACATACTCGTGTCTTCGTTGTTTCTTTTGTCTATCAACATTGTAGTGGGTTGGTGGTTTATGACTTGGCGCCCATACATATGGTGGGTTACTGGGTTTCGCTATTTGTTCAAATCATCTTATTGTTACCCCGGTAACGCCATATAAATATTTTCTAGCTACCACTCGGCACCCGTTGCTAGGCAACGTTGGAAATGTGTTCGAGTGGGTGGAATGTCCGCAAAAAGTGAGCACTATTACTAATACTGTAATTGCCCGGACAACCCATGTCTGGCCTTGCATGTGGCTAGATCCGTTTACTCACTTCGTCTGGACTGTTCTGTTCGCTATAAGCTATATCAGTTCTACTATCCACAATAGAATTCATCGGAAATACTTATTCAAAGGCCCCCATTTCAATTACAGCCTTGGGAGATGGTCTATCAAATAAACACAATTCAGATTTACCGCAAATCATTTTTGAAATATAGTTCCATGTCCTTTCATTCGTTTGTTTATATGTTTATGATGTCTTTTACGTTTTTGAGCTGGTGCTGGTGCTGGTTACTGTTTTTGGAACGTATCTGCAACAACTGGTAGAACTTTCCCTAACTCAGATAATGCATTTGATTTCAGAGATGATAATATTTTCTGCTCATTCATTATCACATCTTTAGCGGTTTTCATACCAAAACTACCAATGCGTTTAAGAATAGGAAGTTCAAATCTACTAAGAGTTCTCAACCATCCTGATTTGTACTGTTTACCAATAAAATATGGTAATTCGCCACCACTTTGGCTACCACTATACATAATAATAATATCCTTATTGGCCATCTAATTTATGAAAATGTAATGTCAAACGAGTTTTTGTATCTTTACTAAATTCAATAAATTTACCTCTATCATCCCGAATATTTATTCTATATTGTTTATACATGATGTTGATACCGGTAAGTACATGGATTATCGATATTTATATTGACAACATCATCCTGGTCATGTTTATCAACCCAAACAGATTTCAATAGAGAAAACAAAGAATCACCAGCAATTATAGGATCAATGATATTAGTATATATGAACATTTGTCAATGAAGTTTTATTATTTTTGGTTTGCGTACACTAATAGCACTTGTCCGATATGTTTGCTTATTTAATCCCAATGTATTAGCCAAATTTTTATCAAATTTAACTTCACAAATGTTATTATTCAGACTGAATTTGAATAATCCAAAACAATTTAACAATTTCAATAGTTTTAAATATATGAAAACAATTGAATGAAATATATTTATGTAACTCTTCAAGTGTTTCAATGTATAAATCATTAGTAAACGTAAATATATCTTCCACCTCATTAATATATGATACAAATATTTTATTGTGTTCATTCACAGGATCGACATCAATAAAAGTTTTGAAACGTAATAGGTATTCAGTACCAAGAACAACAATGTTAAGCTTATCACCACCCATTCACGAGGCATCCTTAATACTTTCAAACCTTATTGTAAATGGGCTAAAATCACAACTAACATTCAATCCATCTTTGAAAAACATGCCACTATTTTCATCTAAAATTTGATTTGGAATATGACAATATCGTTCAATATTATTGATTGTGAAAATACCACTACATGTTTTGGGAACACGCTTCTTGTAATTGATTTTACATTGACTATAAAATGGGAATGTATTGTACACAAATGTAAAATCTTGCAAAGCAAATTCCCAATTTCCATCTAAATAAATGGGATTTAAAAATCAACCATAAATTTACTTGCTTGATTTTCCGGATGGATTAGTGGACAACTATTGCTTGGTAAAATAGTATAGAAATTCACTTTACTATGTCTTTTGATGATATTCACCAGGGTTTTTGATATCCGTGCCTTTTGACATTGTTTATCCTTACCCACCTTTTTAGTTTTCAATATTTTCTGAAATACTTCATCACTCCAATTACTATCGAAATTTTTGATGAAAGGTGAAGCAGATATTTTACTAATTCTAACGTGATCACCAACTTTATATTTTGGTTTTGTAATAGTAACTTTTTAGACCGTACTCGTGTTTTTGAGCTGATATCTACGGGTCTCAAACCATTCAGACCTCGATGTGATAAATTATTATAACTAACAAGTATTTTCGGTAATACATTAATCCATATTTTATTACCTTGATGCACGAAATATTTCTTCGATCTATCCCTCAGTGTCCGGTTAAATCTTTCAACATGGGCAGCTTTGTATATAGAATGTACAGAGTAATGATTTATTTTGAGACGATCCAGGATTCTTAACTTTACTATTGTAAAACTCCTTGCCTATAATAATAATAATAATAATAATAATAATAATAATAATAATAATAATAATAATAATACCTAAATCGGTTTGCAAATTGTCTCGATGCCCATTTTTAAATAAAATATTAATTGCTTTAGATATTTCCTCTGCAGATTTTGTCTTTGTTGTACATCTCCGGCAAAACGACTAAAAACATCAATACACGTTAAAATATATTTATAACCCTTGTTAATCTTCGAATACGATAACATCTCCATCAAATCCATTTGCCATAAATCATTAATACCGAATGTCTTATAAGCACTTGTTGGAAATCTTTTCCGCATTGGTTGTTTAAACTGTACGCAAGCTGATCTGACAACCACTTTTGCGTTTCCTTTTTCGAATTTGGGACTCTTTTCTTTAACTTTGCCACTCCACCGAAACCTGCTTCGTCTTCTGAATTTGTCCAAATCTTCTCCATTACAACAAAATAATTTAATTTTAATTTGACATTAGGTAATGATTGCCCCATCGTTTATCGTAATCCACCTAATAATGATATTGCTAATGGTAATATGGCGCCAATAAAAGTGCCTTGTTGTTTATATATGATTTTTCTCATTTGCTTACGATTATTATTATTTACTAGCGATAACAAAAGTTTTCGATGTTTATTCAACACTACTTTTTAGATTTACTGATTTTAATTTTACCTCTGACTACTTTTAGTATAATTTTGAGTAAATGATCGACAACAAAATTTGGAAATGATTATAAAATAGACATTCTTTTCATACTCGATACCTTTAACAATGCATTAAAGTATGGGAAACTCCTATGATTTTTTACAATTTTAACATTTGACTCCTTTTATTACTCTTTTTAATAAGGTTTTTCGAAATTAAATTCATTAAGGGAAAATTATCGGTTATTAGTTTTTACATTGTGTATAACTAGTCTTTGGTGGAACTTTTTCAGTCTTTATTTTATTTTTAATACTTTGTCTAAGTTTTCTGACATGTTTAAGTCTGGATTTCATAAACATTTACATGTTAATGTCTTTCAACTAAAATGTTTATAAC